>JANZLQ010000001.1:33158430-33184615 GCA_026212715.1 Elanus axillaris | reverse complement strand
CCCCCCAAAAAAAATAATAATCCAAACATTGTGAGATTTGTGAAATAGAAGATCAGAAGAAGGATGGAACTCAGCCACATCTTCTATGAACAGCAGTATAACAGCCCATTTCCACAGCTAAGAGATGGAAAACACACAAGTTACCCTAAAGGAGAAGAATCAGGAGAAAGGTGTAAGTTTAGAACACCAAATCTAAAAATTAATAAAGGAAAAGGGAGTAAATATGTCTTGTAAACTTTCCAAATGCTTGATTTTTCTCATCATGTTTTAATTGAAAAAGCTCTTTGCTATATCAGTGCTTATTAACAAAGCTGAGGACTACAATTTTCTGTCAGGGCAAGGGACACACAAAAACCCAGAAAACCCACACCCAGCTACAACCAAGTAGTGAATAACAACAGGGCCAGTGATGAGTTTATAGAAAACCTAACATGATCCAGGTACATAAAAGCATAGCATAGAGTTTCAAGAACCTAGCTAATGTTGCCAACAACCACTTGCAAACAGTAAATGAACTGTAAAAACGCCACATTGCCCAATTCTAAACAGAATTGTCATTCAATATAGATACTTCATGAATTTTAATAATCAGTTTAAGTCTTTAATTCTCATATTACTACCAAAGTACCCAAAGTCACTAGTCTTCAGGAAATTCTTAAGAAAAAAATAAGTGTCACAGTTCATGTTAAGACCATGGGCATTCTGCTGCCACCGTTCTCAGTAGAATTACCTTTTCATTAGTGTTTTGAGATACTCTTAGAAGCAGAGACAGGCATTTTCTGACTTTGGAGTAAAGGAATGTTTACCTCACATTGCGCCAGCAGAATAGCCAAGTTTCACAAGCTGTGACCAGGTAAATCAACTATGAATATTCTTTGTGACAAAGCAAATCAGTCTCCTGGGTGAAATGATTTGGATGTGCTCTTTAAGCAATATCTTGCATAGATTCACAGGACAAAAGAAGCTGTCTGAGAACTTTTTGAGCACCATTCCCTCTTAAAATTAGTTAATAATCGTTTGCTATTTACCTGCAGAAAACTAAATAAAATGTTAAAACGCTCTAAGCCTCCAAACTTGTCTCTGGCAACAGCAAAATAAATACAACTGCCCAATTTCAATCAGATTTCTTTGGCAATTTTTCAAAGATAGGAAAAGCGTGACATGAGTACACTGCCAGGCCTCGTGTGTCTCTGTGAATATCCTGTAAACAAAAGCACTTCAGTGCATCCCCAATGAAAGTCATACCAGCTGTTCTTCCTGCACTTATTCTCTGCAGTGAAAGGGAAGACAAAAATCATACCACCTGGACAAGGGAAAAAAAAAAAAAGAAAAAAAAACCAAGATACATCAGGGAAAAGAGATATTAATGGCTATTTCAAGAAAGAAAAATTTGCTTTTTAGCAGGCGTTTTGATACCCTCATAAAAAAAGGCCATGATGATGGTGCCATAGAAAATAAAACTGCATCGAGCTAGGACTTTCATTTCATTTTGACTCATGCAATTTTACCAGATTTCTGTAAGGTTCACAGTGCTTCAAGAAACAACAGAAAGACACATTAACTCTGCAGCAGTTCATAGAAACTTTCCATGAGATAGGAAATGTATTCATGTTGAAAATATTGAGTCACTAAGCCCTCAGACTGCATTCCAAAAGTCCACCAGAAACATTTCAATCAAGAGTACGGGTATGTGACAGCCAGGCCATTTGGGCTAAAAAGCACTGTTCAGAATTATGTTGGGCAAATTTAGTGCCCTCCTAATGACCTCATATTATGACCATGGTATTAAGTCATAGAGAAACCTGTAAGACGAATATTTTTTTTCCTTATTAAAAAGAAAAAAAAAAAAAAGGAAACCTCTCAAGTTCCCAGTAAGAATGCTTAAATTACCCCCTCTCCCAATGGAATGCTTCACTTTCATTTCCAAGTAGCAGTAAGCCTATTGACCCCCATGGTGTTATCCTTTTCACTGCTCTTACAGTACTTTCTTTAATCTCTTGGATCAAAGACTGGTCAATAAAAATCATCTCTGCTTTTGTGGGGAGCAAACAAACTGCACCAAGTCCTATGATAATTGTAAATCTTCACTAAAATACCTAGAAAAAAACCAAAACCAAACCAAAAAACCCACACATATACGTTGACATTAACTTTGCAACTAGAAATGGTTGTGTTCTTTTTGTTCTATATTAAATATTCTGAATGCTTTTATTTTGAAGCAGTTATCTTATACTTTTTAATACTCATTGCATTCTTTAATTAAGTAATTTTAGGCCTTGAAAAACTAAAGCTACATTATATTTATGTTCCGTTATACAATATTTCTAATCAATTGGTTTAAGTCCTAATTATAAAAAAACCTCTGGGTCCTCCACAAAGGTTAAAAGATCGGACAGTATTTTAACAACAAAAATATTTGTTGAGACAGTTTTCAACAGCCTCCAGACTATATGGCATCCAAGGGCTTTGTGTTACACCTTAGGTATCAAATCTAATGAGAATTTGAGCTGGGAAAAGAAAATAAAAACAAAGACACCAATAGAATTTTTTGCTGGAAAAAAAGTCATCCAGCGGTATTATCGCCTTGCTACTTTAGCTTATAACCTAACTCATTTTTTAATTCTCTTTCAACTTTAACCTATGCCTCCTATGTGCAGCATCCATATCCTGACCTTATTATTCTGGAGTATTTCTAACATCCATCAGCTTTCTTGTCATCTAAACAGAAAGGAAGTGATTTCTGTTTAGCAAAAACTCCTTGAAGTCACTCGTAATCACCTATCACTGCATCTTCATCTACTCTGGACTCGCTGATGAATGCAGAGCACTTCCCTCCTCCCAAGTCTCAAGAAAAACACAGACTGTGGATGGTCCTGGTTATCCAGCTGACACAGGCACTACTTTGAATGTTTACACCAGGTCCTCCATCCCAAGACATAACACTTAAAAGTCTTGACATCATGCCTTGTAGACAGTCTCTTGCTATTGCATTTTTATTGCGATCCCCAAACTGCCCTCTTACTTCACCTGTGAGCTGTTCAAACCCATATTGCTACTGAGAAGTCTCCCCATTTCACCCACTGTATTCACCTGGCCCTCAGGTTGACTGAGAATCTGTTAGCAGCTTTGCAGACAAGCACTCTTCACTAGTAATTCTAGAAAGAAACAATGCATGTATGTGCCTAGAACATCTTGGTCATAACAAGAGATAAATTCCAGCATGCTGGGCTACATCCTCTCAGAGGAGAGATCCCAGACTTGGACCTTAATTTCAGGGAGACTTAAGACAGGTCATAACTGTGCTATAAACCATGACCTTGTTTAGCAGCAATTTCCTACTTTATTTTAGAGCTCTACACCATTTTTTTGATTGCATTGAAAATAGATTGAAAGAGTCAACAGTGAAGGGGAATGTTTTCTTATTTGTTCTATGTGGTGCTTTGTATTTACTCTGGAGTGATGTAAAGTAACACACGAGGCTAAATGTCACCCATGAATACTGAACTATAATTATTTCTCTCATGTTTATTACAAGGTCAAAAGTTATTCTACAAGTGCTCTAATTTGAAAAAAAAAAAAAACACCACAAAAAAGCCCCACAGAACTTCACTCCTAAATCCAGATCCTTCAATTCAAGATGCAAAGGCTGACAGAACAGTTTGTTTCCGCACATCATACCCCTGCATTAAGGATCACGGAGATGCACTCTGCAAATTAGATTTGGCCCTTCAGTTCCCAGGGAAAGCCAAAGTTGCTCAGAGGAAAGGCAAAGTTTAGATGAATCCAGATTAGCCTAAAACATAAAGGGCAATCTTGCATTTGCTGCATGAACAAATTCCCCATGATTTTATTCAAAACTTTGAGCATGCAAGCAGTATGCAGCTAGGTTTCTTGCCCAAACCCTGAACAGTTTTTTCTCCCCTATCTAGGAAAAACATTTTGTCACTTAGAAAATAGAGGAATAAAAGTAATTTTTTAGCACCTAGGAATTAATAGGTTGCTACTGAAGAAACAACCTTTTGTTGTAAGATGTAGAAAGGGAGTCTGCTGGATATTTCCACAACAGTGTCAGTGGTATTAGTGCACAGAGAAGCTAACAAAAGGCAGCCATGCTGCCTGCTGCAGCACTAGAAATGGAGCAAAATACAGTAAGGGGGGGGGGGGGGAAGCAGAAGCAGCTAATTTCAAGATCGATTTCAAAAACAGATTTAAAAATATGAAAATAGAAGTTGACACTTTTGACGGCCTGAGATGACACTGATTTAGTTACATTGTTACAGTAACCTCAGAAAAACATTTCTTTGTTTAGAGAGACTTCATAATGATTCAAAAATAGTACATAATTTATATTTTTCCCCAAATCTCAGTGCATCTGACATATATCACATACAGCACAAAGCAGAGACAAACACACATCTATCGATATATTCTTACTGCTACACCATTTATAAGATTTCCCACACATTGTAATAGCAACTCATTTAAAATATCATAGTTTGATTTTGTTTTTTTAAATAAAGCACTTGAATACTAAAAATGGAATACTTCATATAGAAAATAGGTTACTATTCTCTAAAATTGCCTCTAATGTTAGCTGAATATTAATAAAATCCATAAACCATTAGTACATTATAGCTGCTTTGTTCTGAATTACATAGACCTTTTATGTTTATTCCTCAGTGAAAATGCATAAAAAAATGAAATCCTCTCTAATTGTGCTCTCTGAAGATAGCTGGTAAAATCATTTCTAGCAGCGATAAATCAATTGTAGTATTAAAATGACCTGCCAGGTGCATCTTCTGGGTATCAGACTAATTAAGGGAATGTATTAATTGCAACTATTCATCAACACCACCAATGTTGTTAGGTAACCCTTACAATGAATCTTTTTACCATATTATCCAGCAATGAAACTGCAGTTTGACCAAATATAAGGTATTGAAGAAAAAAATAAAATTAAAAAAACCTATACACAGCTTTCTTCATTACACCACTTTGGTCCCAATTCTTTGCTAGTAAATCAACCAAATGCAAGAAGACATAATTATATGTGCATATGTAATTTATACATATCTCTATCTCAGTGGAGAGTTTTCCTAGGTTTCAGAGACTGATGTGCATTTTTCCACCCTCCCCCAAAATCTAATTCTCATTTAAATTCATATGGATTTTCTGCAGCTATGAGCCAAATGTGACCAAATTTGGATCATACAGGCCTCCACTGGAAAAGATAATTTACTTCTGAAAGCATGGTTTACTGGTATCTTCATTGTTTTTCTACCAGGACTTCTTTATCACTTTAATCTATACATTCTTATAAAATGCAGATTACATAATTCCAGCCTGCTATTTTGTATGGGTTGCTGGTTCCCCCAGTGTTATTTTCCCTGCTAAAAATAAAAGCTGTTCTTCAAAAATCTCTGATATATTTTATCACCACCTTCTACAAGCAAAAACTCAGGATCACACAGTAACTTCATACATTTTAGACAAAACACTGGAAGTTGCAGGGTGCGGTAAAACTCCTACCATACCAATTCCTCTGCCATGCTTTTTAGTTTAGAAGATTGGGAAAGGGATATGATTATAGGCTGACAGCGGGGAAGGGAAATGTACACGTTCAAGTTCAATTAGCAAAATAGACAGAGAATAGTAAATATACAGACCAAATTTAAAAGACATGACAAGGACAAAGTTTGGCCCACCATATCAGTATGCTGTAGGAGACACTCATATGTAGGAGAGTGGTTCTTGTTGACTCACTCTATCTACACCTTTTAGGTATTTCTAAGTCACCCTGGTATCTAAGCACTAAAACCAATTAGATATATAACTATGACTTTTCCATTGCCACCCCCATGACTATCACCATCATTCTCTGTCCCAGATGAACCACACTCGAGTCTCACTTCTACAGAAAACCCAGAGAATTATGTGTCATGTCCTGAAGGCCACAGTACTGGATACTGGTAATCAAAGTTAGGAAGCAAGATCCAGAAACATCAGCACTACAGTGCAGATACTCTGGTAGCACCTTCCCAGATGACTGTAGCCCAAGTGCCCCGTGCCAGGCAGAGAGCACGCCAGGTACTGGGGCTCACAGCAGCCAGCCTGTTCAGTGCCCACGGCCACGCACAGCACAGTCACAATGCTTCTTCACACACAGCTCTGCAAACGTGCTGCATTCCTGACCTCCAACACTGCTTATTGTGGTTTTGAATGTTTCTTGAACAGCTACTGCCAGAATTGTCAAGATGAATGAAATTCAGAGAAAATAGACCTGCAGTGAAAAACACTTGATTCATTTTTATTTATGACTCAAAATAAGAATATACACCTTCCTGCTTTT
Organism: Elanus axillaris; assembly: GCA_026212715.1. Lineage (NCBI taxonomy): Eukaryota > Metazoa > Chordata > Aves > Accipitriformes > Accipitridae > Elanus > Elanus axillaris. Next base: position 33,178,266 of record JANZLQ010000001.1, on the reverse strand, counting down.
AAAGTCTGTCAAATAAAATAATTATTTTAAAATTATGTAGAAGATTCACAATCAGCGATTAATTTTAAAGCCTGTCACCTGTCCCCAGCTTGTGTCAATATGTCTCAAGAAATGCTCTCGATCGCCTTTGGTATTCAAAGAGTTAGAAATAGAAGTTCACAAGTAAGATATTGTTCCTGTCTTTCCCTTCACTACCCAGACTGCTTTCTGATCTTCCTTTTGTCCTCAATCCGTTGCTTATCCCTTTCACCTCTCTTTCTCACTCTCACTCCGTCCCCTTGATCCATCAGACACAGCCAAGCTATCTGACACCTATGCCTTAAAGTAATTTTGGACAGAAGCAAAATGCCCTAGAATCCTTAGTAATCCTCCTCAGATCCATGTACTGAGCCCCAGTTTGGCTCTTTTATAGCCACAAACAGTCTTTCAGCTAGCTAGCCTGGAAACTGAAAGCTGTTTCAGTAACAGACGAAGGACAACAAGTCCTGAAAGAAAATGAGCTTGCTTGGGAAGGAAAAAAAAAAAAAAAAACACAACAAAAAACACCCTGCCACACACCTTCTTTGGTGCTAACATTAATATAAGCTAGAACAAACCAATCAGTAGATGAAAGTTAAGATACTCTAAGAGGTAAACGGGGAGACAGGGAGTTCATGGTCGCAGGATCTGTCCTTTCCTTGCAGTTGTATGCACTCTGTGTCCTGGTACAAGACAATGGTTTATAAACACCAGTGGTTTTGTGAATTACTGAAACAGCTACAGTGTTCTGTCAGCCCGTAGAAAAATGTCTTTCACCCCTTATCATTCCCTATTGAGTCAAAGTGTAGTTTTTGACATACCAGAATGGGATTTTTCTTTGTCCTTTTCCAGTACAACGAAATCAAAAGCCATATGGAATTCAGAGAGGTAAATAAAAAATAAAACACAAAAATCAATACACTACTGCCAAAACCCTGTGGATCATATTAAAAAATCAGAGTTAAATTACCTTGCATGACTAAACAAGAATCTAGAAAAACTGAAAAGACTACTTGTACCACACTGAGATACAGAGCTGCTCTCCCCCAGTGTACCAGCACTCACATTCCTCTGGTACAAAAGGTAAATTTCAGTGACAGACTGTGGGTCCTAAAGCTTTCTCACCTTTGAGATGAAAAAATATTTTACAAACTTACACTTCTCAGTGTGGGAATGTAACAGACCTTTCTCTTTGCAGTCTAGTAAGGCCTTGTTGTCCCTCCACTTTCTAATCTTTTAATAGAATGATTTAGGATGGAAAAGACCCTTCATGAGCCAACCCTTCCCAGCAAAACAAAACAGTTGGATACATCCAGGGAACATAATAGGTGATGAAAAGCAACGAAGGATTATCTTTAAATTGCAAGTATTTATACTGAAAGAATGTAGGGATTTTTGGAAGGGGGGGGTTGAAGGAGGAAAGAGAAGGAAGAGGAGGAAACTGAGGAGCCAGAAGCTGCTTCTTTCTACCGAGGCCCATCAGACTTTGGCAAGTAACAGGACATGGAGGCAGATACCATGCACAGACTATCTCAGTGTAAGGGCTTAATTCTTCCTCAGCTCTGCCTTGTCGTTCCCGTGGTAAATCCCCAGGGATGATGGATGTCAGAAGACTTGCATCAGGCTTACTCTAGCGTAACGAGGAGCAGAACCTGGCATCGAGTTGTAGCAAATACAGTCAGACGAACTAATTTCCAACACGTCTGTCTCTTGATGATGTTAGATTAGTTTTGTGCAAGTTAAAAACAGAAGCTCACCCATTCTCTGCAATTTAAGTGATCAGCCATTTCTAAGGCTACTAATTGGTATTTCTCTGCAACAAAACGAAGAAAGATACTGTACAAGATTTCTCAAGAAAAGAAAAAAAAAAAAAAAAACAAAAAAAAAAGCCCCCAAACCATCACTGAAGGAAGTGGAACATACCTATTACTAAGAGCTATGATACAGATGTGGCCAGCCCCTCTCCTTTCCCCAAAGAAGCAATTTACAACAGTGAGAGGACGTAAGTCAGAGGATCAAACACAAGAGAAGTTTAAAAGCAGGTTTTGGCTGCAGTAGTGATGCAACCTAATGGGGGCAAGAACAACTTAATGCCACACAAATCCATTTTTCTGGTAGGGCCATAAGGCTCTGAGACAGCCTGACAGCTGATTCCACCTCTCCAGGATGTCAGTAGGCAATGCTCTTTAGAAAAGCACAGACCAGACTTAAGAAGCTTTACTCACTCTTACTTCCTCATGATGAATTGCAGTATGTCCACATCAAGAGGCAAAGACTTTCAGCATTGCCATGTCCAGTGCTCCTAGCATTAAGCTCTTGAAACAGACTGGGGTTTTTTTTCCTGAAAATCCTGCTTCTAAAGTCCATTTTTGCTTTCAAAAAATGTAAAAGGACTGGTTAATGTAAGCTTAGCAAATTAAATAAAAACACAGTGCCACGAAGTGATCATCGCAAAAGTTGCGAGATAGACTAGTTCATGATTTTGGAAAAAAAAAATGCTTTTTGAATACTTAGTGTGGCAATAACAGCTGTGTGAGAACCTAAGGTGAGGTAGATCATTTTCTGTTCATATCTCTACATTCCCCCATAATTAACAGGAAAAGTTTAGGAAGAAGAGTCTATATGAGTTTCTGTTTTGGTTTTATTTTGCCAAAACAGGCATTGTGGATGGCTGACTTACATTTGCCTAGTGTCCTTTACCATAGTCATTTGTTTATTTCTCCAGTAATATAGTAACGAGGTAAAATTTTTAGTCACAATCACTCTAGACATCTGCCAATGTAAATGGCACATAGTTATTTTATTTCCAAGTGTTAATTCTGTGCTGTAGGCCAAAAATTAGGTACCCCTCTTTTATAGCTCTTGCCTACAGTCTAGTCAGTCAAGATACACATATGAAGACATTAAAATATCCATAGTCTTTTGCATGCACTAGTATACTCCATACTCTGTTTTCTTAAAGAGGCATTTGGCCTTATACACTTGGTCCACAACAGCAGCAGATCCACTACGAAGCAACAACAAAATCCACACCTATAATCTGCATTTTCTCTGATTGTATTGATACACCAGCTTCCAGCCATTAGCAGTAAAATTTTACTAGTTTCTTTCTCTTCCTCCATCTTTGTTAGAAAAGAAAAAAGTCTTTTTTTTTCTCTAAAATCTGTCTATTGATTCTAAAAGCATCTCCTCCTTACCATGTTTGTTCCAATAGACCGTTGTTCCCTTTACTCCACTATTCTTCTCCTGTACAGGTATACTTTAAAAGGAGCAGTTGATTTCTTCTAAGTTTTATATGGATTTTTGTCTTTTACTTACAGCAGTGCTTTATCCTTAATATAGTTATAGAATATACCACACTTTGCCCTATTTTCACATTTTCATTTTGTAGCTGCTCTTTTTTTCTGAAAGGTGTCACCCTTCATATAAATTTTTTTAAACAGATACATAAAATCTAACAAAATCTTAACTCATTAACAAATGCAATTGACAGATATATCACATATAATACAGGTATAAGACAACTGTCAATCTGCAAAAAAATCTGTTGCTAATAATGAATCATTATTTAATGCTATGACATAGCTGAAAAATTCTAAACAGACATTTTATTTAAGCATATTTTAGATGGCTGGACCTCTTTTAGCAAAACAGCCATCTGTCTTCCATTGCACACGTGGGTATGAAAAACAATTGTTCAGGACTTCAGCGGCCTTGCCTAGTGCACAAGTCAAGCTGATTTTTGCTGAATCAGGGTCTTAGTTTTAAATGACGCCAATTTTTCATTTCACACTTCAGATTTCCTCTCTTAAAAGAAAAAAAAAACCACAGAAAAAAAGAAAAAATATGGGGAGGATAGAGTAGCAGGTTTTTTACCTATTCAGAAACACTGGAATAGTAGAACCTCTGTCAGTGAACACAGTTTAAAAAAAAAAAAAAAAGTATGAGGATGAGGTCTAATTCCATCAGAAATTTCCAGTAGACTTACTCTGGTTAAAAGCCATTAGTCTTAAAAAATAAAATGGAAACACATATTTTCCATGAAGAATAATAAGCCAACTATTAGATTAGCAGCATAGTTACTTCCATATGCTAGAAAATATTTACAGCATCATCCTGTACTGCTAGTTTTCACTGCTACAATAACAGAAAATTATCAGCAAGGAGCATGTTACAAAATCATTCATATTGTTTTTCACTTTGGAGAAAAGTACATCAGAATAATCACATCAGACAACTGAGTTTCTATAATGACAAATGCCGTTTTAAAATATTCTGGGCCACAGAAGCTGAGAAAGTATGGCAATTTTGAATGGTCTTTATTTTCTTATTAAAATCTAAAGATCTGTTGGTGGTTTTATTTCCCAATTTGTATAAAAATACCTTTTTATCATAAAAAAATAGTAATTTGCTAAAGGAAATGCTTACAACAATAATTGTATTAGTCCATTTTAGAAACCTAACTTTGCCTGGTATGTTTTATTACTAAAACAATGTATTGACACTGAAGGAAATTATTATCCTCTCAGCTCTTTTTAGTGACACAACACTGTCATTAGAAATCTAGCTTCCACGCTGATGTAGCACTAGAGGTACAGGTATTTCTTCACGTAAATTGTATGTACACTTATACATATACATTTCAGTTGAACTACAACTAAACAAATACATTTGTATTCCTGCCTTTTGTCCTTTTCATCCTCATTTTCCTCAGTAGTCCAAACAATTGAGAATTGCACATTTCATCTGTTGCCAGTGCCTCAATAATCATGATGGAGCTATAAAGGAAATGATACACTCAGCAGATGATTAAATCAGCCTAAACATTCTACTCTCATGATTCATTGTGGAATGAATGAAGACACCATATTCTTAGCCTTATATCTGTCCTACTAATTTTCCTTAGCTTCATTATTTTTTTGCCTGGTATCTTTGACCCTTCTTTTGCTTCCCCCCATCATCTGTCTCTCTCTTTTTTCTTCTAATTAGGCTACTTCTTTTTTTTCTGTTCTTCTTGCTCCAGGTATACTTCTGTCCCTGCTCTCGCCTCTTTTCCACATTATCTCTTTCTCAGCACAATACCAATGCCACATTTTTTTCCCTTTCTGATTTGTGAAAGTCTTTCTTTCCTCTGTCCCTGCCCAGGCTTCCTACCCCCTACCTAAGCTTTTCCTTTCTCCTCTATTAGGAGGTATGGTCTTGTATTTCTAGCTCTAAAGTTCACTGAGCTTTTGGGAAAACTACAGCTGTGGGGAAACAATATAGGTTTGTCCAAAACTACTGGTGGCAATTCAATTCAGTTATCAACTTTGTTTGTTCTCATGTAATAGTATAATCACCCCAATTACTGGAAATCTTAAAATTAAATAAAATAAAAACACTAAGAAAACCCTCAGAAAAACCCAAGACAAATCTCTTGGGGAAATACACTTGTAGAAATCCTTTTGCCAGGAGTTTCACAGACTGCCTACACTCTGTGTTTGCTTTTTAGAGGATTATAACACAGTAAAGCTCAACAGAAATTGCTAGACTTAAATGATGTAGACTGAAACATCTCTACTAGCAACAAAACTGCACTAACAGTCCAGGTGAAGAGCTAGTTCTTAAGTATATAGCTGTATGGTTATAACCCTCATGTGTAATATACACCCTCTACATCTATTCAGTTCAGTTTTTTCTGACACCTAATATTTCAAATCAAGGAGAATTTTATTATATTATTTTGTTTGCAGTACTACATAAAGTATAAGATGACTAAGGAAAGCCATGATCAATTGGCAATCATTTGCAAAGACCTTAGAAAAGTACTCCGAGGAAGAAATGCCATAGTATATTCAGTCTCATACTTAGTCTGTCTTGAAGTATGCTGCATTAAGGCTGTTGTAACATTATCAGTACTTATATTCTTTCGTAAAGCAAAATTATACACCTGCACAATGCTCCTTACAAAGCATCCTCTTTTTCAAGACAACTCTTGAAACTAAATGTAGGCACTTCTATAAATCTTTCCTGATTTGGGTCCTACATTTTAATTTTCTTGTAGCCTTCTCATTTATATTTTATAAAGACATTCCTATTTCTACTCCCATATTGAGAATGTTGTCTCATATATATACCTTTTCAACAGGAGCACCCATTGCTAAAATACCCTCTACTTCCTTATATCTTGCTACAAAATAAAAGGACAGGGAGATTCTTCCAGAAAATTAAGTAATCATAAATTACTATTAGATTAATGGATTCTTTTAAATGTTGCCTTTAGCTTTTTTTTTTGTTTTGCCTAAAGGGAACAAGTCAGAAATAGGCCTTTGCAAAATAATCTGTAAAGATAAGCAGAGTTTTGTTGGATTAATAGCTTCACAGTTTAGTATCTTTTCCTCTTTTCTTGACTAAAAATATATTACTGAGCAATATTTCCAAAGCTAGGTATTTATATATCCAAACAGAAGTGGACACTTCTCAGAACTATTAAACATCTATAGAAATCTTAATGATCACATGGAATACATTGAAAAGAGGCTAGCAGTTCCTAAGGCATAAAAGATTTATCTGGACATCTGATTTTAGGCATCTAATATTAGAAGTTTGAGGTGTAGAAATTACGGTAAACTTTACAGGAAAAACATACCTGTAGATAAATATATTAATGACTGCACAGAAACCATTATTGTCAGTTTATGGTCTGCCACTCTTCATGTTCAGTAGAAACATACTTGAAAGCAATTCAAAAGAGCAAAACTGCAAAATGTGAAAAAAAATGAAGAATCCAGCCTTTACTAAAAAATGGCATAAGCCAGCGTGGATATTGTTTCTTCATTAACCCTAACATACAAGTTCTGGAAGGACTTTATTAAAGCCTGAGAAGCAAATACATAGGGTGTTTGACTGCTTCTGAATGCTATACACTGGATGATGTTTTGCATTCACCCATAAATTAGAAGCAGAATTTGAATTTTTACATTGCAGTAGTCTAGTTGATGCAATTCTACATCCCACTTCAGGAAAAGCATTAGTACAAGCTCTAAAGATATTATATTCCATTCACTGCTCCTATATATTTTAGAGTCACTTTAAGATAAATAGTGCTGTGATAAGAGGAAAAAAAAAAAAGCATTAGCACTAGCATTTCAGCAAAACTATCCTGCTCTGAAAAGTTCTGCAGAAATTACACTATGCCAGTGATATTTAATTGTAACATAAAAATTAAACACCATTTACTTGATATAAAATTGGGATAGTATGTAAATTAAGTAAGTTTCAATTCATGTCTTCTTACTCACATCTGTTGGCAGTTTAAATAGTTTTAGTGTCATTAATTGTTATAAAAGTGCAAGATTTGCTGTATGCTTGCCACTTAGGACCAAAGGCACAAAAGTCTAATTGAACTAAGTAATTAGTAATTTGTCATTTCCTATTGTCAGCAATTACTTTCCATTAGAAATCCTCACTGAAAATTCTAATTTGAAGTGAGGTTTGCATTTTATTGCTGTCTGTCCAAATTAGTTTAAAATTGACAGCTACATTTTCATTCAAAAAATTTAAAGATATTAAATATGCTTGAAAAGACTGAGGCATATTCGACCCCATGTGTAGTTGTGATAACGTATCTGGACTCAAAGGAACAAAAAGGAAAATCCAAAATACTTTCTTTTCTTCAATTATGAAGTATGTACCAGCATTACATAGTAGGCCACATCACACTGTTGCTCATGCGAATAGTCCTCTTAATTGGCAATTTAAATGGGTAACACAAACAGAGTATGACACACAAAATTATATAAGGATTCACTGGGGGTTTTTTTATTTGCTTTTACACAGGGAACCAGAAATAAGTATTGAAATTACAGGTGTAACACAAATGGAACTGTGTATTTTTGTGCCTTGTCCTAGAGGCTTTTTCCTTACAGTTTTACTGCAAGAGTAATTTTTCTTTTGTTGTTTTTCAGACTTTTTAAAGCAATCAGCACTGTCCAGTTGCAAATGCTCGGCATGCAGCATGAGGCAGCACTTGGGAGAGCAGGAGCGCTGCAGGTTCCTCAGAAATGCACAGGGCTGATTAGCCATGAGGAGCTAGAGATTTATAATTAAGATGTGTCAAACAGCTATGTACCATCATTTCAGGGTTCATAACATGGAACTGCCAAGCAAGCAGCAACTTGGTGCCTAGTAAGATGCTTCTGCTGCCCACTTGAACCACATCCTGAAACTGGGGGACAACTGGATGTCCCAAGGGGCAAAGTGGTTCAACTTTACTCTCTTGGCAGAAAGGCAAAAATAATGGTATAAATTCACCACTGTCCCAGAGCTCTTCTGCAAGCAAGTTACAAATCTGAAAGCAAAGAGCATAGGGATTTATTCTTTTTAGTGTAAAATAACTACTCAAACCCAGAAATAAGATCATGCTCTAGTGCCAGTTGACAAACATTTCAATGGTAAAGCTAAAAGTTTGGCAGAGGTTCATACTAAATGGATATCAGTATCCAGCTGGATATTAGTTGCTACCCACTTGTAAGTAAGCCTTTCATGAAAATACATGAAAAAATTAAAAGGTATATGGTAAGTGTTCACTATAAAATGGGGGGAGGGAATTTGGTGTATAAAGAGTTAGCAAAGTATGTAGTACTATTTTAATGTATTCATTTACAGAATTAGAAAACTATTAAGACCAGAAGATGACAGAATTGCACAATTGTATATCTAATAATGGAACAGTTATTAGAGGTAGTATCAAGCACATTTGCACTTCAACTGCAGTTCTATGGTATACTGCCATCTTTCTTTTTCTTAATTTATGTGATACGATAATTAACCTTTAAATCTAGCAATGGTGATGAATTTCCCTTAAATAGTTATTCTACATTCATATTTCCTGAAAGAACACATCTTTCACTGAAACTCTCCCTGATAACTAGTTAATACACATCACAGATCACTAGCAGTCTATATTAAGCACACATTAATTACTGTTAATTTAGAACATAATTCCTATGAAGAAACATATCCACGTGCTTACAAAAAGCTCATCACAATTAATGCTATGAAAAAGAAAAGTGAAGAATTCTAATGATCCATCATTAACAAATAACAGGCATTGTCCACAATACTTTCATAGCTGAAGTAGGCTGTATCCGGGAATCTGTCAAACAGACAGTATCACAGGCCTCTTACCTTAAACTGATTTAAGCACTACATTCACTAGGAATAGATTTGTTCCCTCTTCAGGGAAAGGGAAAAAAAAAAAAAAAGAGGGTACAAAAGAAAACAGAAGGGAAAAGCGTCAACTGGCCTCTCAACACAAGTCCACTGGACTGGCAGAAACCACTCCAACGCCACCACCACCTTCCACTGTTCCACTGCAATCAGTTTTACTTCATACTGTATTGGTAGGAGCTGATTATAATTAGATGTTTGATATGTATTAAAGAAAAGACTGATCTCCAAATGCATAGACTGCTTCCTAATTATGTGTTTTCTAATTCCATGGGGTGTTCAAAGCTAGTGTTTGGAGTTGTTTTCAGAATAATAAAGATAGTAGGTATATCACAAACCATTATTCTGCCGTTTCTGCAGCTGTGTTTAATTGCCAATAAGGCACTGAACAAAACAGAGAATTAAATTAAAAGTTCAATAAACACTGATCAATATTCTTGTAAATACCAAGTCTATAAAATGATCTTCTCTTTAAATGTAGTTATGCTACAGGTACCATGTAGATGATCTGCATTTGAATTTCATGTGTTGCTTGAAAGCCTAGTTAAATTTCTTTCCACTAAAAACATTTTGAATCTAGGAATGCTGTCAAAAAAGATTATAAACCTGCCTTTATTCTTAAACTGCTGCTGTCTTCTAATTTCACATTAGCTCATGATCAGCTGAATAAAGAAGTCATCTTCTGTCTAACATCTAAATAAATCATCAGCTTCAGTTACTTTACCACTAGCTGTTTGTCATTCAGAAAAATAATGGTTAATCAATGACTAATCAATGAAGATGTGTAACGTATTAGTTTGCAGTCCTTCATCATCCTATTTTCCTCAATTGCCTGGGGGTTTGTGTTCAGTACTTACAGAATCGATTACAATTGCGAGTGATCATTCAGCTCATGTTGAGAGCTGTCAGCTGTGCTTTCTGCTAGGAGTTTTTAACCCTCCTGTTTAATATGAGATGCTAATATTTAGCTGCATCTGACAAGCTAGATACCATAGTAGAAAATTTTATAAGAAGTGCTTAAGTAACTAATTGCAACACTACATGTCACTTGATGAAACTAAACTTTTCCTGACTTCACAATAATCATAAGCATTACTGGCTTGCTGTGGAAAATTAAAGGAAAATAGCTGTCTGCTTGAGTCTGATCATGCCTGCAGGGAAGGTCTAAGAAAGGCAACTGACAATGATGCCTTTGTGCATAACTGCAGGGGGAAAACGTATAATTCTTCAATTTTCATATAAACTGACTTTCTTCACCATATGACATTCATGTGTGTGCTCAATTTCCTACCAGAGCCACTAGAAAAGTTGGACCCACGGACTTTTGATACACAACAACATAAATGAATAACAAAGGTTTCCATAATGAAAGTAATGTTTCACTGCTTGACAAGACTGTTTGCTTTGAAGCAGATTTAAGCTTGTCACCAACATAAGGAGAAAAGATTGGCTGTTGTTCCCACACATACACCAAATATATTACTACCAATGTATAGGTTTATTCACTTTAATTATTGTTTTCATACTTCTCTTAGAAAATGCATGTCAGTGGTAGTCATAGGGTGTGTGATGGTGGAAACTAATAATTGTTAATGTATTTCATTAAATATTTAGAAGTGAGCAGTATTGATTAAAACGGCAACGCGTAAGTGCGCATTTCTAGTAGTTTTAGCTCCAACAGCTCCCTCTTGTGATTGAAATGTCAAAGCTCCCTTGCCTAAACAGCTACATTTGGACATCATGCTAAGCTTACCGGCACTCGTTCCATAGCCGGTATTAAGAAAAAGAGGGAGAGAAGTTGCCTTACCTCTAGAAAATCATGCTAATATATCTTTTTAACTTAAAACATCGCAATGTAGTTCAATGATCAAGGTTAGTATCCAAATTTAATGGAGAAATTACTCTCTTTTCTAGATTAATTTAAGGACTATAACTCACCTAAGAATTATTTTAATACTGTAGGGTTTTGTTCAGTTGCCTTATTTTTAGCTGATGTGATACAGAGGGAAGACAGCAAAAGGTTTCAGGAAACAAATGCTTTCCTACCACAGAGACTAAAACCTGCACTGATACCCGTGGTACTGAAAATAATCAGTGCCTGGTTTTGACATAGTGCACAGAAACAGTCCAAATACATCCTCCAATTCAAAACAATAATTGACCCATTAAAAATAGCTACAAAGCAATATTATTGCCTTGCTATAGAGAAGCGCATTCCCTGCATTAAATCTGATTTTGTTTCTATGGTTTTGTCCCTCATCTGTATTGGATATAAAATTACCTTTTGCAAAAGAATAGATATTCAGAACTTTTGGGGGTTATATACAGATTGATTTAAACCACCAATTTTTACCATGACTGGAGAAACTGATTTAGTATTACTGCATAAAGCAAAAATAAAACCAATTAGTGATTAGTTACAAGACTAGTACTAGACAAATAAAAACATAAGGCCTACAAATTATGTGTAGCAATGATCTCCCTACAGTTAAATAATAAGCAAGTATGATAAAGGAGTAAAGCTTCATGTAGCTATGTAGTCACATTATCCACAACAGTTGTAAAAGCATGACAACAATCATTATACTTAGCCTCCATTTTGGAGGAAACTGGTGTTTTAATTCAAGATCGCTTGGTTAAGCTGTCCCCAAGGATCTGAATAAAATTCCTGCTGGTAGCTTGGTTGTTTTCACCCTAAAGCTTCCTATAGTACACAAATATTTAGACATGGTCAATTCATCTTAACGACATCCTGAACACCCACCCCAGTTCCCAGCCCTTCAGAATGACAACACAAATAATTGCTCTGAAATCACAAAGTAAAAGAAACAACACTTTAAATCATGGATGGCATTTTTAGTGTGAACACCTATTGTTTCTCATTTCTTAAGTTCCAGCCAAAGACTCAAAAGACACATATAGACAAAATCAATCCACTCCCTCTTAGTTATTCTATATGACTACAGAATAGCATATTTTGTTGGCCCAGTTAAGACAATAACAAAAAATACATGTATGCTTATATCAAGTTCATACTCTGAATTACATTTCTTCGTCAGCTGACACTCTGTCTTTTGGTCTGGAAGGCCCCCATTCATGGCAATACTATTATCAATAACAGCCAGAGTACAGTGACTATGTGTGACTAAAATCTTCTCATTTATGACTCTGCAAGCCAAACTGTATTCTGACATTTCATAAAAATTCATTTCTAGCATACTGTTCTTCAGTGAAATTGCTATTCTTTGTGTTTAAAATTAAACATTTACACCAAAACATGTAAGTGATCATATTATGTAAGAATGACAAAAGTGCTAAGTTTATCCAAACAATTGATAAGTCTTATGAACTATGATATGATTCCTGATGCACAGAACATTTTTCTCCCCCCCCTCCTTTTTTTTGAAGATATAATCACCAAAACAATGACAAATGAAAGACTCAGAAAAGGTTATGACTTGACAAAGTAACATTTTTAAAACTTGGACACCAATCAAATTGATATAAGCATCAGTGATGCAACACTTTCTGACACTAAAGTCTTTACCACTGTCTAAAATATATAGAATAGCCTATTGTGATTGCTTAATGTCAACTTTTGTTCATAAGCTCTTTCATAAAAGTGAAACAGGGAAAAATGATTTAAAGCAGTTCAATTTGTCTATTTACCTTAATCTTTAACTATTCCCATATGTCTTAGCTACATGATGTATGACTCGCCATAAACCGATTTTTCAAAGATATACAAGACAGAAAAAAAGTCAGGCTCCTAACCTTTTATGCACTGAACTTTCATAGACAACTGGCAAAACAAAACACTTCTAGTCTTCAGAACAAGCTCAAAGGTTATTTTGCTCTCTTGCTTTTACAAAACATATGCATCTGTTAAATAAGATGCAGTTAAAATATTTCATCATGGCAAACAATCTCAAGGGAGAAAGATCTTAAAAATTTGAACTCAACCAAAAAGTTGATGGCTACTACTTTAATAGAAAAATCAGACTTCCATTTGGGAAGCAAACACTAAAGTTCTGTGCTCTTTTCTGAAACTAGCCTGTGACACCATATGAATCCTGACAATGACAACTGCAAGTGTTGTAATCTCACTTTATGGTCCTATGCATAACTCAAGGCACTAAGTCTAATGACTGCTTTTCTAAGTATTTAGTAATAATGCTCACTTTAATACACATCAGTCTGAAGCACAGGGCCATGCAACACACACTTTTGCTTTAGTTTAGCAAGACTTTCACTGGCAATTTAGAAAATAAGAAAAACACTGCAGAATAAAAGCGTCTGACTCACCTAGAATGGTTGGTGGACTGGAGTAAGGCAGGGATGTGTTAATTAGCAGGAAGTTTCTGTTCCATCCAAGAATTTGCAGCACAGGATCCATTTGGGCATTGGGAATAAGCAGGCTAGCAGGTAAGATTATTCAGAAACTTATTACTCCCACCCTAAAAAAAAAAAAAATTAAAAACAAAAACAGAGAATAAAAATATGTACAGATGGAAATGGGTTTAGTTTTCTTTCATACAATAAAAATATTTCTAATTCTGTGTACTGTGGCAAACCCAATAAGAAATATAATTTCCAATTTATATTAAGAAACGTCATTCTTATTTTTTTGTTTCAATTTCAAATATTTAAATAAACTTCTACATTAAAGGACAGAATTGTGAACTTCACAAATCAAGACAGCTTCTGGTATCAACAGGAGCTACAGTTTTCAGTAAGTCTAGCAACATACATATTGTTTGTAATTTGGTATTGCTATGCATTTCAAAAACATTTGGTGTCGGAGACAGACCAGGTAGAAATATCTGACAATGGGGGGCAGGGCTGTGTGTAAATTTCCTAAGACTGTATTTTCAGAAACCTCACTGTCATAAAATCTGTTTCTGTTAAAACAAAACAGTAAGAAGGTACATGGTGAGGGTGAGGGGCGAACAAACCACAAAAACCTACTGCTTAAACTTACAACTTTAGAAAAAGAAAAATAGTTTTAATCCAGAATATATACTTATATACATATTTTGGATCCTAGAATTAAAATGGCTGTTTTTTAAACTTCAAGTAAGCTTGAGAAACTGACTGCAGATCATGTATACAATGTAGGGTCAATGCTGTATTGAATTTCTAGACCATTTTCAGACTACCTTCTGGCAATGGAAGCATTTTGACCACTGACACTCCCTATGGGTATATCTGACTATCCTGGTACAATGCACCATTCCCCATTATTGAATCTACAACAAACTGCTGTAGGTTATTCATTGATTGAGTGTTTAAGTGTATTCTTTGGGAGCAAATGGAGAATGAAATCTGTAAACAATCACGCACACAAAATCAGCAGAATTCTTCACTCCAAGACGGTTTTCAGTTTCAGCACTTAATTATCTGTATTCTTTGATAAAAACCCTGTCACTTTAAATAAAGATGTACAGGAATTTTGCTTTTAAAAGATATACCAAGCTACAACATGGAGCTGCACATTTTATCTCAAAGAAAAATTAAGCCATCATTGGCAAAGTATGACTACACAGGGACATAAGGTTTAAGTACATCAGCCATTTTATGCTAACATCTTTATCTAGATCAATTACAATATGCACTATCGCTGTTAAATAACCAATATAGATGCAGACCGCAGCTCTATAATATTTCTAATGGAGGTTAGAACAGATATTAAGAGCTACATTTTCATAAGCTCAAGCAGTAATTGTGTGTGCTTGTACGCCTGTGCATATCTTCCATCAAGCTGTATTTTGATATCACAGGGAAATGTTCCTTTTTCCACTTTAACCAGTGCAAAACCCTCTTTCTTTCTTATATATATATAGCTCTGAGTTCATTTGTACAGTTTGTCTGCCACTATGTATTTATAGCTATTGCCTGAATGAGTGGTTCATAGAGTACTAGGGAACTAAAAAAAAAAATAAGACATTGGAATCTTAGTTCATCATAATTTCCACCTTTGATTTCACAAAAAAGAAGAGGGGTCATCCTGAGAGTATATATAAATTATATCATTTCAGCTTGAGAAAACTGTATTTGTAGGTGTCACTGCAGTACAAAATTATAACAGAAAGTTTACATTTCTTAGAATAAAATCTTTAAGGTTAATTTTACCATAAATCTACAATGTAGCTTTATTATTCCCTCCCATTCTCACTGAAAAACTGTAACTACAATATCATTGCTTTGTATTTCAAAATAGCACCCAAATGCCAGGGATACAGGAGTCTGTCATGTGACAGACACATACACGTAGCAAAGTTTTGACTGTTCAGAGCAAAACATACAATGACAATGTGTTGAAAATAACTTTTTTGCTCTATGAACTGAACTTCAAAATATGCTATGACTCTGTTACATTAAAATATTGAAGAAGGAGAACCTCTGCAGACATTGCAATGTAAGTTGAGCACAGACTAGGTTAAAAAAAAATAGCATCTGATCTGTCTATAAGCCACCTAGATATGCATATTCATAGACTAGAATATATTAGGGTGCAGGACAGCAGGACTCCACAGGTATCATAATTCAAGCATTTTAGCTGCGCATGCACTGCAAGACAATGCTCCTCTGTGCCTGCTGGCACCCAGACACATGTGGCTGTGTTCAGACTGCAGGTTACAGTGAGGTCTTCAGCAGCATCCCCTTGAAGAGGTCCCCTCAGAGAGAACCTTAAGTTCGCAGTCAATCCAGAATGATTCAGTTTAGACAATCAGGGAGTAAGACTGCAAGTTGCACCATGGAGAGCATCTGTTCTGCAACTCAGACACTCTCAATAGGTGCTTTTGAGCAGACACTCAAGTGTGTTATTAAATTGTGGTAAGGTTATCAATTTCCTCTGCTGTCTGACAATGTTCAAATCCATATGTCCTACCTCCCCAGGGGCAGCTTAGCTATCTGGCCAGTAACCCCAGCCTATGCTTTCCCTTCCACTTCAGTGGAATCATGCACACATACTTGATGGGCTAGCTGGGACTGGGTAGATTCATGTTCAGAAATCCAACAGTACCAGCCTCTAGATGCTTGCTTAATTCCATAGATGTCCAAAGCTGTGCCCAGGAATGGGATTCAGTTGCAACCCATTACAAGTACTTTTGTAAGAATCCTAGAGTATTTTGTCTGATCTCCAGCTGTCACTTTCAGAAACACACAGGTTTCCCATAGTACATCTTCTGGCCATGTGCACAAGTGTTGAATGCTCCAAGACTGTCTGAAACAGAACAAAGTATCTACATTTTGACACAGCCTACACTTAAGCCAGCAATAGCCCATAAGATTCCCAGGGTATTTCAGCTACCAGAAGCAGTCTAACTATATTAGCTTTCTTGAGATGTGATCATTAGCACAGCCAGGGTAGCCACTGGTAGTATGGTTTCATTTTTTGAGCCTGTAGTTCAGGTATCTCTTCACAGCACTCACTGGACTATGGGGACTTACTCTCTTGTTCTGCTTCTAAATACGCCCAGAAGCGTCTTATTCTTGAGCACTGAACAACCATGTATTCATATAGCCCACCAGGAAGCTGCTTTTATGAACAAGATTTCATGCACTTTGTATGAAACAGTTAATGGGTAAAACACAGTCACTGGAACAAGAAGCAGAGTACAGATTTCCTGTTCCTAGCAGAGTGCTCCAGCCAGAAGTCCTGCTTGTTCCCTTCAGGTCAGCACATCTTTTCTGCAAAGGAGGGCAAGAACAACCTAGATACACTACAAGATAGTGAGGCCTCTCACTGAAAAAGGAGGTATGGGTATGAACCTGACAGAGCTTCAAGCCTCCACCAGTCTGACTGATGCTCCTTCTGCTGAACACCTCATAGCAGTGGACAGAAACTCCTTTCAGGAAAGGAATATCCTATTTTGCTTTTTGTAAAGAAACAGCTCCAAGGATCAAACACCAAGAGATAACTTAAAGATATAAATATCACATAAAGGTAGATGTTCAAGCTCTGAAAATTTAATGCAGTACTTCAATACTGCTTGTAATCATGATTTCTTATTGACTAATTTAGATGGTTGCCTTATAAGTGCCTTTGCATAAAAGAGATCAGTAAATGTGATCATATATACTATCAGTAAATCTTGATCAGTCAGAAAAGCCAAAGTAGAGGTTTCATGTCACTAAAGGGGCCCCTAAAAATCAGTGTCAGGTATTGCTACATCTGGTGTCATAACAGCTGTACTGTGACCCTTAAAGGGCATGTATACTTGCAGGTCCAAACACACAACTAACTCACAGTTAGTTAGGCTACATAGAGGACTTTGAAGCATTTTAAACCTCACCTTGGATCTCTTGTGGCTGACTAGCTTCATGTTAATTTTGTTATGTCATAGGGCTTTCTTTGGAAACCTTTGGAAATGAGGGCTTATGTCATCATGGGACTTCTCATAATACTTCAAAGCAAGGCAATCACAAAACCAGATATAGCAACAAGAAAAACAGAAGTTGTGGGGTTTTGTTTGGTTGGGGTTTTTTTTATAATCAATAAAGTTCTATGGCACTGGTAACTATGCTTTCTTTGTTAGCTCACCTTGTAAGGTTGGGTAAATCTAATAGCAGCAGTATTTAAAAGAAAAACTCACTGCAGAGTTTTGTATTGTATTTCAGTTGGTGGTTGAAAAAGAAAAAAAGGAATTTCTTCCTCTGCATACTAAACACATACAACAAAGCAAGCTATCTTCATAAAGAATTTTTCCTTTGGGACAGTTCTCTGCACATACCTATCTTTAAATTATATTAGCATGGAAAAACTAGGGCAATTCAGCACCCTTCTGCACAAAAATCTATTATGTTCTATTTCCTATCCTGAGGAAGACATCAAGACTGCATGTAATCACCTTGTCACTGTTTCAATTTAAGTATAGTCAGAACTTGTGTTGTAAACTCCCAAAAGTGGGGCTTAGCCATTTGACAGCAGACATTTCACTCCCCAAGTCAACTTTGTTCATTTGTTGAAAAACATTGGCTCTGCTGAAATATTCATTTCAAAGTTGTTTTGGTTTAAACATAGAGATCACCTTATATGTGATTACATTAAAAGGACCACATGAAAGAAGTCTGAGCCCACTCAGATGAGCAAGTTGAAATCTGGCAGGGATGCAGATCTTGATATTAAGGCTGCTGTGGGAAGAGCTCACAATCAGGAAGTGACAAGGCTTGAGATTACACATACTGCATTAGCTCTGCTCCCTGATTCATATGTATTACAACACAGTCTTGAAATATATGGTCACTTCCTTTTTTAGTCATAATATGTGCTTTCTATAAGTAAATGCACGTAGCATCTTGTGTTACATATTCCATGCAGATAGAGTCTTCTAGAACGTCTACAATGTACATGTACAATAAGGAATATCAGTCTAGACTATAGCAAACCAAGTGCAAACAACTGTTTCATGCTTTCATTCTGCCAAATGCCTAGTTACCTGCTCCCACCTTTTTTGTTGTACCCAAGGGAGTCCTTACTCATGGCTGAAAATAAATTTGTACCATGCTTCCTAGTTAAGTCCATAAGCTTGCCACAGGGGAGAAAGTCTTACATCTTTAGGGCATACCACTGCCACTGCTGAAAATATGTTACTAGGATCATTCTGGGGTTTACCAATCATGTGTAAGTAGGCAGTGTTTCAGGAACTATTGGGTAAAGGAAAAACAGATTTAGTTTGCTTTTCACAAATAGTCATAGTCAAAAGGGAGACCAATTATTATTTTGCTTTCCTTTAATTAAGACAAGACAAAAACACAATCACAGAAAATTCTCTAAAGGTTATTTAGGCAGGGGTCTGGCTTGACTCCCTAGTACCTGCAAGTTACCACCCCACCTTCTCTTTCTCATCAAGTACAGCTTATCGTGACTCAGAATTTTATCAATTCTGCAGTAAAAAAAAAAAAAAAAGTTGAAGGAACACATTTTTTAATAATGTTGTGTTACTACTTCCACTATGAAGGGGGAATGGCAGAAGCAGGCAGAGCAACTTGCAAGAATCCTGATGAATCAGATTCATTTAGGTTGGATGTATTGGGATTCTGTGGCAAGGTTTTGGTAGCAGGGGGGCTTACAGGGGTGGCTTCTGTGAGAAGCTGCTGGAAGCTTCCCCTTTGTCCGATAGAGCCAATACCAGCCGGCTCCAAGACAGACCCACCGCCAGCCAAGGCTGAGCCAATCAGTGATAGTGGTAACAACTCTGTGATAACATTTTAAGAAGGAAAAAAAAGTTGGGGAATGGGGGAGAAAACAGAAGCCGGGGAGTGAGAACATGTAAGAGAAACAACTCTACAGACACCAAAGTCAGTGAAGAAGGAGGGGGAGGAGATGCTCCAGGCACCAGAGCAGAGATTCCCTTGCAGCCCATGGGGAAAACCATGGTGAGGCAGGTTGTCCCCCTGCAGCCCATGGAGGTCCACGGTGGAGCAGATCTCCACCTGCAGCCTGTAGGGGACCCCACTCTGGAGGAGCTGGGTCCCCAAAGGAGGGTGTGACCCCATGGGAACCCCACGTTGGAGCAAGCTCCTAGCAGGACCTGCGGATCTGTGGAGAGAGGAGCCCACGGAGCAGGTTTTCTGCCAGGACTTGTGACCCCGTGGGGGACC
>JANZLQ010000001.1:33130360-33158330 GCA_026212715.1 Elanus axillaris | reverse complement strand
GGTGGGCACCTGGCATTCAGCCATGGTCAACCCACCACAGTCTTTTTGGTGCCGAAACCTGGGAATGTGAGGAATTCAAGATAAGGGTAGTAACTGAGAGGTAACAGGCAAAACAGAGATTGAACTCAGCCAGAGGGCAAAGAGCTGTATGACAAGTGGGGAATTTTTGCTGTTATAATTGTCCACTATTTGTCCGTGTTGTGATGATATTATTTTGATTTCAGTGTGGAGAATTCCTTTTTGTTGACGAGGAGTGGAGTGTGTGTAAATTGTCCACTTCTTGTCTATGTTGTGATGATATTATTCTGATTTCAGTGTGGAGAATTCTTTCTGTTGACGAGGAGTGGAGTGTGCGTAAATTGTCCACTTCTTGTCTATGTTGTTATGATATTATTCTGATTTCAGTGTGGAGAATTCTTTTTTTGTTGACGAGGAGTGCAGTGTGTGTAAATTGTCCACTTTTTGTCAGTGTTGTGATAACTGTGGTGAAGGGACAAGGGGTGGATTGTGTGTAAATTGTCCACTTCCTGTCTATGTTGTGATGATATTATTTTGATTTTGGTGTGGAGAATTAAGTTTGTGAAGACCCTTAGGATCATCAAATTCAACTGTTGACCTAATACTACCAAGACAACCACTAAAAATGGTGATATACAAATAGCCTGATTCTCTGACTGGACAGCTGTTAAAGTCTCACATTTGGGAAATAAAACTTGAGAATTAAGTAAAAGTAAGAATAACCTCAGAGTCCTATACCAGGAAATCTAAAGAGCAAAATGCCTCAGAAAGAGCCTTTTGAAAGGATTGAGCTCTGATCCACCCCAACCCCAATAAGAACAATTTCCTTCTTAGGAAACTATTTGAAGAGAAAAAGAGCGACAGTTAAAAGGGAAGATTTCTATATTTTTGAGACTCTATTACTTGCAATTAGCAGATTTTCTGAGTACAAGATAGTCTTTTAGTAATCCAAGACTTTTCCACGTTAAAGGTTTGTTGGTCTTGCAACTTGACAGATTCAAAAGGCCCAAAACAGAAGCAATACAAGCATGTATCTTAAAGATATAAGTGTTATGGAACTAAAGGAAAAAAGTAGTTTTAGAAGCTAGACTATGACACCTGAATGCAACAAAGTGACTTCTGAAGGTGCTACATTTTGTTTGTATAGAGTATAAGTGAGGCCAGTGCATTTTTTTTTACATCACAGCTCAGGAAGTAACTGTTGATCTAGAACAGCTGGAAAAAATTAGTTATTGACACATCAGTTTAGAAAAGGCTTAATACAGAAGGACAAGGAAAGGGTTGCATGTTTAACATTAGAGTGATGCTTATTGCAAATTTAATTACCTAATATGCATATTTGAAAGTTGTCTGAGAATTATCACTGACAACTTATTGTAGTAACTGAAAAATTAGCAGCTCCAACTGCTAAGGACACTAGAGGCTGGCTGAGGCAATGCTTACTGCTGTCAGAATGAACAGAGGAGTTGGTGGGGACATAGGCACATTTTGGTTAGTTAAGGTAGGATTATTGCTAAGGTCTCTGGTCCAGATGGTGGGTAAATAGTCAGTTCTGATGGGGGGTAACAGCTAGGAATAATATCTGGTAGACCAAAGAATTTTCTCTTCATCATCTAATAATTCTGCTACTTCCAAGTTAAAAAGAAAAAAAATCAAGTATTTCTAACATGGTGGGGAATCAAGAAAAGAAATACAAGGCCACCTGATTGCTGCTTACAAAATTGACCCTTTACTAACCTACGAGAAGCTAGTCAAACAGACTTTGCCCGTAGCCAGCTGAATGCACGAGGTGAGCAGGGATGGCTGTGATTGATAAAACATACAACACTTGGAAGCCCTGGAGCAGAGAGACTAATCCATGAAATAGAAACCTGAAGAAGTGTAAAAAAACAAACAAAAAAAAAAAAAGCCAACCAGACCAGATTGCAAGCTCCTCCCAAGGATGAGAGCTGTATAAATTTTATCCCATGACTTTTGATGACAAACAGCTCTGTTGATGGCATATCTATATTGTTGTCGCAGAGGTACCTGCCCTGCCCTGTAAGCACCACCAGCCACCAAATTAGGTTGCCTTTTGGCCTTGACTAAGCTAAAATTCAGCAAGAGCTATTTTAGTCTTCTGCAAAAATACTTGAGTGCTTCTGCATTCATGTCAGCTAAAAATCACTGAAAATAAAACATAAACCTGAAATTATGTACATACTCGCAAGCAACAGAAGTCAAGTTTAATTACGTTTGGCTGCTTGGTTCAAATATTGCTTCCAGACATCAGATGACACAATTCAGAAATCAGGAAGTTTAGACTGTGATTATATTTACCCCATATAAATAGTTGTAAAGATTTCACTAGGACTATTTAAATGGAAGTGTGATTGCTGTTACAATAATTCATTCTCACCTATAGCTTCCACTACCTAAATAATCTCCAAATGCCAAGGCATAAGACAATGCTCATAGTCATACAACTGGGTCGTCTTACCCTCCTTTCCATTGACTAGGATATGTGTTTATCCATTTTAGGATTACAGAAATCAACAAGGTTTGCATGACAATCTTACCTTGCCTCATTTTTTTCCATTGTAGCGTAAATAAGGTAATCTCCTCTGCAATGCAGAGACTGGCCATGGAGAAGAGCCCATTTAAAGTATTCCTTAATTCAGAAAACTAAATTGGGGCCCTTTCTATCCTACCAGTCTCCAGCAAAAGGGAGCCCAATGGGGAAGAATGGTAAATTTGCAAATCAGAATAAAGGTTGTTTTGTTTTCCTAGGCATCTGAGCTAGAGACTGTTACTTAGAAGAAGAAAAAAAATGCATTTAAGTGATCTACGGTGCAGCAGGACTTTGGCTGTGTTTTCTTGCAACCTGCTCCCTGACAGCTACTCATCCATTCTGTACTCAGTGAGCCTCAGAGCAGAAGGAAACACTTGCTGTCTTGCTGTTAAAATTAAACTGCTCTTAACAAAATGAGTGGACATCAAGCATCCAGCCCTATTAAAACATACACAAGAGTCACTTGACTCCTTCAAATGCAGTTTAAAGCACACTGAATTTCTGATCAACAGAAGATTGTTTTTCTTCATACAGGCACAACTGCAAAGGGAGCATTTGTTTGAAATTGATCTCCCCAGTGCAAGTTTTAATGTGTTGTTAAACTCAGCCATTTAAACCAGAACCAGTGAAATAAAACTCTGATGACTCTTAAAGAATTTAAGATTAACGCAGGAGGAAATTACCTTGCCTAGTCATGCCTACTTTTATTAGTACCCTGCAGTTGTGTTTCATTTTGGATGTAGCAAAAGTATGATTTGAAAGTCAAGAAGGCAACTTCTTGCATTTTGCATTTAATTATTGAACACAGAACAATGCTAAAGCTGCATTTCCAAAGTTTGTGGTATTGTGTTTTGCAAGTTTTACTTAACAAAACTGCAGTCATGGAAGTAAGAAATTACATCTTCCCATGTTCATACTGAGAAATGGCATGTGTATTTTTGAATATGTATGTCCCATAATCATTATACCAGCATTGCAGAATTTGATAATTTACTTTCTCTTTTCTTATTTTTAGATTGGATGTTTTTTTCTTATTAATGTGGTAAACCAGATGCAGTCTTCAAACATTTCTGTTGGTTCCACTGATTACACACATGGGGTACAAACTTTGAGATTATTCCTGGTGTATTGCTTTCAATTTTCATTCTAGTGTGTGGTTTTAAGGAGAGAGCTAGTTTCAGTTTATGGTGAAGTTGGCTTTATTTATAAGGCTACAGTGTGCAGGGAATTCATTAGCAAAATGGCAAAAAAAAAACCTAGACCAGCTGCGTTAGAGAAGTTCTAAAACATTTATCAAATTCTTCCGACGAACTGTACTCCCCTTAGCACACCCCAGCACACCATGTGGACTTCTCCCCAACCCTCTGCTCATGAGAACTACACAGCTAATACTCTTGTGCAAATGTTTCAGTGCCTAATCATTAGTTACATAGCTCAAAAGTTATTCAAAGTATGAATTAATTTTAAATTAATATAATCTGCTGTTTACTTGGGCCTGCCTTTAAATGCAAAGCTGAACTGAATGAAGCAATTTTTTCACGTCCCTTAGACTCCTATCCTTTCCCTACCGACAAAAGTAAGCCTCCAGAAAATGCCTTATCAAAATACATGTATACTAAATAGCAACAGGCTCATGGAAGTCAGCATACTGGTGAGAAACACTGAAGAACAGCAGTTTTTATTTTAGCATTGGTGAATACAAAGACCATACAAGAATAGCATCTGGTGCTTCGTGATTATATTTTGATGCTGGTTCATATGACCAAGAACCAGAGGAAACAAACCAAGTAGCAGTATTACATTTCTAAATATTTCCTAAATATTCTTTTCTTCCTTTTCTGGCCATAATTAAAAAAAATTAAAAAATAGAAAGAAAAAAAAAAGCAGGAAAAAAAACCCTTTACAGAGGAGAGTAGCAAACATTCTTAAAAGTACTTTGAACTCTTCATAAAGAAACATGAGACAAACAGTAAAAATCCTCTGAGGTATGAAATGCTTTCATCATGAAAGAAGCTATTACATGCTGAGATTCAAACTTCAGCTATGAACTACGCAGAACTCCTTTTAGCTATTTGTGTGCATGCAAGTGTTTAGCACAAGGTCGACAGCTCTAGAAAGAGGTAAGCAAATGGTGACTGCCTGAGCCTGTGCTTAAACATGTCTGGTCCACATTGAAGGTCTTTATAGCACTCAGCATCATCAGGCAGTATTTTGGGGAAGAAAACTAAGAGTAGATTTTCCATTTGAAAACAGCAAAGATATTTTCAGGAAGGCAGAATGTAATTACTGAAGCTGGAATTTGGCCAGGTCATTGGCATTAACTTTCCTCCTCTTGCAAAAAAAGAAAGAAAAAAAAGTGCCATGAAGTTTTTAATGACCACAGGTGGTCAGGACCTTGAATTTGCATCTTGGCTGAAAGACCTGAAGTGTGTTATGCAAGTATGCATGGAAAAAGAAAGTCTTGAGCTGTCAAAAGAGTAATTCTTCTAGTTAAATTTAAATGTCAAAAAAGACTTTTAAAAAAACCTAACACAATCTGATCCCTGAACCCCTAAACTCAATGAGCACTTTTCATTAAGTTGCTAAAAGGAATAAACAAAAACAAATTTTGGAAGTTTTAGTTTTATGTCCTAGAACTCTTACATGCCTTCAATGCAGATTGGACCTTCATCTGAATAAAGGAAGCAAGAACACCAGCAACTTATTAAATCAAGAATCTTGCAGGGGGCAGAAACAGAGGGAGCTAGAGAGAGGGAAGGGAAAGAAAACACTGCAACGTTTGAGCATATGCTATGAGGGTCAGAGAGGAAGGCAGTTGATCATAGTGATCATAATTTATTTTTATATTCAGAGCCATTCACTTGGAGACAGGGGGAGAGAAAAGCTGTGGGATTTTTCAGTTGCTTTATTCAACAAATCACAAGGTGTAACTGAGCATGACGCATCATCACAATGCCCAGTCAACCTCTAAACAATAAACTGAATTATCCTGCTGACCAATGGGCACTTATTTCAAGGTTAGAAGGGACTCAAACTCTTGAAAACAGATTTTGAAACAAGAGCAAGAGTGATCCTTACTTAGCCTTTTATTCCTGCCCCACCTGGAAGATGTATTTGCTGATATTCACTATTTTCTAGTACACCAGTCCTGAGCCCAAAAAGGCCATTAGATCAGTAACTAGCATTCAGACGTTAGCAAGGGATCTGTCGTACCAGAACTGCCTGAAAGCATCAGACATATAGTAGTTTGTCACCGCAAGCCACTCTCATTCTATTTGTGCTGGAGAAGACATCAGTCAGCAGTTCCAGGTCACTCCACAACAGTCATTGCCTCTTGTTCTCACCAAGAGAACATACACAGGAGTCTTCACCTCAGGAGGCAGCAGTCACACACCAGAGCAATTCCTACCCCCAAACTCTGCTAGCAGTAGGGACAAGAAAGTTTTCTACCCCACTGCTCCCTTGTGATCAGCCCTTCCTCACCATGTAATAAGAGCCAGCACTGTCCCTTTCAGCAGTACAAAAAGGTGCCAGAGCTTGTGCTTACAAAGAGCATATGGCAGTGGTGGTAAGCAGGTGCCTGGTAGAAAAATAATAAATACACATTCTGAGGAAATGGTGAGGGATGGATTCAGATATCCTGGAAGGATGAAAGTAAAGAAGAAACCAGCCTGTTCCCCTAACTATCCATCTCAAGACCTCAACACCAGCCCTTCTCCCCCACTCTTCTTCAAAAACTGTCCCTACCATCACCAAAATTATTTAAATTCTGCTTATATTACAAAGAAATCGTGTCAGCTGGACATCTAGTAGCATCAGTCTTCAGCAGGAGTTGAAAACTGTGCATAATTAAATATACATACAACTTCATCTTTATTTTGGAACGCTTTCAGAAACATTTGCTGCAATTCTCTATTTGCCCAATTTCAGCCTTTTGCTAATATTGAAGACTCCCCTTCCCTCTTTCTGCTTGCCCTTAAGCCCTTGCGATGTCTAATATTCATTTGCATAGCCAAACTATATGTGACTACAAAAGATTATTTTTTAACTCATCTTCAAAAGTCTGTTCCTCCCACACACATATCCCCAACAACATTTTTTTCTTTATCCAAACTCCTCTTGGTTTGTTACTGTAAGTGACTAGGATTGGATGGCAAGAATAGCTAGATTTTATCACTACTTTGGCCTGAGTAATTAGATAATTCCTAGGTTCTTGAAGATAACTTCTTTACTTCTCTTTCTGAGGATTTCTGGTCATATTTTTTTCCTTAGCAGCTGTTTGGCTTATTACACAGAATATAATCCCCTCTCTTTGAACACAGTAGGAAGAAATCAGACAAGGAAAATTTATTTCTTCATAATGGAAGACTTTCCAGTCACACCTAAACAAAAACAAATTGGCCCCATTTAGCTAACAGAAACAGGCCATGCTGTTGCTTCTGTAGGTTTGGGTTTTTTTCCTCCTATATTTACACACTACTACATATAGCTGCAATTAAACTGAATTTGCACTGCTTACCTATGGCATGAGAAAACCTCTCTACACCACAGTTTACATGCAGTACTGGATGGCAGCTGATTTGCTTGACCATTGTTTAATGATGTCTGAACGGAGATGTAACAGCATTTAATCATTCCTTCCTACAGTCTGTCAGAAGGCAGCCTGCACAACCGATAACTCTGGGGAGATGTTATGATTGTACTGCCAAGGGTTGGGCAACACTTACGGATGTGAAGCTGTGCTAAACTTTGTGGTGTTTCTGCTTATCTGTGTGATATCCAAGTATTTCTAGGATTCTTGTCATTGCAACATGTAAGCCTACACTTAAAAGCTTCTCTCTGTACTCTGAAAAATTGTGTTCACTCTACAATGAGCAGGAAACAGCCAAAAGCACTGAAAGCACAGCAGGACAGGGTTGGGGACATCAAAGGAGCAACAGTTGTGTCACCAGCCAGGTTAGCAGAGCCAGCAGGGAAGCTGCACAGAGGATAGAGGATATTAGATGTAATGAATTTCAAATTTTGAAAAGTACCATAAAAATTCAAAATCAGACAGAAATAGTCCAGTTTAAGCAAAACTTAAAAAACCCAAATATACCACAGAAAGGAGGGACAAGTAATTCAGAAGAAAATAGGAAGAGTTAAATAACGAAGGTTGTGGTGAACAAAGAAACAAAGAACAGCATTTCTCGAGGCATGCTAATAGAATCTCAGCATTACCACTTACAGTCAGGGTGTCCAGAAGCAAAATTTTCCTGAGCTCATGCACAAGACTAAACACTCAGGAGAAGATCTGAGTCTACAAATATACTTATGCACCTCTGTTCACTAACAGTGGTGCTGTTCTACTCATGAAGTTCTACAGTCATTAAGTAGAAGAGATGATCCCTCCTTGGAAACTTAGGTTTAATCAAACTACATAAAACTGGATTTTTAACAACAGTGAGAAGAGGTTTTCAAGTACAGAAGCCCTTCTTCAGGTGTTTTGGCTTGTTTCTAAATTGAAAGCTATCACTTTAAGTTTCATTTAATTAATTTGGAAGAGGAGATGATCAAATCCCTCTAAGTTTCTCTTCAATAACAGTTTCTGAAACAGCAGCAGCAAAAGCACAGTATACCCAAGCTGCAAAACCCTAAAAAAAACTGCAAACCTACTCCACAAAAGCCCCAGGCCTCCAAATACATCAAAAATTGCCAGAGGACAAAGGCTCTCAAACACTCCCTGACTTGCTTTCATAACACCTTGAACAACCCAAAGACACCTTGCAGATTCTCCTTTAACCCAGACTTTGGGGACTTTCCTAACTCCTCTAGGAGACTACTATTCAAAGATGTAGTATGTACATACTCAAGATAAAGAAGCGTCCGATGCATCTATGTCCTAGATCATCATCTACTAGCCTTCCTTGAAACCTCATTAAGCCATTACAGCTTATACTAGGAGAAGATCACACCTGAGAAGAAATTCACTCACAGTGGAGGATTCTACTTTTAGTCTCCAAATCCCATAAGTCTAAAGCAAAACCCATCACTGGAATCACATACCCCATAAGCCATCCTTTACCTAATGCAAGCAGGCAATCACAGAGCAGTCAAGACAGAAGATGGCTGTTAATTGCCATAACTACACCGCGCTAGAAGTATTTATGCCCCTTACAAAGCTATCCACAGCTTCAGCTAACTAATTCCTAACAACCACTGTGAATTCAAATGGCATAGAGAACTGATAAAAGGGACTGAAATACCAATAATTACTGCAGAATATTTTTCACAAAAGAACCATTCCATATCTAACCTCCTAGCCCTAAAGTGAGGAAGAGCTGAAGAAACCAGTAAGAGACAAAACCAGAACATTCATAGCTCTACAGTGAAAACTGTAGTGACAAAACAAAGTGACAATATTTTTTTGGAATATTACAGTTTATTCACCAGCCTTCTACCCCCAAATATTGCCTTAAATGTTCCACAAATGATAATTATCTGTCTCTTCCTCTGTGCCACAGAGGTTAGTGACCTTGTCACCCCTCTCCTTGTTAATACTTCCCCTTTGCTCCACGGGCCCAATCACCTTTTCTTTCAAATTGCCTAATTGATGAACATAATCAAGTTAAGCTCAGAGCAATTGTTCTCAACCTATATTTAATTTTGAAGGGTTTTTTGCTTCTATTTCAGACACTAAGAATGGCTTTGTGTTCAAAGGATTGCTTGCCCCTCCCCTCCAACCCTGCAGTTATATCAGTTGTTTTCTTATCAGTCTTATCAAAGAGCTTGAGATAGGGAATAAAATTTGTTCAAACTAACCAAAAAGCTGAAAACCATACTGTTATTACCTTACTTAAGCTTTCAGATATGTGGAAACTTTACCTGAAGAGTCAATTTATATCTGTAACCTGAAGTTCTGGAAGAAAAGATAGGAGAGCACCACATAGTTTTCTGTAGTTATTTTTTCTAGATCAATAAAAACACAAGCTAAGAACAAGGTATATCTAATGCAATGATAATAGCCCTAAGCCTGATGCAGAGTCCCACGTTAAGACAATTCCCTCCCCCTCAATCTCTAAACCAAAATTATCATGGCTGCAGCAGCAGGCTTTATGCCAATCAAAACACAGAATTTTCAAAGTACCAGAGGTACAGAGCCATAGCAAAAAAAAAAAAAAGTGAGATTCTTAAACCTTCTTCCACCTTATTTCCAACAAAACTTGTGCTCCCTAAGGTATCCCAGCTCCTTTGAAAAGATTAATAAAATTTCTGTTAATGTCATCAGGCTCTGCTTTAAGCCAAGTCATCATAGACACAGACCTTCCCTTCTGAATACAGGGAACAGCTGCTTACTAATGTTAAGAGTCCCTCAACTGCATATTGTTCCAGCATTGGGCCATCAGGCATGTTGGGACAGGATAATTCAGTGATGGGGTCTAAAGAATCAAGCTGAACTTTGCAAGTCCTAATACACCTACTGTCTGCTGGAAAGATATATGTGCTCTGTAGTATCAGTGGCTCCCCAGTAATAAAAACCAAAATTATACTTAAAATCTTCAATGAAGTTAATCACTGTATCAGTTTTTCATTTCAGAGCTTTATTTTTTCCTTCAAACTGGCACTGTTGTTTCAGGTCCTTTTCCCCCCATACAAAAGGGCTCAAGTTATACATTTGTCGTACTTCACTGTTATATACTTAAGCAGTATACTTTTTAATAGTTAGTTCAACATTATCAACAAACCACTCAAAATTGAAAGCTGCAGAAGTGATTTGGAGTGCCTTGGAAAGAAAAATAGCTATTTTTCAGCTGAGACAAGGCTGATCTATTGCTTCCTTCCCCCCATAATACTTCAGGGTTATTTTATTTCTGCTGGAAGCAACCATCGATTTGCGTTTGCCAGCTTGCTTGTCACTGAATAGGCATCCTCATGTAAGCACACCAAGCTATCCAAGAGCTGTAGTATCTCTGCTTTCCAGCTCTCAACATGCTTATAATTGAAGCTGCCAATAGCACTGAATTTTATCATTTGAGATGGCAGCTATACCAGCAGCAAGGGAGAAACCACCCAACTGTTCAGCACCTGCAACGTCAATCTGAATTCAGGTCTCCTGAGGTGAAAGGACAGTGTATCAAGCCCACCATGCCACCTAGCCCTCAGCGTATTAAGATATTAATTAGTCACTTTCCTTATTATTCAGTCAAAATATGCTGGATTGAAACAAATTAGATTTTTAGCACATATTTCACACATTGGATCAAGTCTTGCAAGGGTTTTCTTTTATTATTTATAAGATCATGTGCTGTCTTCCTGCTGAAAATGAGATGGTCTGCATGAGGAAAAAGGTAAAAGAAAAGCAGAGAAATGAAAATCAGATATT
This sequence comes from Elanus axillaris, assembly GCA_026212715.1. Classification (NCBI taxonomy): domain Eukaryota; kingdom Metazoa; phylum Chordata; class Aves; order Accipitriformes; family Accipitridae; genus Elanus; species Elanus axillaris. Next base: position 33,147,399 of record JANZLQ010000001.1, on the reverse strand, counting down.
CCCTAATGATATTTAAAAATAGAAATTTTGCTACTGTTACATACAGCATGTTCCATCTTTTGAGATTTAATGGCTCTCTTGTGGTTTAATGGAGAATTACTTTCAGTAATTGATTATTAAAATTTAAAATTGCTAACCATCTTCATTATTAGATGAGCGAACATGTTATCCTTGTAATTAAAAAAGCTTGAGATTCACTTTCATCCTGTTGACAGAATGGGCAGATAGGCTCAGCACTGCAGCGCTATGGTTTCAGGGTTCTTGTTTGACAAAAATAGCCAGCAAGTTATTTGATGATGAAAATACAGAACATCCACAAAGACTGAGCAAAAAATAATGAACAAAGATAAAATAGTAATAAAAAGCCATACAAACTAATTAAAGTTTTCAGTCCAAACTATCATAGTCAGAATGCATAGAGTATTTTCCAATGAATTTCACTTGAGTTTAGGAAAAAAAAGAAAAGAAAAATATATGTGTATTGTTTGTGTTACAAATATATATTATGTGATACACTGGAAATTTTTTTCGTAGATGTGGGACTACTTTCCCCCTTTGGAATTTAGTGCTGGGCTTTCTACTTGCAGTAATAAAGAAACATGTCTGGGATGAGTCTGAAGATGACCATCTTCACTCTTAAGAAAGCCTTATAGCTGAATGAAGGGAAGTAGCTGGACCTAGTACCTTCCATCATCCTAGATTGTAAGGAAGGAGACCCAATTTTAAGATAACCTCTTAAGTACAATCCAAAGGGCTGAGGGTTTACACAAGAAAAGTAATTCTTTGGCTTTTCTGTCAAGACTGCCAACAACATTAAGTCTTAACTTTAATACCACAGGCAGAATACAAGAAAATTTGGAAAAAAAAATATTTAATACAAAATTTTAAAGTTAAAAAGTGTACCACCTTTCTGGAACTCTCTGCATTATGTCGTCAGTTCCCACACTTTGCAAAATGATACAGGACCATCAAAAGTTCAAGACTGTTGCACAGTAGCAGAGCCTCAATCAGCCTGAAAAACACCTTTTCATCCTATATATTTAGTAGTAGTTTCTTTGCCAAAGACATTGCTTTTATGAATCTGTTGGTTTATTTTCTCCAGTTTCTTCAGTGAGGTGAGAAAATTACCACCTACACTGCTTATCCTGAAAAGCACAAAGAAGTTTCCAAAATATATTGCAAAAATGTTGAAGAACAATTTCCCCATTGCAATTAGAGTAGGAAATATGCTCTTTTTACCATCATATTGTGTGAGCTTTCTAAGAAAATGATAATATCAGTGTCAAATCTCTGTGAACTGTCAAGAGTACAGTTCACAAGCCCCACAGTATTTATAAACACATTGTCCTGGCTATTCCAGGTTCTGTTTTCTTCCATTCAGTTCTCGCCCAAGACAGTTGTTTTCACCTCCTCCCAAAGCGTAGGAATGCTGCTTAGTGTATGTATATGTCAGCATAGGTTGCACTGTCTCAGCACAATGCAACGGCAGATTAAGAACAATTAATGGCAGGCATTGACACATTGTTCACCAGTAACACCCCAGGACATAATGTCAATAATACTTTCAAAATATGCCATAGAAGGAAATCCCACATCCTTAGCAGAGTATTCTCCAAGATATAATGTATTAAAAGTAGTACCAGTTTTCCTCCATATAGCTACTAGCAAAAGAAGAACAGTAAGTATATTAACTATAAAATATATACTGTAATACTTCCCAGTGTTAAAAATAAGTTCATGTTCATTACTGTGTCCTGAGTGGCTTACCCAGAAACAGTATTTCCAAGCACTATTTCTGCCTTTGCATTAGTGCTAAAAGGTGTATTATACCACATCCCTAGTCTAATGCTTCAAGAATTATGCAATAAGGGCATTACAATATAGTTTGAATCACAGAGTAGGACCAATTAAACAAAACTCTCTAAGTTCAGTGCACCTACAAATCTCTGTTAGCTAAAGCATATTACTAAAATACAAAATACAGAGCTGTCAATATCTGGTAACAGAGAGCCCCTTTTGATCCCATGCCTGTATGACAAGAGATTTGTGCTTTTTAAGGATCCATTCTTCTACTTACATTATCCCAAAAGACTTGAAAGAATTTTCCTATTTGAAAAGAAAAATGAGTATGGTTTCCTATCGACCAGGATGCAAGGTGTACGTAGCCATTCAAAAAACCTATGGTTTGTTTACAAACATAGACAATCTGGAGCTTAAAGTGTGATGGGTTATGATTTCATGTGGCTCCTGTTACACATATAGCTCTAAAACTTACCTACACTTTACACAGATCTGAGATTCTCTTCATCCTCCAAACTGCAAAAGTATTTCCATCAGAAATGACAGAATCACAGATCAAATTAGACTAGATTGCAATGAAGGAAGAGTTCACCATTTCAAACTTTCCTGCATGAATCATTTTGCATTTTTATGCATCCCTCACTTGAACACTAGACACCTTGAGACTCACTGGCAGATAAAAAAATTCTAAAGTTCAATTATTTCTGTGAGCACTGTAGGGTTAGGACCAGAGAATTACAAATTGAGATGGTGATAGGATTATTTACAGGAATAGACCCAGAAGAACTGTATCTTTAATTATAGAATTCAAGTTTTCTCTGTGGTTTCAAAAATTATGTGGAAGTTGTTTGCACATACCTGTGATATTCCACAACATTAACAACCCTGCTGTCCATTTTACTTCATTGTGCCTGCGCTTCACACCAGATATTAATGCCTTAGCAGTGCAAGGGTGAGGACCAGCTTTCACTCTCTTGGGTCACAGGCAAATCCATGTCACAAGGGCATCTGAATGCTAAATACATGGATGGGGTTGGGAACACTAAATAAAAAAATCCTGAATAGCTCTATTTTCAGCTTCATTGTGAGGGGCACAGAGCAAGAAGAATACTGGCAGACATCAGCAAGGTCTTAAGAGATACAACTGCTTTTGCACACTCAAAACATCAGCAAATTGCCTGTTAGGATGAAACTACAGCTGAGATTAAGGTTAAAAAGAAGAATGAAAAAAGTTAGATTTGTTGATTCGAGCTGGCTATTATAGATAGCAGGGAGTATTTTGTAGCTATCCAGTGGATTATACTTCCTTTTAGTCCTGTACTGTTCAGTTATGAAGGCTTGGAGAGATGGGTGTTGAATAAACTGCAGTTGGTAATCTCCAAATAGTCCCACAACTACAAGTACTTTGGGAGGTAGGGATTGGAGGGAAGCAGGAAAGGGCCAGGTGGAAGCAAGTCTCAAAAACTTTATATAAATAGTAATACCAGTATGGTCCACAGAGCCTAAAAGCCGAGTCAAAGAAGATAGGGGAAGAAAAGGCAATTTACATTTGCTGTAATCTGCCCTTTCCTTTAAGGGCATTGAATTCCTGGTAAGCAAGCTATACCATAAGCAGTACCAGCATGAAGCATCTTTTCAGATGTCTAGATGTAAAGAGCATAACTAACATTTGTTTTGGGAGAAGACGGGGGTGGTCAGGGAGGGGGCAGGGGTTGAATGCTCCAAAAAGGTACAGGTACAGCTTGGCAAAAGAACCTCAAGACCCAACTATCCATCATATGCAGTCACAAAAAGGTAGTGCAAATATCCATACAATCACATGACTATATGCAGCACATGTAAAAATCAAAACCCTGTGCATGCTCGTGCTTTTCTTAAGTAACTCATCACATTCTCCTGTATGAAAACACTAAATCCCTTGAACTTCACCAAAGGATCTATTTCCATAAGACACTTATTAAAATTACAGATTGCTCTAATTCAGTATGTCATTAACTAACGTTGTTGTGGCTGGATTACAAACTCATTGTCACCCCTACACGTGATACCCTGGATATCAATTGGATGTTTGGCTCTGTGCCTGGTTACAGCATGGGAGACCCAAACCTTCAAAGCTGGCCTTGTGTCCTTCTTCCCTCCTGAGAGGGTTTCTCCTTGTCCTTACATGGCTCTGCTGTGCTCTTCTGATAACAACAGAATACCTAAAACCTAGTGCAAAGACAAATAAATCTCTACCAGCAAGGACAGCGTAGAAATGAACTAATCAGGCAACATATTTTTTCCAAAGTCCATCAACATTAAACTCGCATTTTCCTGTGCTTACATTATGTAGTATACATGTATCGCTTATGCATACGGGAAACCCTTTTTCCTCTCCTTGTTTTGGTAATCACATACTCAGTCTTGGGTCCAACACGCATCACCCTGCCCAAGCTGATTTCCATTCTGCTAATATTCCAAGTGACTAGCTTATAGTAAGCAACTTCTTGGATTTTGTAGTTTTACATACAACAAGACAGCAAAGAGAACTAATTGTTTTCCTTTTCAAGTGAATCAGCTGAAATTACAAGTAATTTAACACGGATGTTTCTTTAACCAAGATGCAGAGAAAGAATTTGATTCTTAAACTTGCTTAGAAGCAGTATCAGAATTCTACTTGTCCTGGCTACAAAAAGCTGGTTTTATATTTTAAAGAAACATTTAAAAAACTGAAGTATTTACAATGGAAAATTCAACATTAGGTTTCATAGAGAAAAAAAATAATGCATAAAAGCAGGGAATTTACTTTCAACTCTAACTAGAATCGCTTAGATCTGAGAGAATACAGAGAAAAAACCCATCACACCAAAAACCCCATGCATGATCTTTTTTGCTGCTTCTGGATGCAGATGAAATCTGATGCTAGTAACACTTGTACTGTTATTATATACTGTTAAACATTACCATTATAATTTTTCATTCATAGCTACATTAATTCAGATAATGAAAGAATCTATCACATGGTGATTAATGCTTCATTTACAGATGGATGCACAAGTGTTTAGGTACTGCATTTGGAAAGGACTATTTAAGACATGTTTGTTTTTTCAATAGCTTAACTACCAGGACACATCAAATTCACAACATACAATTAAAGTGCCAGTTTGAATATTGTCCCAAAAAGGTAAAGGGGAAAGCTGGAGTGCCTTGAGGACTTTTTTCCAGACAATGCTAGTGACACAGACATATATGATACAATCTTATTCTATGGACACTTTTCAAATAAGACTGAAAAACAGAATTCCAATTAAGTTGGTAATTGTTAAAAACTAACAACTTCAGCTCAGAATTATAACAAGCCACCACACAATCTTTCTCTCCCTATCAAGCTATAGTCTGTACATGCTCTAGATTTAGAAGCCTATGCCACAACCTGTGCAAGTACAGTAAAGCGGAGTATCACTAACTGAAAATAAGACTTCATTAAGAAAAGATTGCTTTATTTTTATAATAAACTATTAAGTGATTGAAATTTTACACTGCTATCTTCACCCAGAAATTTTCTGATAGGCTTTTTCTTTCTGTTGTTGTAACCATGACGATTGCTAACTATAATATAGCCACCCATTTAAAAATATCTTCATTAACATAAACAGTATCAACTTCAGTCAGTTTTGATCTTGCTGCAGGCAGTACAACCTTCAAAAGATTGATAACTATCTCAGCTAACTAAATTTTCATGCCATAGCAAACCAAACAATTGGTTTACTGATGCATTCAGCAAACAGGATTTATGAAATTCCCCCAGTCAGGTTTTTCCATTGCCTTAAATCTATACCTGCTCAACTTGCAGGATCTGCTTTAGGTTGCTAAACTCCTGCAAATCCAGTTCTATTACAGTGCCAGTGGGATTTATATGTGGTTTTGCTTTTATAAACCGCAGGCTGAAGACAAGCAATGTTTGACACCTCTGAGAAAGTGACCCAGTCTGGCACACCGATGACTGTGAATCAGAAGTGGGTAGATTTACTGACAGACACAGGAAGCCTTTTCAAGGTACATGGAGCTACAGTCAGCCGCCCACCCCCACCACCTTCAGGGAACTCAAAGCTCCACAACACCAGTCCTATAAGCACTCATGTGCCCTGGGGCAGGGGACAAGTCAAGCCTCTGAACCCAAAAAGCAGCTCTGGAAGCTCCTGACTTCCTGCTACCACTGTGCAAGGAGCTCTGCTCAACCCCACCAAGAACATCTATCAGGATATCAGGTCTCTCTCCAAGTCATTACTGAGCGGCAGAAATGAGTCTCTCAGGTCTTTGATCAAAGTACCATGAAGTCCTCTATCCTACATGCGCCCATTCCTCTGCTTTTGTTCTCTTTTCCTAGCAGAAAAGAGTCAGTGGTCCTCAGATGACAGTCAGCTCCTGTTTAATTAAATTGTTCATGAGCAAGGAACATAAGCTACCGGCAACACTTGGATTTTGTGAAGGTACCAAGCATCACTGCAGTAAGGTGTCTCCAAATAGCCAATTTTAGTTTGGTTGTTATAGCAGAAGAAAGAGGTGAAAATAAATAAAAATAAACAACAAATTAAATGCACACAGGTAAGTTCTGAAGCAAAGAATACCAAATACACTCATACCACTGCTTTGCTAATTAAGCAATAAATCCACCAACTGGGCAGTAACTAACTGTAGCATCTAGCCCACAAGATTTAAACAGTTTTTTTTCCCTCTAAAATAATCAGAAAGCCTGATGTACATGCATATGCAAACAAAATATTCTTAGGTCTTTATAGAAATCATACAACATGCTACCATAAAGCGTGCAAACTGAGGACCAAGTTCTAGTCTGATAGCATGCCCATAGCATTTGCCTCCATGGAAAGCAAGACGAAGGGTGTACAGTTGTGCAGAATCTGACCAACATGGTGTAGGTATCTTATCATTTCATGGGAGGCACAGTGAAAGCAACAGGTTTTATTTGTTCTCTGCTGAAAATATTTTTTCCTCTCTGCAATATTTTATGAACCTTGTCACTATTCTTTTCTGCACAGAATCAATAAATGAGTTTTGTTTGTTGTTTAGCTTATTTGTAGGGTTTGGGGAGGGTTTTTTTGGTTGTTTGGGTGTTTTGGTTTTGTTTTTTTTTAATTCAGTGTGGTCATTCATACACACTGACTCACCACCTTGGAAGCTACATACCCTTCATTACAAAATGTTCTTGGACCAACAGGAGAACTGCATGGTGGCCCTCATTTAAAGCCACAGGAAAGAGTAGTTAAACTATACTTATGTTAACTAAAAAACATAGTGCACTGAAAAAATTCATTTTCTGTTGCTTATACAATTTATATTTTTTCTATTCCATACATTTGCACAACTACTGTGATTGCAACATCCAAACTGTTGTGTACGGTTTAGCCCTCAAAGCTTGTAATTTAAGGAGCGTGACATATCATAAATATACACAGAATACTGAGAATGTTAGCCATCACTACGAAAAAAATCACTGCAACTATTATGAAAGTATGCTGACCTCTGAACTTGTGGCTATTGTTTAGCCATGGAATCTACTATAAGCATTTTGTTGTTGCTTTATAACATACCAAATAGGTTAGGTTACAGATGTTTAGTTTCTCAGTCCTGCCCTTGCAGAGTGCTGAAAGCCTGTTGCCAGTCTCAGACTGCAGACCAGCAGCAGAGTACGTTGCAGTTCCCTGCTGTGCTCAACACGCAGATGAGAAGTGTAACAGAACAAGGACAAAGCTTTGCCTCTCCAGCCCTAACAGTTCTGGAGTGCCACATGTAACAGCCAAGTCAGCGGGGCTTTTATTTAGCTAGACCAACCTAGAACCTAGAGTATTAACTGTCCAAAAAAAGGACATCATGTCACATTAACTAAGAAAATTAGTTGAACTATCATGTTTTATCTGGAGCCAAAGCAGTGCAGAAAAGCAATTTAGTGGCTGCCAGGAAGAAATAAGTGCTGCTTCCAAAATTGTTTGGGTAAAGAATTGCAATTTTAACCACTGTCTTTTCTTTTGGCTTGGGGGGGGAGAAACAACAGACTGAGAGACATTTTAGCATTGTAAATATGTGTCTTACTATACACATGCACACACTAAAAGCTGCCAGCTCAAATCGGATGTTTTCTCTTCTCTGAAGGATTTTGAAAGAGACACCATTTTGATTAAAACCCAGGGGAAAGTTGAAGTCATAAGACCAGAGGGAACAGCTTCTGCTCAGAACAGTGAAAAACAAAGATCCTGTTGTTCATAACTGCTCTGATCCCAGGTCATGTTAGCTTTTAAGCAGCCATTGCCTAATGCCACAAAAACCTGACTTTCTGCAGTCCAGGGGACAAAAACACAGCAGTGTAGATCATTACTTTTCTGATAATGCTAAAAAACCTAGGGTACAGTTGAGCTGCTAATAAAGCCTGCAAAAGCCATTCTCTCACACCCCACATACTCTTCTGGTATGTCTTCAAGGCACAGTTATTCCTTTTTAATCATATATTACGTGTCAGCAGCTCTTTGTCAAAGGATTCCCAGCCTCTTTTCCTTTGCTGTGTAAGAGGTAGCTATCACCCAGTCTTTCAGCTTTCTCCCTCAATTCCTGCAGAAAAATCTTACCCTCCAATCCTCAAGTCACAAGTGTCCCTCTCTGCTCAGGAACTATCACCACCTATCTTCTCTTGTCTGGTTGCCCAGCATATTTGATTGCCTGTCTCTTGAGAGACAGTTGAACACAGCCTTTTACACCTGCCTCCTTAGGGCTTGCAGACACACTGCTCAGCCAACCAGGAAGGTTTCTAGGCTTCTCTTCTGTTTGCTGGAAAGGAAGTTGTTCCTTAACACCTGCTTATATAAGTATTACTAAAGCTTGTGATCCTTTTGGATCTTCACATCACTTTTACAGGTTTTCATCAGTAAACCAAGTACAGATCTGTGACCTTCCTCCAGTCTCTCCTGTGCTAGAATTTCAAGTGCAGTAATTGCCATTTTCTTTCAATAGGATTTTTACCACTATTGAATTTAAACCAAGTATGAGTTGCAAATTACTTCTAGCCTAGGGCAGACACATTTTACTCCAGGGCTTAATACTTTATTTGACCCTAGTTTGACTTCATATCAGGATCTACAAGACTAATCAGATGAGTAGCTTCAAAGAAGCTTCAGGCATTATCTTTTTAGGCCTTTTCCTTAGAAATTGTTCCTCTAAGAACAGCTACAACACAAACAGTAGTCAGTGTAAGAACAACAGGGCAACTGTTTCCACAAGCTTTTCCTTTTCTTCCAAATAGGAACACAAGATTCAAGGACCCACAAGTCCTCTATATACAGTGCTGACCTTATCTAAGAAAGGTTACATATAAGGCAGTAACACGGGTACTACAAGGTAGAATACCAATGTGCACTAGCAGCTTAATATGTGCAATACTCAATTTATCCTCTTCAGGAATTCTGACCTCCTACAGAGTCAAGAACAAACACAGACTGCACCTATAATAAATAGGCCTATAAGCAACAATAGTCATATTTTGCATTTACAGTAAACTCTAATGGATGCAGATAAACAGCACTTAAACGGTCTGAAAGCTTGGGATCTTCTTGTTCTGTTCATTGCTTAGCATCTGGAAGAGCTACAGGAAATCCTTTCCCTACACATTTCTGACCCTTTTGCCAAAATTCATACACTTAGTATCTTATGTACTGTGATAGATGAAGCTGCTTTTTCACCTTTGTTTGCATGCAATCCCTAAAACTCATTACATTATTAACCTCTGTTTTTCAGCATCTAATAGATGTCACCAGAAAAACAGTTTTAATAAATGCATCCTGGAACATTCAGTTTGGAACTAAGGTACCATTTGTGAAAAGGAAAAATACCAATAAGTGATAAATGGGATAAAGATTTTAGGGAAAATTTATTGTATTTAATTAATCTACCATTTTTACTAAGTTGCTTTCAAGTGAAATGGCTTTTTACCAACTCCTTTTGAAAAGGTTAGAAGGGTATTCCCTGAGCTACAATCATTAGCATATAGATGTCTCTAAGTGTTAATTTCTGTTTTCACTGAATGAATGTAATTTAAAATGAGGCCCTTTCAAATCAGTTAACTTTGGCCATTTGAGAAAGATAAGAAAAACAGACTCAAGCATGAGCGCCAGCAAAACCTGCTTCCTAAGGATAAATATATGTCACTATTTAAGAGCCTCCATTGCCACATGCTGCAAATGATAGATTTCTGGAAAAATATGGGAAAAGGTGGGTGCTGGGATTAAAGTCCTACCACTAGCTGATAGAATCCATTAATAAGGTTAACAATAACAAAAAGAAGGGTTATTTTTATAGTTCGTTTTTTAGAAGAGAGTTGAAAACCAGCCTAGAATTTAGAGTTGTGGCAATTAGTTCTATACCTACAGCAAAACTCATTTAATTTCTTCTCAGTTTTATGCAACAAAGGAAGAATAATTTGGAGCTGATCCAGCTCCTAAATTAATGAATGGTATACCAACTATCATCTTCAGCTGGATCAAGCTCAGGAGCATTTTGAAGTTTTAATTTTAAAATAACTTAATACAGGTTCAGAATGATGTACTGAACCTCTGACAGCTGTCCATCCAGGCATGCCACATACCCCAAGAAAAGAGGGCTTCTCTTCAGCAGATCTCTAACATGTATACACTCTATAACATAGTTAATAAAGACAGACAATATTTGTAATTAAACATGTCTCATTCTCCACCATGAAATTATATCCTTACCAGATCATAACTTTCCTGGAATTACATTTTTCCCAGAGTGATAATTTCTTGCTTGAATATCTTTTAACTCATGGGAGGAAAAAAGAAACAACCAACTTCCGTCTTGAAGAATATGTTTTCTCATGAGAGATATGCAGTTTGGGAAAGTGAGCTGCCCTAACCTACATAGAAATTCCACCTCTTCTGGCAAAGCTACAAGGCTTTTTATTATATTTAATTTGCACATGTCTAAATGATCATTACCATATTTTGGCAAAGTCCTCAGAAAGTGTGTTTGCTCTGAAGATGGCAGGATCTGGAGAAGTCAGACCCAAGACAAACTGTTTTCTTGGCAGCAGGAAATCCCTAAGGTGGGGCAGGGACTAGGAAGGAAACCAGGAAGACTTTGGTTTTACCCATACAAGGTATCATTATATTAGGGAAGGGAACAGTGCAATGATCAGGAAGTCAAAACCAGGAGTCAGTAAGAGGAAAGACTAATTCCTTCTCAACCCTCTTTCCATAAAGAAAGAGCAACAGCAGCCAGAAGACCAAGTCTGATAGATGAAAGTTGAAGGGACAGAAAGTCAGACCATGAATACATCACGCACACTTCAAAAGTATGAATCAAAAAAAATCCCCCAAACCTGGGTTCTTATTCATTCTTATTCACCAACAGATGTTATGTAACTTCTTTTTGCCACTTCTACGAGTTGCTCCATTAAGTGAAGTAAAGATTCATACTGTGGGATATACTAGATGGATTGGCCAAAAGAGAAGTCAATATTCTTATATATAAGTTTTCTCTTGTTCCCTACTTCATCATCAAAACCAACTAATTATACTGAAAGAGCACTGAGGTTGCAAAGTCAACATTCAACAGGGAAAAACCACTACCTGAAACAAGCACTGACAATTACACATATCCAACTTATTCTTCTGAGTTTAAATGAAGTTGTGTTCCTGAGAATGGTAATGTCGGTGCAGGCTTTCCCCTCTAAACACTCTAGTCAACATGTCTAAACCATGCTTGAGATCAGGTCTCTTGCCTCGGCTTTCCCTCTCCTCTACCAACAGCCAAAAGGCAGGGCAGCTGATGTCAGCTGTAGTAGGGACAGAAGTCTGTTTGGACTTGGACTAAGTAAGACCAGCAGCATGGTATATGAAATAAATTGAACAGATGGTAAGAACATTCAGGTTTGATATTTTTTACCCCAGTCACTTTTCTGCAACAGACTTGCTTGAAATATGCTGATTATGCAAACCCTGAAAATGAGCTTTATAGTCTTCAAATACACATACATTATCTAATCTAATATTGTAACAGCAAATATATAAACACACCAACCCCTAGCTGGTATTACTATGAATCCTTGCTAATAAATCTAGTTTGTTCAAATAAGTCATGCAGTGGCACTGCAGGTACTCCAGTCTCTGTGCTTGGATATGAATTGGCCACAGAATGAGGCACTTCCCACTGCCAGAATTCTTCATAAGATTTCCCAAGTTTACAGTATGTATGAACTTTATCTACACTGTATATTAGCTTCAACAGCTCTGTTCTATGAATAACAAGCATTTATGTGCAAAAGGCTGAGTGGAAGTTATGAACTCACCTTCCACAGTTATGAGTATATCTATGCCATACTTCGTCCAGTGCTTTAAATAAACTCTAAATTAGACTTTTATTTTGGTTTCCATTCTCAAAGATATTCAGGAAAAGTGTGATATACTTTTGACTCTTATTTAAATCCCTGAGATTCTATTTTGCTTTTTTTAAGTTTTCCTATGTATAGTGCCCATACAGTTTCAAAAAAGTTCAATAGCTAAATTTCTTCACATTATCTCTTCCACAGCAAAAATGTAAGCATTTTTTTAGCAGAGTTGCAAATAAAAAAATGCCATCATACTCTGTATTTTTTGCAAGGCTCTTCATGCAAGCAGAATCCTTGTGCTCTGTTCTTAGCGTGTACAAAATGTGCACAGTCTTTAGAAATGCAGATAATCAAAAAAAGAGCCACTAGGGAAACAAAGTAATAACATTAGCTAATGCCACACAGTAATGTTTATTTAACAAATCTGTGTTGCATGCCTGACATTTCCCCTGGCATCAATTTATTTTGTTTTGCTTTTCTCTGATAGCAGCACAAATGCATTTAAAATGTAAACTTATTTTACACCTACCAAAGTGTATACACAACATAATAAAAACATATACATCTTTTTTAATATCTTATGGGAATACATACTGGAGATGTGCAGAAAGCCCAACAGCCAAAGTAAATGATCTAGATTATGGAAAAATGTTCATTTTTAGCTTTCCCAATAGCTACTAAAACTGCAATTGTCAGTGCGCTGTACATCACTGCATTATGTTATTTATGAAGTGCCACAATGTGACAAAATGATGCTATCCATCAGGATCCAATCTTAACTGAAAGTGGCAGGGGAAGTGGAGTGGATGGAAAGACATCTTCACAGTCCATTCAAACTGGCAGATTGGAATAGTTACAAATGGCAATTTTCAGAAGTTTAATTTACTGGTCATTTGTAAAAGTGTACACAAATGATTCTATGAAGCAAATTAGAAAAAAAAGTTTCTACTTTCAAACTTCTCTGTAACCAAGCAATCTCTTGCTCCACTCTCCTTCCAGGCAAACATCCTAGTGTTTCATTCATGCTACTCTTGCTTCCTCATTGGAGTCCTAGATTTGACAGCCTTTCTTTTCAGAATCAGTACCTTTCTTCATGTAGAAAGCCAGTCCAGCCAGCTGTCTCCAAGAAACCCCCTTTAATTTCCCTTTTCTCTGTTGTCCAGCATTCTTATCTCTGCTACCTCACTGGACTTTTTCAGAACACTGAAATCCCAAATTTTATGTCTTCTAAAATATCCAATTTGTATCAAACACCAAGGACACAGGACAACACACCAGGCAGAAAAACGTGATCCCTCTCACATATACCCACATGCTATTTTTACAGTAACTAATTTTTTTTTTAAAAATAGAAAAATAATAAAGTATCATTAATTGCAAAGTAATGAGAAAGAATTACCTGAAGCACGCATATGCAATGATTGGCCACAAGTTAGATACTACCACTCCAAAACCAACAGTTCAATGTTCAGGAGAGGTCAGAAAAATAAACAGAGTATTAAAAACCATAAAGAAGGAAAAACAAGGACAAGAACAAAAAAACCCCACCAACAATCAAAACATTATGCAACTTTGTAAATCCAAATACACACAAATCACTCTTAAGTGCAGCTCTGTTAACCTCATTAAAGGAAAGCATATTGTTCAGAAAAGCACAAGAAGAATCATCAGGAATATAGAAAATGTCCAAAAGGGAGAGAGTTCAACTCTTCAACTAGTCTCTTTCCCAGCAAAAAAAAAAAAAAAAAAAAAAAAAAAAAAAAAATTATATCCACAAATATAAAGTAACAAACAGTGAGGTAAAGGTGATGACAAGTCACCTGCTCACTACTTGTCACAAACATTTGGTAAACTTATCAACCAGCATGTTTAAAAACCCACAGAAAACTTTGTCCACATAATGAGAAGTACAACTCTTTGCCTGAGAGGTGGTGGAATTCAAGAGTATAAATGGGACCAGAGCTGAAAATAGTTTATGGTCTAGTAATGACTAATTAAGAACAGAGAAGGTGCAGCCTACTGTAAGGAAGTTCTCTAATAACAGACCAGTTGCAGAAGGATGTGCAACAGGGAGGATCCCTCCATATAGCTTCTGTTTCCTATTCCCTCTACTAGCATTTGCAGTTGACCACTGGTGGGAAGAGAATATTGAATCCATTTGATTTAAATTAATTTGGAGACATTACCAAAAATCATAGTGAGCATTTCCCCACCCAGCATTTTGGGGATGAGGGGAAGAGAATCCTTACTCTCAAAGTAGCTTTTCCTAGAGGCAAAGGGTACTCATTTCAAATTGCCTAATCTCATTTCTTCAGTGCTCCATTGTGCTTTCTCAATCTCTCATACAGAACCAGTTAGCCTACAATTCCACCTCTGGCAATCATTAGCAGTTTTCCAGGTGCAGGAATTTGGGGCAGAAGTTTTCACAGGACAGAGGATACATCAAAAATATTCCTTGGCCCAAAGGAAGTTATACCCTTCAACTAATCTGCATGGGCCTATACCTCCAGTTACAAGCCAAAGTATTCAGGAATTGAAGAATGAAAGCAAGCTGACCGGAAAAGGAGGTTTAACAAGGAACTGTACACACATAGGTAGTTTTGACTAGACTATGAAATTAATACTGCAAGGTTTATGTTTTGTTAAACTATCCTTAAGAAAAATGCCTGGATGTAGAAGCTATTTTATAACATAGAAGTCTTATTGCTATTGCTGCCACAGTAGAATCTGGAAGGATATGCTAGGAAATGCTGCCATATGGTCATATTTGCTCAGTTGCCCAGCTCCATCTATTTTCTTCTCCAATACAAGAGCAGCTTGTGTTGCACAAAAAACCCAAAACCATTAAATGAAAGGTTTTCTTCAAGGTAAAATGCATAATTTAAAAGTCTCTTACGCGAGATATAAATATCCCTCTTTACTTATTTGACTGATAATTCCTTTACGTGGCATGAAAACTGAATGCGAATGCTTACCCAAAGACATAATAAGTTTTGCATTATAAAAAAAAATTACAAAGTCTATATGCAATAATAGTCACAGCTGAATGCCATTAAACACACTAATAGCACATCGATATATTTGGCACGCTGCTCTTCACTGTTAGTATGAACACAGTACACAGGTTATACTTAAGAATATTTCTTGCTGGGTACCAGTAGTATAACACTCGAGCAAGTTCTATGGAATTATTTTGAGTCTACCAGCTTAAAAACCTCTTAGCTAATGTTCAATAAAAAGCAAACAACCAAAACCACACCTTGTTATCTGCCCTCAGCGTATCACACCAGCACAATTCTCTATCACCAGGATCAACACTGAGTAAACTGGCAGATATCTCAATTACAAAGTGGAAGACACCTTCAACATCAGGCACATAGTTCTTTGATACTTTCTTCCACAGTTTCATGTACTCTTGCTCTCTATTACCTCTGCAGAAAACTCTAGTCTTGTTCAGTCAGCAGAGGAAAACTTAAATTCTTCCACAAGTAAGAATTTTAGTCACTGTATTTATTCCACATTCAGCAGCTTGATATAATGGGCCTTTATCATTCCTCCTTCTAAAGATTTTTTTCCCAGCACAAACACTGGGCAATACAGAAGTGTTTGTCAGACTAATGTGTTAGTGGCTGTAGTCTATGTTGCTTTCTTTCTCTTCTTCAGTGCCACAGTTGTTTATCTTCATATAGCATCACTCTAGTCCTTTCCCTGCCACAACTGTTTTTCCTAAACTGTTAGTTGCCCTTGTCTGGCTCTGTTATTGCCTCTACCTGAGTTCAAAAACCCCAAGAAGTTACAGGCAAGATTCCCTATTGGAAGTCCATGGTGTAATCATTATATGATTTCGGAAGGGTCAGCTGTAGAGAATGTGCTGAAGCCACTAATCCTTGAAGCCTCACTTTTTCTTGTGTTTCTACCATACAAAGCATCTCACATTTGTATATAAATCCTTTGGTTTGGATGCACAAGGTGTTTCTTTTAATATTATTCATCACCTTAAAAATATTTTTATACACTCACATTGGGGTTTTTTTCCCTGTCCCTGCTTATGCCAAAGATACCCGAATATGTTACAAAACATAAAACTGAGGTAGGAGTCTAATTCAATACACAGGAAAGTAGTAATGCCCTGGGACTGACAAAGAACCACTGCTGACACACTTGATAAGACATTTACTCCTCTTCCCACTACCCACAAATAACATACGCATATATTATGAGGGAGATGAAAATCTGTTTGAGACCACTAATTAAAAATAAAGTGGTACTTTGCACAAACAGATTCTCCTTTACCAGATGGCTTCCACTAATACTCACTAATAGAAAGCCTGTTTGAGAAGCTTATGTTCAGTTAGACTGGAAGAGGCCAGAAACAGCACAACTATGTCAGCAGTCAACTTCATTGGAGAAATTCTATGTCAGTTCTGTCCAGGAACTCTCTAGCTTTTACAATTTCCTTTACTCTGTGCACATGTAACTTCTCCAGTGCAACATACCTGGTAAACTTTCTGTAGCAAAACTGTATTTTTTGACTGTTAAGACAAAGTCTTAAATGGAATCTTAATATTTGAACATGCATGTATTAATGTGAATCCTTGAGGATTCACCTCATAGTTCTCCTCAGTCTTCCATTTACTATCAAAGTAAACATACTATCTACCTATCAAGTTTTGAACCACTTTACTATGTGTCATGGTTTAACGCCAGCGAGCAACTAACACCACGCAGCTGCTCACCCCTTCCCCCACTCCAAGTGGGATGGGGAGAAAATCAGGAAAAAAAAAGTAAAAACTCGTGGGTTGAGATAAGAACAGTTTAATAGTACAGAAAAGAAGAAAGTAATTATAATGAT
>JANZLQ010000001.1:33081836-33130260 GCA_026212715.1 Elanus axillaris | reverse complement strand
TACTGAACTCAAAACACAGCACTGTACCAGCTACTAGGAAGACACTTAACTCTATCCCAGCTGAAACCAGGACACTATGACAGGTCAGTCAACATATCAAAATCTTTATCATAAATACTGATATTATTGACAAGGTACTGATTTATCTCAAGTGTCACCAAATGATTTTTCAGTAACAGTTCTTTGTTAATTCAAGTAGTAGGGAAAACAACACAGCACTGGCCATTTGTCAAAGATCTAAGGCAACATACACAGTTAGGCATGAAATGCAATCCCTTCCCAAGCAAACTTAAAGTATCATTATGTAAAACCTAGAAGCTATTTGCTAAATATGACAAAATACAAGCAATCAGATTATACATACACATGTTGGATATGAACAGTAGTCACAAAAATCCCTACCTACTGAAAAAAGAAGGGAACAACCCTGCCGCTGCCAACCCCCCCCCCAAAAAAAAAACCCACTTTGTTTTTTAATGCCCAAGAACCATTCCAATCAAAGGTCTTGCCCCTTGCTCAGCTCCTCTCAGCCAAATGATGACTTTTTGACATCTTCCCATGCTCTTTCTGGTGGGATTTCTCATGACTGATCTTCATTTCAAATTATTCTAGCTTCTGAATACCATCTTATCTCCACCCACACAGAGCAGACCAAGTTCCTCCTCCTCCCTCCCACACTGAAGAGAAAACAAACCTGAGGTTACAACTAGTTGTTTCTTATTCCTCAAAGTCTGCATCCACAGGCAGAATACTCAAGCCTCTATACCAATTATGCTTCTCCAAACTGGGTTAATATTAAGTCTCTACTGAAGCCAACTTAAACATGCATGTACCTTGAATGTACTCTGACAGAAAGGTACTGAAAGAAAATATTGTCTGAGATCTTGCTGTGCTCACTGTGAAGACTTTATTATGTGTTCAGATACAGTATGAATAGAACAAGGCAACGTCTTCACCAAGACTAGTACTGGAGCCAAGAGATTTAAAATCACATCACTACTCCCAGGAAACAGAGGTTCTTTGCAAGAATACTGTACAGAGGTACAGTCTACGGACAGGTCATTTTTTATCTTTAAAAAGGAAAAGAATGGCATCATTGATCTTACTTGACACTTCAAGTCATTATGTAATGTGTGCATTTTTAAAAATAATCATCTCCCTTATGAAGTTTGTGACATCATGAAAGATTCTTTAAAGTACTTTTTAAACTGTGCCAGTTATATATGTGAAAAGAAACTATAAAAATCAGAATGAAAGAACAATTCTTAAATTAGTACAAGGGCAGAGCAACAGCTTTTTTCAAAAATGGCTTTTATGCTGAACATGTTTGCAGTTTTCAAATTTATGGGTGTAGCTGTCAACATGTATATTCACTTCTAGAATATCGTCCTGGCTTAATGAGGTCTCCTAGAATGATTCTTTTAATAAAAAGTTAACATGCTTACATATGCGGTTTCCACCTTTCTACTTTTTTTTTTAATATCTATACTACTCTTTAGCAGAGAGATCACAGCAAAGTTTACTTTGAAACTTTACAGTGCATTAAACTATTTCAACATTTCAAAGTCAGGCAGCTTCCAATGAAACTTTCAGGTAACAATTGTTACAGCTAACCCTTAACAAGTAGATAGATCCCCATCTACAGCATAAGAAACCTAAACCAGAAAGAAGTCACAAGACCAATCACATTTTAGTTACAACTACACACCATCACCAAATGGTGCCACATTACTAAATAGAAATAAGACTTCTTACTACTGTCTCCATCTTTGGTCAAGCCTCCTAATTGTGGCACATACCACACGGCTACCTCACTTCCTTCTGTCTCACCATCTCTCCACCTATCTCCAGTTTATGCTGTTGTTTCTGTTAGGCAGAACATAAGATTAGACTCAGAAAACAAACACACACACACCCCTCAGAACAAAACTTCCCCTTCAACATCAGGCTGCTGAGTGACAAGTTCAGAGTTATTCAGTAAAAATACTGGTGTTTCACTAGCTCAGAATTGCTCCATGAGACTCCACATATGACTGATGAGTTGGTGACAATTTTCAAATTTATACACATCCCTGCAAGAATGCCTCATAATCATGAGTCAAACAGATTAAGACTCCTCCCCCACCCCAAACAGATGAAGTAGTTTTTTTTCTCTAACTTCTTCCCTTCCATTTCATTTTCTCATTCACTCTTCCACTTTTTAGTGTTTTTCAGGGTTGAAACTGCCACAGCCTACTTGGCTAAACTGCCACAGTTCTCTAGCTTTTACTTGGAGCTCATTTCTTCCAACCACTTCATCATCATGGTTCTCTTCTTCAGGAGGTCTCCATTCGTTTCATTTTTCTTCTCTTGAGCTACCCACAACCAGTCTGATATGCTATAAGGCAAACCACTCCACTATAAAGATGTTCAGTTACCTCAAGCCTGACTTTGTCTGTACAACCTAGTATAGCAGAATTTCTCCACCACCACATTTCTTTGTGAGGAGTCTGCATAAAATCAAATACATATTTCTCCTACTGTTATGTCTTTGAAAACATCCTGAACAGTACATGTGCATTAATCCATTCTTTCCATTCTAGTATCATTCTTTCAGCACTAGATTCAGCAACTGTAGATACAGAACTAATGCTGCTTCCAGATTACATCAAAAACTTGTTAGAAGAACTGCAAACCTGTGATGCTCTTCATATAGCAGAGGGTATTTTTCTCTTTTCTACAGAATAAATTCTAGGAAGATAAATAACTGACCAAAAAAAATATTTCAAAGAAGAAGACATGAATTTCTGCAAGTAATACAAATAGAATCTAGAAAGAATTATATACAGAAGGAAAGAAAAGTTGAAAGCCTGGAAGAATGTCAATAGTTAACATTCTTGCAGCACCTTGGATCAATACGACGGCAAAAGCATATTCATTCTTCCCTGTGTTTCTAAATTCATGCTGGATGATATGGCCTTATTTCAAGTGGAAGTAGGAGCAGAAGTGGAACACACATTCCTGCAGACAAAGGAGCATTTCATTTCATCACAGAACAACCTAGAATTCATTTCTTGAAACCCCCATTATCTTAAGCAAAGGTGCAATACAATTCAGCTGTACTACTTTGCCATGGGGAGGCCCTTTTAAGGGCCACCTGTACTGCTGATGCTCTTTGAATTAGTGTGTTAGTTTTATTTCTAGCAAAGAAATAGAAACAATTAGATCACTCCCACAATGCTTTTTAGTTCCTAACTCTACAGTGCTGAGCAATGAGGAACTTTTTCTTCAAAAGTATCATACATCTTACACTTTCACAAGGCCAAGGCCACTTCAAATATAGATTCCTACTGCAAATCCTTTCTTGTAAAGAAGGCTTTGGGAGTTTTTTGGTTGGGGTTTTTTGTATGTGTTTTTTTCTTAAAACAGACAATACAGGATAATAAGTACAAATAGCATTATCAACGTACAGATACTAAAGAGGAAAAACATTCTTAATTTCTAGTTTAACTTCATATACTTCTCTTCATTTACCTCAAAACCAGAGATGGTTATTGTTCATTCACAGTGAACCCAGTGACCACAGTCCATCATTAAATATAATATCAGCTACAATTTCCACTTCAGCACCAATTGAAGTATCACCTTATTACATTTTGTGAATTTCCACAAGCCCTCCAAGTTATTTTTGACGTCTTTGACTCTGATCCTGCCAACACTTACACACATTATCTTAAGCATACTGAAATCCATAGCATTATGCACAGCATACAAACAAGCACATGCATCATTTCAGAAACGAGGACTTCATTAATTGTTCAGTACAGAAGCAAACCCCTTCAGATGTGATGTGTACAAGCTAGGAAAAAAATCACTCCAATAGCGTATCTATTGTTGTTCCAAGTGTTAGTATCTCTTTTAAAACTCCTTCCTTAGCCTTCCATCCTCCTACACATATCACCTCCTTTACATTCTCCTTAAATGCCTAAAAATAGCTAACTATGCATATGGTCTAAGCACCACAGCCCTATACTATGTAACTGGGGAGAAAGTATTTTAGTTTGAATAGCTGAACTCATATCCATCATCAGAAGAGATTTTTCCATGAGTTATTTCCCAGAACTTAAACATCTCGCATAGGCTATAGATTTGGCAATTGCAAAAGTTCCACACAATTTAACAGAATAAGGTGGGGGGGGTTTATTTAAAAAAAAAAAAAAAAAAAAAAAACAAACTACAAATAAACAAACAAAAAACCCCAACCTGTGAAAACGTCGTGCATTTTTTTCTCCCACCTGCATCCTCTCGCACTGTAAAAAATTTAATTTCCCTCAGTTTAAGAATTTTTCTTCACATTAGAAAGTTTTAGCTGACATTAAAAACCAATCTAAACTTATGAACCCACCTGGGACCCTATCAGCCTACCCCATATCCAGGAATGCAAGACTCAGGACTTATTCTTTTGTTCAGCTTCAGCTACCAGGAGGAAAGAAGGAAGCATCTCATTCAACATCCTCTCAATTTTTTCTACCAACTTGCTTACCCTAGTTATTGCTCTTTCCTCTGCTACTTCTCTTTCCCCAAGTAGTAGCTGGCATAATAGAAGGGGAAGCTAAAATACATCTGTGAAGAGTGGTGTTTCAATTTAGCTCAGAGCAAAAAGAAAGCAAGAAAGGGAAGTTGTACATCTGAGTCAATGCATCTCCCAGAGAACTAGAGAAATGCTTCCAGGACTGCGCTCTGCTAAGGAAGTTCCTAGGTCACAGTCTAATTTCACACCATCAAAGAGGAACACCTGCTATTTTGGATAAAGGACAACCATTTTTACTCAGACTTATCCTCCACAGCAAGATCCTAGCCATGCAAGTTCAGTGGTGATGGCAATACACTCTCCTTGGGTCTCACTCTAGAAAAGGCTGTGCGCTCCAGTTCTGCTGCCTACTATGGCCAGGCTAGAAACACACACTGCATTTCACATAACTGAAGTCCAAAGAATACCACATAGAGCTTAAAATTTGAAAATAAAGTCACTCTAATTTATAAACAGAACAAAAAAAAAAGGGCAATGCAACAATTCATGATAACTTCCCCTCATACTTTCCCCTCCCCACCTCAGGCCCCAATCCTAAAAAATAAACAATCCCACTCATTACACGTGCTGACCTCAACTTGATGCGTAACACACATTCTCTAAACACACACCTACTAGTCAAACCCAGAGCACGCATATTTATTAAGGGTAACTCATTAACTCTGACAACCTCCAGCTGGTGGGGCTCATCAGCCTCACCTGAGGGGTGACTCCTCCCTTTCCAGGAGGCAAAGGAGCAGCTTCTGGGCTGTTCACAGTCCCCTTTGCACAGGGCCCGCAGGAGAAACTGGGGCAGGCACTCACCTTCCTTCAGGCCTTGTCCACAGCGACTTACTCCCATAGGGTGCCAGGGGCCATCGGCCGTGGTCTTCGCTGGCACTGTGCCGGGCAGGCCAGAGGCAGAGCTGGAAGGAGAGGGAGAGAAAAGTAAGCTTCAGATCTCCCTGCTGCAGAGTGCAGCACCTGAGGCGTGCTGCCCACTGCCTACCTGCCCCGCCGGGCACCAGCACAGAGCGATGGCAGGACAAAGCTCACCCCTAACCCTCCCCTGGATAGCCAGGTCTTGTCACCTCCCGGACCCTCTCATAGAGGAGTTACAAAACAGCCAACGCATCCCATGCGCCCACACGCGTGCAGATGACAAAAGCTGTGCCACCCCACCGGTGCTGGCTAGCACCAGGCACATGGGCTCCCTCCATGCCACAGCTGGTGTCCGCTGCCTTTGCTCTCCAGGCTGCTCCTATGCTGCCATGAGGGTTCACTTCTCCCAGGGAGGCAGGCGGAAAGCAAAAAGCTAGACCCCAGGGCTGCCTCTCTGCTCTAGCTATCCCTTTAGACGATAAAGTCATCCATTTTCTTTCCCCCGTGGGAGGGGAGGACAAGCCCATCTCCTCCAGGGCCAGCCCTGCAGGTTCAAGAGCACCCAGCTGCTCCTGAGGCTCCGGAGGGTCCCACCTGCCCCCAGCCCCAAATCTGCTCTAACTGCTGCCTTGGGCTCTTCTCACCCACACACCCACCCACCCCACACATGCCTAAAATCTAGCATATGCTTAAATGTTGTTGTAACCACCTCTTGGTATGGTTTAGTTTTGAACCGTAAAGTTTAGGGGAATTGTCTGTATTACCAGTGTTAATCACATAAAGTTCTATTTTGAAAATATGACTCACTAGTGGATAGAGTTTTCCCAAATTGCTTAAAAGATTAATAAAATAATCAACTTAGCAGAGGGGAAAAAAAACACAAACTATTCCTGTAAGGAAATGACTTTATTGCCTATACATGTGAATGAGCTGTTTTAATACTCAGGTTCACTGCCTCCTCTGCATTTAATCTTTTCCCTTTTATGTCCTACTCTGATTTTTTTTTTAAAAGACTTTCAGGCTTTTTTAAAATTAATTATACAAATCATTAGTATTAAAAAGGTAATATAATGGTTTCAAGAACAAGCTTCACAGACTATCTGCATATTTAATCATCTCTGCTAATAAATTTTTAATCACTCATTGAGTTCAGGTTCTTGTCTTGAAGCTTAACTTGATAACAAACCTAGCAACTGGTAGAACTAATTGGTACAGAGTAAGTGAATAATTTATAAGAGGAAAAAGCACTGGGTGTTCTGGAGGTGTGCAGAGACCACAAGTCACAGATATTTCTGGGAGGAAGCAGGAAAACAGCAGTTGATTACAGGAATTTTGTGATACACTGCTGACATCCAGAGGCCAACAGTCAATACTGTTCACGTATGTGAACCAGGCTGTAAAGCGCACTGTAAAGCCAGATTCATTAAGTTTTAAATATTCATGTATTTCATTAAAGTTAACATTAATTGCACTACCATACACATTGATTATGCATAGACCATAAGTGTTTAACCTTTGAAAGCTTGCAAGTATATTCAAGTAATGGGGTATGTCCCATCTTCGATGATTTCAGTGAAAGCTTCAGCTACAGAGTTGAAATTAGAAATGGAATGTATTACAGTGCTAAGGAATGGTAGTTTGAAATATCAGAACAGTAGTATAAATAATTGTTTTACTAACCAAACAGAAATGCTGATGTAAGCTCTAAGTTGCTTTGCATTTTTCTAAACCAAAGTAATAAAGAACAAAAATTGTGTGTAACATTTCTTACTGACAAATGCCAGACTGATTTGCAAGCTACATCTATTAAATAGGTTTAAACAGTTAAAACTAATTGGTGGCTAAGTGGCTTCTATTTAGATGAAGAGTAGTAGCTTTTAAACAATGTAACAACAACAAAAGGCTATTCTTTTGAAATAAGCTGATTTGTGTCTTAAAATGAGACACCCCAAACGCACTTACACTACAGAATAATTCTACCCCCAGGGAAGCACAAAATGCTACAATTCTTAAACCAGGATGTAACAGACAACATTTGACAGAAATTCAATTACCCTTGAAAGATCCCACTTGTAGTTAGTTACATACGTAATCCTCTTTTATTTAATGGGTTAAAGCTCTCTTTCAAAACATTTAGTTTGATGAACTGAAGACTTCCTACATTTCAAAAAATTCATTAAGTGACTTAATAAGATTGTTAAGTAAAAACACTCAGAAGTTGAAAAATGTCATTTAATGCTGCCCATGCAACCTTAATTCCGGCCGTGTATGTATATGCATTATGAAACACCAGTGAATTAACTTTTAATCTCCTATGAGCCAAGAAGATTTTAAGATTGGAAACTAAGGCACAAAGGGCATGCCAACAAATACAATGCTGAGCTTTAGAGCAATCTCTGAACTAGCTCACATCTTGCAGAGCATACTTCTGCAGGGCTAATTACCCCAGATAGAAAGCTGGGCTTGTACAGTTATTCTGCTTCTGGTACCTCTGCATGGCAAGCTTCATTCTCCTTTCCTGGCACTGCACTGCATTGCACTACACAGACACACTCACAAAAGTATACAATTTTAAATCTGAAGAAAGTATGAAGTGCTTTTCAAATATCATGCTTCAAACCTAGGTGCTTTGACACTGATTTTCAATCAAGAAGTTTAAGACTGCAGATTTTGACCTCCCCAAAGTAGAGGTAAAAAATGTAACATTTACTTATGTATTAAACAAGCCTTCTGCAAACAATACCAATTTCAATTGTCTTTTTTTTTTTTTTAAATCAGCCCTTAAATGCTCTGTGAGGTAAATATAAAGTTGTCCACCTTTTGTAGAGAAGCAAACCATTGGAGGGAGACAGACTGGCTTGCCCAAAATAGTACTGATTTCTCCCTGATCTGTTAACAACTCTCGATTAGCCCATTTTCTTTGTGAAGGTGGGCACCAAATTGTAGCATTTGTAATTAGAAGCCACAGCAAACACACTGAAACTGTTTAAAAAGCATTGCCTACACTCTCAAAGAACATTATGGTCAGACATATCTTGGGAGGGATCATAAAAAAACTTGTCATTTTTCTGACAAGAAAATACTGGTTGCTAGCAAGGATATTGCAAGTCATGTATCAACCACCTGTACCATTTAGCATGTTTTAAAGTAGTCTGGGATATCAAAGAGTTTTGACTGGTTTGGTTTGGGTTTTGTTTGGTTTTGGTTTTACACATTAAGACTACCTCCTTCATTCATTAATATTTAAATAAGGAGGTAGCCTGTTATGTCATTTAAACACCAAACTAGATTTTATTGGTTTTACTGGTTTGTTTTTTATGGCAGTCACGAACAACCACACAGTTCAGGAAAGGTATGCACATTTGTAAAAAAAAATTTCTGTATTTTCATCAAGATTTCAGTTTAGATTTTAATTAAGAGAGCTCTCAAAATGCAGGAAGTGACACTTTACAGAGTAAGAATGCTTTGAATACTTGCCAGTTAAAAACTTTCAAATGTCCAAAAACCAGGCTCATTAAGTGATACTTTGTCTTACTTAGGGTTGTTTGATGTTGTTTTGGTTTTCTTCTTTTCACTTCTGAAAAAACAACCTGAAAAAGCAGGCAAAGATTCTTGATGGTTGATGTACTGTCCACCAGGTGACATAATCCACACATTCTCTTTTCTCTTTTGATAGGACCAAAGGTGACAGGTATTCACTCACCAAGCAGTGAGCTTCTCTACCAAGCATGCTAGCAATACATAAATACAAATAAAAACTATGGCAAAGCTTTAACATGTCCAAGTTAAAATGGACTACAGTAGACAATTCATTTTATTTGTCAGAAGATGACCAAACAACCAGGGATGCAGAGGAGAATGTTTCTCCTTATTCCATACCAATCTCAGAAATAATACTAGTCTCAGAAGTAATCACATTATTAAACCAAACCTGAAGAGGTCTTAATTAAAACTACATTTTTGTAATTACAATTTGAAATTATATTCAAGGTTTAGGAGTTAAATTTATTAGACTGTGAAGAGTTTTACAAGGCATTCCTAATGTAATGAGCTTAGGCACCACATATGTTGCATCTTTGGTACATGTTATGAAGAGCTGCTTTTTTAATGAGCTTTAAAAACTGTATTTGCATACCAGAGGAAAAGGTCAGTGATGTGTGGATCAAGTCCGTAAATTAAGTACCACAGTATTATGTTATCATGATTGCCTTCCACAGACACGCAATAACAAAACCATAAGCTACAGTTACCACACTATTCTAACGCTGCCATCCACACGGCCTTGTCGGCTTACACACAGTGGCACTGCTGTGCTTCACGTCTACCGTACTCCATCCCTCGTCCAGGCCTCCTCCACCTTCTCTCCCCACCAACTCCTTCAGCAGAACAGCCGGCATGTCTGACAGTCTGAGAATCAAAGCAGGCACAGGTAGGAGGAGCCGGATTCAGTGTGATGGCCCCTTTCCAAGCATTACCTTGTACTCCAGCCTTTACCCCAAGTAAAGATACCCAGGGCCAGGTCCTGAACCCTCATAACAGTATCAAACGTATTGGACAGCAAATCATCAGGACAGAGATGCCTCTTTCAGCCCAAGCCCCATTCCACTAGAGTCTTTGTTCAAGGATGCAGCAGTATCACCTCTCTTTCAAAACACAGAGACCAAAAGTATTTTTAATGCTAAGGTCCAAAATTTGACTCAGTCTACCATAACAGTTCTTTTTAGCTGGAATGTTAGACGTTTTGTAATCTCTGAAGACTGGTTGACTGGTAGCTATGCTGAAATTTTTATTCTGTGATAAATAATAAAATAAACTAGGAACTGACTGCAAATACACTCTCGCCACGTTTTCAGCAAAGAGTAAAGTTCACTGGATTTACCTTTATTTGTAAGTATTTTAAATATGGTAAGTATTATAACATTACCTTCATTTTTTAAGGGCAATTGAAATTGATTCCCACCCCAACTCTGCAAGAATCCACAGTTCTTAACAGGTCTCTCTCTCCCTCTCTCTGTGTTAGAGACTGTAGGTATACACTAAACCACATAATGCACTACATGATACTTTATGCATGTTTATATATATCACAGCCATGCAAGTGACACTCCAGCTCTTTATAAAGAAGTATTTAGTCATTAGAGAAAAAAAAATCCTTTAAAATACTACAACAGTAATAGCACAACTCAATACAAGTGATCAGTTATTAAGTAGTTTTAATGATTTTTCACTTTTTTGTATGATAATCCTCAAAGTAGCATTCAAAAATATAGTGCAAAATATTTATTCATTTTATTTACAAATAAAATGTGCAGTTCAGCTTCTTATCCTCACCACAGTAAATGTTAATTCTTCTATGTAATGAATAGAAATTGAGAAACATTTGAAGAGACAAGAAGTTAATTTTAAACCCAAGAACAAAGATCTTCCCTTCAGTTGTATTTTTCTAGAAGTTACACAATATTTTTTTTAAAAATTGTTTTCAGTTGAAAAAACCCAAAGAAGTCCAAGACAGAAAGAATTACATAGGAAAGAATGTTTTTTTTAAAACCATAAAGTTAATTTTTCTGTGACAATCACAAAGCAAAGTTCTTATCTATCTAGAATATAAATTTTTTTTGCAGCTTAAACATAGAATTTTCACAATGTAATATTTTTCCCTTCTTACTATACAAACTGCCTTTAGGGGAAGAAGTGTTCTAGTATCTTCCTTTCCCTCTGATGAAACAACAGATGCTTTGGTTAAAGAGCAATTCGTGCACAATAGTGTTTTAACTTGCAAGGCAGTACTCCTTTATTAAGTTGGTAGAATTCCACTAGCTGGATGAGATCAGTAAATCTGGTATGACCATCATCAAGGGTATAGAATAGCTTCCCATCATCTTCCAGCTGTAAAAATGGAAAAACAAGATAGAATAAAATCCTCTTTTGATATGGTACTTCTTCCTGATTGAAATACTTGTTTGAGAAATCTTTTTGTAGACCAAGATATTCATAAACTTATGACTACTGAGAGAAGGAAAAATACAGTCATAATTCACAGCAAGATCAAAAATAACAGGAAAAAAAATGCCTTCTTTAACTTCCCCTTTAAGTTAGGTATATGCCTAAAAGGAAAAAATGGTTAAATAATTATAGGAATATTCTTTCTGCATTAACACCACCACTTTATGCCTTTGTTTAGGCATGATAGCTGGACTTAATACGTACACTGAGTTTTTACAGAGTGACAGGAAACAACCAAGTTTCAACTTACTCATAGATTTCAATTTTGCTTCATTCACTTTGTGTGTAACTGCTACATTTTGTATTACTTATTTTGTAAGGTGTAATGAGGCTACACATTAGTGCGTTGGTGTACTGGATGGTATGTGCTACTCAAGAAACTGCCCATCACAAAAGTAACATGCTTGATATAGTAATATGTTCTTTCTTGTAGGATAAAGAACTGCTGCAGCTCCAAACACATGTATATGAGCATAGATACAGAAGAGAAAGAAGAAACTGCAAAACATACGTTGGAGATTACTTTTGACTTTTAGATGCTTAAAAATTTACAATCAATATTTCTCTATTCTAGGTTACTAAACATTAGCTCTTGCACAATTTGTACTGCACTGCTATGTATTTCCTTGATTCATTTCCTCTACTGCTGATATGTCTAATATCAAGAAGCTTCAGTGCAATAGTGACTAATTAGTAGTAATGTAAATAGAGAGAAAAAGAACCTCTTTAAAATATTTTTTAAAAGAAAAGGGAAAAAAGATACTTCAAAATTTTGAGAAAGTAGTGAACAGAAGATCCTGAAGTAGGGCTAGACTAGAGTAGCAGATGGTGTGCTAGAGAAAAATGCAACTATCCTACTTGAGAACAGGGGAAGGGAGAAGATATAATTAGCTCTCTTACCTGTAATTAAGATTCTCATCTGAAGCAGCTGTTGAACTGCTTATGATTCCTGGTTATTCTACCCCTTTCTACCATGTCTGGAAGTAGTCTGTAATTTCTTTGTTCTCAGACTTTGGTCAATCCAGGTCAAACACTGCTAGTTAAGGAATTACCAATGTGTGCGTGTGTAAATTCCTGTGCTCCAGCCAAGAACCTGAAAATGGATTATCATCCATCGGCCTTTCCTTATGCATGCAATTTTCCTGCCAACACACTGAAGACAAGGAAGAGTTGACAATTCAGATGCCTGTTGACCGGGATTTCATTTTTAGCTTATTTCCCCCTCCAAGTTAATCCCAAACCTTGAAGTGAATACCAGACAGATCGCCAATTCTAAAGCAATATTTTACAAAGTAAAAACTCCTATCAAAGTTACGTTGCACAGGAACCTAACATTTTCTGAAAGCCAAGAAGGCTGTTATGAGAGAACATTTATTGGAAAAAGTCCCAGAAATGTGTTATCAATTCTTCTTTTGCATGGACTACAGAACAGCTAATTTCAGGATAGATTACACTGAAGTTAACTTGTATCAGCTCAGAGTAGTAAGGCTGAAAAATACATTTAAACTATCAAGTTTTCCAATTTTCATAGTGTGGGATCCCAAATGTATCCCAAAGGTTTTCTTTTCAACTTTTTACAATCAATTCCCTGCCACCCACCTGCAATACCTGCTACACATATTACCAATGTTAACATGATGCACTTTTTAATGTGGGGGAAACTTGAATTGGCAGGTTGCACGCCCTGTCTGAAAGGAGATTTTTAAACGCAGTATAACCTGAAGCAACCTAAAATGTAAGAGAAAAATAATTCATTTAGAGACTGAATGATTTTTAACTTGTAAAAAGACCTTCTAAATGCCATTTATTTATTTACATTTAGTAGAAAAGTTTATCTCCTCTCCCCAATGACTGGAAAAAGGCAAGAGTTTAGAAGAACAGTAGGATTTGAAGTTCAAAAAGGTAACCTTGATATCCAACTAATAAGCTACCAACAAAATGCCTTGTTCCTTAAATAATGATAACTTCATTTAGAAGATCAGCAGCAACTGGAAGAAAAACCTTTTCCTCCTCAAAAAATACTTTTCTGAACTCCTTAAAAGAGTATTGTTCTAGCAAAACCAGAGCATGCGGTAAGTCAGTGTACAGAGAATGGCATGAGGCTACTGAACGCGATTGGAAACTAAATGACAGAAAGGAATTGGAATATGCATACGTTTGGGGAACTAAAAGTTTCCATATTCACATTCTCTCTCTGGATTAAGTTGTTGTCATTATGCGTTTAGTTTTTTCTGGTAACTAGCATATGATAAATTGCTCTACTTTTAAAAAATCAAAAAACATTTTCCTTCAAGTAAGACAGGTTTTGCATTGAAGTGGTACAGGTCTTCTAGACAATCAGCATGGAAAAATTGACCCAAGTCTGTAGACAATCCATGTCAAAACAAAAAATTCCTGGTTCCTCCAAAGATCCCACCACAGGAGATCAAGGTTTTAGCATGCATGTATATGATTAATTCCTCAAATGCACTGCTTACATCTGCAGAACAACATTAGAATTGATTGGATGATTTTTTTGAAGAGAAGAATCATCCAGCTCAGAGGAAGCTGAAGATAACTACAGCTTCCTGCTATATCTGCTCTTAGAGAAGAGAGGGTCTGTTTCCTGATAGGGAAAGAAAAAGTGGCCTCTTAAACTTCAGAGTTAAATGACATCCCAACGAAGTAGAATCATGCAGTATTTGTGCAGAGTTCAAAAAGTTTTCTAAACCACACAACAGTTACCCCAAAGTAAATACTAGAAGCAACCACAGTCAGTAGAAGTACAGAGATCTTACACCTGGGATTCTGATCACAGAGCATATACTGACACTTGCATGAGATCCAGGGCATAACTATCACCTTTGGATGAAGGACTCCTCCCTTGTTTGTACCTAAACACAACAAAAATCCTGGGCAATTCTTTTAACTAACATTGATTCACTCCTTTCCTCCTCCAAAATAATGCTTCAGTTTTATTCTACAGGAACTGTTTTAGGGGAGGATATCAGCTATGAGCCCTGGGTAAGGAATATAGAAATTTGGTGAATGATCATAAGGGATCACAAACAAAAAAAAGGCCACTACACTCATTTCTATTAAGAAACAGCAGAAACTCCTAGAAATTTCAGTTGGAAAAAAAACATAGAGACTAGAGTATTATGTATTCTGGAAGAAAGGTTCTCATGAAGACAGAAGAAAAAGCTATAGGTTTGCTTAGTTATGTCAAGCATCTGTGGCTAAAACACCTAATGCTAAAGTGGTTCTCATCTCAACAGAAGAAGCCTGTAAAGAAAACAGCATAAACCACCTCTGCAGAGGGTGGAAGCGATGAGGAAAGCTGGCCACTTGGGCAAGAGAATTAGATGGTATCTTCAATGAAAACTGATGGAAATATGATTTCAATTTAGGAAATTTCAGCTTACCTATAAGTAGCTGGACTAAATAAGGATATCAATTTTTTTGCTAAAATTGTCTCCCTGAAGAAGACTTGGACATCAATATACCACAGTTAACATGAATCAAGAAGAGAGGTCAGCAAAACTGTTTTGACTCCAAATTCTGAGAGAAACTATCCTGAACAGATAAGTCAGTGAGATATACACACACACGTCATAGGCAGTCCACCTAAACAGCTTACTAAAAAGAAACTGTGCACATACTGAAAAATGAAAAAGCAATATGACCTTTATTAATACATGATTTTCATGCCATCAGGGTTGCTTCTATTCCAGTTCAAATAGATTTGTCTATTTTTTCAAAGCACTTTTCAGGATTTCATAATACTAGTCAAGCTTCGTAACACATCAAACAGCAAAGCTTAAAAATGTTCAACTCTACTAAAGAATACTAATTGGTTTTAGTGATACAGGTATTATGTTTACATCTTCCATATACCAGCAAAAGAAAAAAAATCCATCAATATTCTATCACAATTATTCAACTTTTTTGTTTTACAATTGTATATATGAACTGAAAAATTTACTTACTGGTACAATTTGAAAATGCTTTATTTTTAATCCATGACTCATTGACAATACAAATGTTTTGGGGTTACTTTGGCTATCACGTACCAGGAATACCCTAAAAGAGATTAAAAATTTTCACAGTAAGATCACTCTGGAAAGCCTTTTGTAAACATCCAGTTAAAACTGTTGTAAATTTATTACAGTAAGTATTAGTGAAAGCAAGAATAATATTAATTATTTAAGTCATGCTTTTAACCAGTATTTCTTTGCAAATGTCTCACTGGAAATATTTTTTCTTAAATTCTTCTTCACCTTGTCTATTATGTGAAAAATATGCATTCTCAGAATGAATGACACTGTAGGCGTTAGTTTCTATGCTGCATAGAATTACAATATATCTCTTCAGACAGAAAAGCACCCTCAAAGTTTCTACTCAGAACAAGAACTTTCCTTGGACTCTGACAGTTACCTAAATCACAAGTGTTATACAGAAAATTCAAAAGGTAGTTCAACAGGAAGTTTACAGAAAAGGTAATGCAAGACATAGCAGCATGATTTCACATCTGGCCAATATTGATAAATGCACACTCACTTCTGCACATCGGCAAAATTCCCACTCTGCTCAATTTATGGTATCCTTATTCAAATCACAACAGTCTCAATGGCCAACAGTGTCACTGCAACTAGTTCACTGATAACTTATTCCAGCCAGGTTATGGACAGACATAATTTTGCCATAATCCTGGAAGGAAAATCTGGTTCAGGCAAAGGATGGTTACCAGCAAGAGACAGCTTTCACTGCATCACTGGGTTTGGAATATCAGCAGAGAACAGTTTGGAAGACAGAGGGAAGTACCTGATTCACAGCTTTGTAGTGGAGAGAGTCTGAACTGTTTGCACTGTGCAGGTCTGGAACAGATACAGCTAACCAATGTACCAAAGAAGGGAAATGGAGCGACAGCCATTGGCAGGTATGCTCCTCTTCCAGGACACAAAAGAAATGGGCAAGATGGACTTGCAGGCATCAACCAAGTGAGCACTAGTGGCCACCTACTTTTGCCCAACCACATACCAGGAATGACAGCACAACTACTACATGAAAAGAAAGGATTTCAGGAGAAGAAAGCAGACAAAGGCTTCCATTGGATTTTCACTGACTAACAGCATGGATCCAAACTATTCATTTCATCCTCAAAGTTTCTAGAGTTCTATGTTTACAAAGTAAGAAAACACCTGGAATTAAAAAACTTGTGAGTCCATAATCATTAACATTTCTACCAAAATCCCCATCCAGTCTAATTCGGAGCTCTGATACTAATGCAGTTATTAAAGAGGGATAACTGCCAACTCTGCATACGGCTTTTAAGAGCACACGGCAAACACAATACCAAACAAGACTTCTCAATAGACTCAGGCTCTCCTAACAAGCTCTCTCTCACCACCTAGTGGCCTTTCACCCTCTCCAGGACATGAATTATTTTTTTCAGAGCAGTTAGATAGATCCTTTATATGAACTGAAATCTTTTGTATGTTTGTCATTAAGGACTGGCATTTTACTTTATTCAGAAAAATGACACTACAAGAACGTGACACTTTGCAGATATCTAAAATGGGGTTTCTACACCCAAATACTAGCATCCACATTAAACAATACACAACGTAATCACATTGCATAGGAAAGAAAATACAGGTTGATTAGAATTTATGTTGCCTTTCATCAGCTGTTTTAAAGTCCCTTTTCTTACTTTTTTCCTTGTTTTAACAGCAAAGATAAGTAACATTTGTCCTCCTTCACATACAAAGATCTTCACTCTTTTCTAACCTTATCACAATATACCTACTTTATTGTCAAAGAACCTTTAAAAACTTTATTACGAAGAAAGGGGTTGTAGTTCACAGAATCTTAGAAATGTCTGTTGGAAGGGAGCTTTTTAGACATGCTCAATAACTCCAGACAACTGCTCCTTCATAAACTTATAAGGAATTCTCTGAATGACCAGTTGCATTTTGTCATGGGCCTTTTGGTAATGCTATTATCCCATTCATCAATCAGATGCCATCAGTTTGCAATCCTGTCAACCATTTATCACTGAAAAGTCTTCAAATATTCTTTAGTGGGTAAAGTATGAATTCTACATTATTGCTACATAAACTTCTTTAAAGAAGTTGGGTTTACACCAGAATAGTAGATCTAAAAACTTTACTCCTTCACAGCACACCTTAAGATTGTTGCTGTCCCTAATTTTGTTACTGCGTTATCCAAATACTGAGACTACTGTAGATCCTTCATATAACAGTCCTTTTATATTCTATAAGCTATCGTGACCAGCATATTTGTTGGTATATTACAGAGGTCCTACAATCTCTGTCATTTATGCAGGAGATCTCCCTGCTTTGGATCACCTTAAAAGGCTCAACATGGATTACTTTCTTTGCCCCAGCCCCCAGAAACTAAAATCTTACTATTCCCCTGAAAAACTTCTGTATTTCTGGTGATAATTCATTCTTTCAGCCCATCAAAAAGCACAGCATTTGTCACATACTGTAATGTATTCATGACTTCATTTAAACTCCTGAATATGTATCTGGTAGCATATGAGCGCTCATACTAGCATGTTCTAGTCAATTCTAGGTGGTCAATGCAAGAGTATTATCCTCACCAAAACCACAATGTGTCTCTATGACTAGATCCAAGAATATAAAATGAACAACACTGATGTTAGCAAGGTATTCACTGTCTCATCTCAAACACCATTGCTCTTTACTTGCCAAATCTACTGGGTTTCATTTAACAGTTTGTGAGTGTACCCACTGAAATACACTGGAAGATTCATCAGCCCTAGCATGACTTAATACTGAGAAATACATGTTGGATTCACTCCCATGTCCTATCCCTCTCATGTAACAAATGCAAAAACGAATGCAGAGTACAGAAGCAGTTTCAGGATGATTGGCCAGGCTTAAAAACAGGACCCCTGAAATTAAAAAAAGAAAAAATACAAAAAGGGAAGTCCAATTAGCCATCCTTGTTCAGTATAACTATTTTTATCTCCATCACATTTTTTTTCCTAGAGCCCTTTCTGCAGATGTAGAAAACAATATTACAGCATATTTAATTTCAACTGAAGGAATTTAACCAGTAATCTGATGTTACAGGTACCTAACTGGAAGCAGACTCAGATAAACTTAAGCTTTTATGGAATTACTTGATGAATGACGGAGGCCCAAGTTTACATTTAATACAGGAGTAAGGATAAAAATACAGAAATGAAAAACAGGAGGATTTGAACATAGAATACCTACTTTCTTTGTCAGTTTTTAAAATTAGTATTTCAGTGAGAGAAAAATAAAAGTCTTATCCTAATATTTATTGTATACCATTAAGGGATAATAAAATTTTTAGTCACTTAATGAGGCAAAGCATACTTTTTTTCAATGGTTGTCCCTGCACAGTTCACCTTAGAATAATGTTTTCAGGCTTTCCTTCATTCTTTCAGCACTAGTAAGAGATACAAAAGACACTGGTGCCAAAGTTGACAGTTCCCAGAGAATATTGTGCAAATACAGAGCTCAAGTGCCTGGCTCTGAGAGGACATAAGTAATCTGTCAGTGACAGAATCGAAGTGTTAGATCACCACTTTATTGCTTCCAAAAGATATAAAATACAAACCAACTGATCCCCAGATAGCCCGATATAAAATAATTTTTATTTCTATTAGGTGAGTGCAAAATCTTCCTTCCTCCACCTCCCCTCAGTAAGAACCTGAAAATAGCAGTTGTTGACTAGAAACGTGTCTCAGAAGAGTTATGTAAAGAATTAACTTACCCATCTACAAGTCCATGCTGCAGAATAAGTCTCTGAGCCTCTTCTCTAGAGATTTTATGATGAAACCATGACTGAGATCTGTGTATAGCTGTAGAAATAAAGATCTTTAAAAAACATTTTGCCTTTATTGAAAGAACCGGCTATTGCATTTCTCTGGCAATGAATTAACTCACACATACCCATGTTAGACATGGCAATAGGACTACCATGTGAGTTGAGTCGCAGACACCCTCTCCTCTGTATGAGAAAAGTAAAAACATGATTTCAAAGCTTTTTTGTTTAAAAAAAAATAAATCAGAAAATATTATTCTGATAAAGCAAAAGTGTTTATACCCGCCACGCTAATCCTTCTTCAACTGCAACTGAGAGGGCTTCTGTTGGATTTTCTATAATTCTGCTTCTGTCTCCTGAGAAATCCATTGCTACTAAAGAATTTTCTGAAATGCTTCTCTGCAACAAATAACAAATAAATTTAGTTTGTGCATTTTTTAAAAGATCCATCATTTAAAAGTGAGCTTCTGAGAAAACATTACATTTTAAGTGGTGTTTCAAGTTCTGCAGTGTTTCCCATCAGAGTCAAACTCATTTTACCCTAGAGAGCGTTTGTAATTCCAGTATGCTGCTGCAAAGCTCAATTTTACCATCTGGCAGGACACATCATCTTTTCACATTACTGCAATGGATGATAAATACATCACTTTACCAGAAACTCCATTTATACTTTTAACTATAACTAGCCCTTTGCATGTCAAAACAAGTCAGGAAACTGTTATTAAGTTAACCAATTAACAGAAAAAAAGGTAAATACAAAATTCTGACACATAACCATCAAATTAACAAAGATTTGAAATATTTGTTATAAATATGTCATAAATTTATATATTTTCTATATAAACTTTCACTCAAAATTTACTGGATTTAAGCATTGAAGACAGCCATTTCTATGGAATTTAACTTCTATTTTAATACATCCCTTCTAACTCTTATCACAGACTCAGTAACTGAAGGATCTGTTATAAATTTGCTTGCATTTTTTCCTCCCAGTGAAGATCAAGTTTGTAAAAATAGAACAAAAAGCATTGAAGTTTGACAAAACAGTCTTAAAACTCACCAAAATACTTCTCAGAAACCAAGGTTTACAAAATCAATTTTAATACAGATTGTAATGGCTCAAATGTTGGCAGGCACTGGAATATCAAATAATTAAAACAACATTCTAGCATTCTCTAAGTTAAAGTAACATCTGGAACACAAGAGACCCGAATTTCTGTAGGGTTAGCAAAGCTACCCAGTCCAAAACCAGAGCATCTCTGTTTTGCTACTGTTTGGTTACAAGCATGAATATAACTAGAAATGGAAGACAGCAATTCTGTAGTTCACTGCAATTCTTGGCACTGTACTCTAAGTTCTGCCTGAGTAACTGTAACCTGTAAAGAACTTTACAAAAGTAAAAAAAAAAAAGGGCAAAATAAGAGAAAATGTTTGCCTCCAGAAAGGTGGAGGGAAATCCTTGTAGATGACATGGTTGTGAGTTATTGAGGAATGTGAAACTTGGAAGTGGTTCCCCTATGAAGTATGTTCATTAGCCTGTCCACTTAATTCCCAAGTTTATCCAATTTGCAGTTTAATTCATGAATTATAAACAAGCAGAAAAACAGTGCCACGCTTAATAATGGTTATATATTCTGCCTGTGCTAGAAGCTACATGAGCTAAAAGGAACACAACAGTGTAAGAGGACAGAGAATCAGTAATGGCTCCCAGATCCACTATAAAAGCAGCAGCTGGCTATTGTAACAGCTTCACATAAAAGAAAGTGAAGACACAGTCAGTGTATTAGGCACAATTTTGAAGCCATGCTTATTAGCAATATCACTGAAAACTATTTTTGTGAATATCTGTAATAGCAAATGCATATTTTAGGCATTTTAACAGCAAGAACTATAATAAAAGCTCAAAAATTCCACCATAAAATCACTGTCAAGTCCTTGCAACAAGTAATTTTTACCCAATTTAGCCAACAAAAAACCACAAGTGTGATATAAATCGTCCATGAAAAAGACTGAAATCAAATGACTCAGAAAGAACTGGGATAACATATTAAAGGACAACCTAACCTAATCCCTACTATCTCACTGAGGAGATGGACACAGCATCTAATATAGTCTGTTGTTCCTCCAAAACCCCGTTCTGCCAAATTATGGTGTTCCTCTGAAATCTAGTCAATATTACACCAGCTGAAACTCGGCTCAAGTACTTAGTATTTTATATTAAAAAAAAAATAAAATTACTATATACCAGAAAGGATTTGTTATAGCTTTAAAATTCAACATTTACATCATCTGTAACTTTAAACACTTTGCTTCCTTTTTAATGCATTTTTAGTTCTGCTGCTCTGTTTTCAAAATCCTCTTTCCATTCTTTTTGACAGTGATAATAAGCCAACAAGCTCCCCAAATACTGGAGATTTGACAAAGAGGAAAAAGCCAGTTAACTGGTCAGAACTACTCGATTTGTATTAAGTAAATTAATTAATTAGCTCTCTAGTCAACCCTGAGAGCCCTAAAGATTTCAGCAAGCATTCACACATGCAAAGATTTGTAGGATCAGGTCAGTAGTGTAAGTGACACAAGTTACTTAAAAACAGCATGATGGCAAAAACAATGTATTTTATTCATGGAGCTACTATGTGACATACCATAGATGTTATATTCAAAGGGCTGCAGCCACTTCTACCTTGGTATGGTTGCATGTAATTCTGATACAGCTGCATCCCATACTAAAACCAGAAAATAACATGGTTAGCATTTTAAATCATAAACCTAAGCTAAGTAAATTTTTCTTCCAGATGTAAAAGACAACATATGCTTTTCTTTACCATAAATGCTGTTAGGATAAGGAAATGCACAACATCATCATTGTTGCTGCTGCCTTTATAAATGTACACTGCATTAAATACTACCCATTTAATACAGCAACTGACCTATTCCTATTTTGTCACAGACTTATTTTAAAAACATACTGAAGTTCCCTTCTTGTGTATTCTTGTTGCTTTGTTCAACGTCACTAAACAATCTCACTGAACTCAACATGGTTACATATAAGCATACGCTTAACATTAAGTATTTGCAGGACTGAGGCTTCAAGACACCATCCCATCCCCTAAAACGATTCCAGTATTTTGGTCTCTGTTTGATGTGATGAAGAAAAATGGGCTTTCAGAGTACAAAATTAATATTGGCATTACATGGGAACCTAGAATTATGTTACTTCTCTACCACACAGTAACAAATTTTCAGATAGCAAACTTAAGCAAGAAGTTAACTCCACACAGAAAAATTACCTTAAGCAACCTAATTGCTGTCATCCAGCAGGTCCTACTTTGTTCATCATCTGCACAGAGCTGTTTCAGGTCTCTGGTTCCTCCTGATTTGTTAGGCTAGAAGGCCACAGCACATTTTTTTAGCATTAATGCATATCTTGAAGATAATACCTGTTGAAATAAAAGCCACTAATTCTCCTATTTTATAATAGACAGCTGAATATTGTTTTCAAAAACCTTAAAGAAACTTAAGCTTACCTAAAAACTGTGGCTTGCTTTAATAGGTATCAGAATAATAAGCTTGTACCTTAAAGCAGAATCCATAGTTTGTTGGTGCTCCAGAAATCTTTTTGCCTGTCAAAGACATGTACATATCACTATTGCTGAATTCACAGAAAAACTGCAGATGCCTTGGTTCCTAAAAAGAAGAGCAATGTAATACAGTTAGACTATTTTTAGTCAGTCTCTCCAGATAAGAAACTCAGCAGAGTATAGTAGTTATCCTGTTCCAAAATACAGTCTTCCATACTGCAGTTTTAACTGTGACTTCATGAAATCTAGAAAGAGACAACTCAACATTAATTTTACAAGGCAGATAAAGATGACCTCAAACTAGTCAGAGTTCGTTCTTCCAGAGAAGAAGAAAAACCAAAGTACAAGTGATATCATTTCTGGGAAAACATCCACTAAATTCAAACAACAATAATACTGTAAGTAGGAGTCACGTTTTGAGAGCACTATGCATTTCAAACATCAAAATAAAATGTACTTTCATAATCTGAAAAACAACATACTGTAATAATAACTGTCCAGTACTATTTCTAACCATTACCTCCATCCTCCAAGGTTAATTAAGTCAAGGAAGCAAACAAAAGAAATTTGCTGAAGGATACAAAACCAGCTCAATGAATACTCTGGCAGTTAACACAGAAAATTCAGAAAAAGAAAAAACATTGTTTCAAGTGGTTAATGTAGAAGGTGTCTCAACTCCAATGTATCGTGTTTAACATAATAACTTTTCAAGTACTGTCATTAAACAGTTGAACTACTAAAATAAAACTGTCCAGTGACAAAATTTGAGAACTCTCAAAATCTTCCTGTAAGATTCTTCTATACATAGGTTTTTGTTTATTTTTGATAATGAAGCATTATGTCCACTTTTCAGAGTATCTACTTATACTTCAGAATTTTAAATACTATTTGAAAATTCATTTTAAAAGAGTACTCTCTTCAGTGACTGGAAATATATTAACCAGAATGAAGCAAAGTTATTAAGCAAAAAGAAACTGTTTCTAAGACAATACTTTCCCAAAACTATGTCTCAGTATCTCTCTAGATTTCATCTATAATAAACAGATACTTTTCTTCCTTTTTATCACTGTAAGTTAAAATTCAAATTTTGGTTATTATTACAACAAATGATAAATACATACACATTTGTTCTAACTACATAGTTCTCTCTCTCTCTTCCCTCCCCCCCTTACCTTACCTTAGATGTACCTTTAGTGGAAAAATAAAGGCCAGATCTTCTCAAAAGAAAGTACAATTTTTTCCACGATTTTTTTCCCTGCTCCTTTGCATGCAAATAACCATGAATCTCAGGATACGTGCTGGAGCTTAGGAACATCTGAAAGATAATATCAGACATGTATTTTTCTTTTCATCTGGAACCATCTTTCTGTTTCATTAACATACTCAGACAGGACTAAGGGGAATAAACCCTTAAATCCACTATCACCACAGTAATTCGGTTATGATTGCATCTAATCCCATTAAGAGTGCCTCTGATTTAAGGCATGTAGAATGTTACACAACTCCAAGGTATGCTAAGCAAGTTACGTATTTATATGGAGCATATGGTTTGAAATGAGAGCATTAGTTATGCAATATGTTGACTTCAGCAACAAAACCAGTTTAAGAAGTTCTGATCCCAAGCCTCAGACCCTATTTATATAAAACTGCAAATCAATGCTACCAACGGAAGGGAAAAAAAAAAGCCATCTCTCCCTCCCACCTGTGTTACAAACCAGTTAAGGGAACTGACCTGAGTTAAAGTTAATTCAGCAAATAAATCACAAAATCTTCATCACAAAACCATGCAGGTCAGGCAGATATTACCGTTTTCAAAAGGAGGGAACAAAGGCCTCAGGACTTGAAGTGGTGCTTAAGAGCTTTAGGAGCTTTAGTTGAACCAAAAAGAGAAAAGGCTGGGCCAGTCACCAAGACAGCTCCTGCCTCCACTCAAGACATTCAATGGCTTCTCTTTAGCCATTTGAACCAGACATTGTCAGAGTGCAACACAGCTGTTACCCTGCTAAGACCAAGTACAGTTTCACTCCCTCTGCAAAAGTACCCACTAAA
The DNA here is from genome assembly GCA_026212715.1 of Elanus axillaris. NCBI lineage: Eukaryota > Metazoa > Chordata > Aves > Accipitriformes > Accipitridae > Elanus > Elanus axillaris. Next base: position 33,105,372 of record JANZLQ010000001.1, on the reverse strand, counting down.
AGCTGGCAACCACGTTAACTTGTAATGCGTTCATTTTTATAACTCTTCTTCCAATAAAACTTCTCAGTATGACTCACATCTAAACATACTAACCTAGAACTCTTCGATTTCCATCATGCAAAGGAATTTATGTTATCATTAAGCTCTTCAAGGAACCTTGCCCTAGGCTGGCCTGCAGTATCATAAATACTATCTAGGCTTATACAGAGGTAGGGAACAAAGGATTTTCTGGTTGGTATCGGCAGCTTTCATTGCCATAATTTTCCTTCCGTCCAGTGACACTTCCAGAAAATCTGTGTTGAGGACATGAAGCAACTGATTACCAGGCAGAAGACAGACTGGACAGTACCGGACTGCAACAAAATGAGGAAGTGAATGTGATTTTGGAAGTACAGCAAGTTTTTTGGCCACTAAATAATGCAGCCCAACCAAGACACACAAGGTTGCATTCTCTTTTATTGTTTTCCTGCCTCGCAGTCAGATGCATGACTGTACCACCTGTAGGCCAACCTGAGCTAATTAAATTCAGCTGGTATGAATGCAGTACTGTGGGCAGGCTTCATGTGATAGGGGACTGTCCTAGCCCACAACTAGGAATGCACTATGAATAGCTTCACCACTGTTCACCTGAATAGTTAAGTTACAGTAAGACTATGTACATCTATCTGCATGTGCTGCTGGTACACAGCTGTGTGCAAATGTAGTTTAAGCTATTTCAGCCACATTGAAGCAGATGGGTAGGTCCTGGTAGGTATATCCAGCCTGTTAATCTTCCCATTTGCCATGTATTAACAGGTTCACTGACGGTGAATATAAATGCTGAATTGAAAAAGCATTTTAACTCCCGTCCTGGTTTTGGCTGGGAGAGAGTTAATTTTCTTTCTAGTAGCTGGTATAATGTTATGTTTTGGATTTAGTACCAGAAGAATGTTGATAACGCACTGATGGTTTTAGTTGTTCCTAAGTAATGTTTAGACTAAGTAAGCTTTTCATGCCCAGCCAGCAAGAAGGCTGGAGGGGCACAAGGAGTTGGGAGGGGACACAGCCAGGGCAGCTGACCCAAACATGCCAAAGGGATATTCCATACCATGTGATGTCATGCCCAGTACATAAACTGGCAGGAGTTGGCCTGGGGGTGCAGATGGCTGCTCAGGAACTAACTGGGCATTGGTCAGCCAGTGGTGAACAATTGCATTGTGCATCACTTGGTTTGTATATTCCAATTCTTTCATTATTGTCATTTTATTCTTATCATTATTATTTTCCTTTCTGTCCTATTAAGCTGTTCTTATCTCAACCCATGAGTTTTACTTTTTTTTCCTGATTGTCTCCCCCATCCCACTGAGTGGGGGGAAGTGAGCAAGCGGCCGTGTGGTGCTTAGTTGCCTGCTGGGGTTAAACCATGACAATTCCATAAACAAAGTCAAATGGAAGCTTTAGGAAAGTCTAAAAGAGTCAATTTATGTAAAAACAAAAGAGCATTTTTTTAGGCTTTAGTATCTCTGCTGAAGATGAAAGGAGTGGTTGGCTCCCAGCCTGCACAAGTGTCTTCCCAGGATTTCTGCCATAACAGCTTCAAACCAGAAGTGCTGTCATGAAAAATGCTTTTCTTACTCAGCAGACCAAAGTGGAAGAGCAATACAAAGCTCAGCTTCAACAGTCACTGTTGTACTCATGCTATCAATTAAAATAAAGTAGCAATAATGCTAGGGAAAAGGCAATCCTAGATTCAACTTTTTCTTTCTAAGACAGCCAAAGACTGTGTGAGAAAATATAACACAAACAAGCTGTACACAAAACCACTAACTGTCAGAAGGAATGAACAGTAAAAATATTTCAGAGTGTCTGTAATAAACATCTGAAACTAAAGATAGCAGAACAGATAACTTCCCTGGGTTGTTTGGGGTTTTTTTTTGTTGCACATTGGTTTTGGTTGGGTTTTTTGTTGTTTTGGTTTGTTGGGGTTCTTTTCGTAGAGGTACATGTAAGTTTCTTATAGAGGGGAATGGATCCCTGTTTATGTACATAAGAGGTAATCAAAATAGGACAAAAATAAGAAAAATAAGAACAGACATTAATGTAGGAAGAAGAAGTGAGGAGAGTTAAATGATAGTATGCTGCAGACAGGGATTACTGGTCACACAGTATGCAGAAATAAGCTTGCACCCTCTCCCCCATGCGGTGAAATATATAATGTGATATGTAGGGGTGGTGTTAAATGTCACCATGTCTTTCAGATACTAATATAGGACAGCATCAAGGACCCGATTATGATTTGATTAGCTGTAAAACCAACCAATTTAAATCCAATATGAACAAAAAACCCAAAGCAAATAAATGTTTTCTGTTGGATAAAACCCAACCAAAACATCAAATCAATCAACAAGTGAAAAAACAACAGAACAGGAAGAACATTGCACTGTCTCGGGTGAATATAATAACAAAAAATGCAGAAATACTAGATGTCACTGAATGCAATAAAAATTGAGAGCTGCACTCCCGACTATACCACTTATTTGTCTGCACATTCAACATTTTCAATGACAGAATGGCTGCAGTAGTAGAGACAACGTTTGCTAAGGTGGCGGCTTCTTGAGCACTTACACACTATTTTGGAGAGTTAAAGAACCCATCTGTGAATCAAGTTTGAATTTGATGACTGATTCTTTCAAAGATGTGATGACAGACAGCCATGATCCAGCCCACTGCTACTGGGAATGAGCAGGATTTTCCCCTGAACCTGCTGACAAATTTGGGGGGCACGAAGTAATTCCAGTGAAGAACTGATACTGATTCTCAGTATTGTCTCCTATGGATTTCAGTCAATCTGAGGGGTTCAGAGTGGGAGAAAGGCCACCAAAACCTAGACTGGGAGATAGGGAAAGGCAATAGGCAGACTAGAACAAAAACAGGAGATTGACAAGAGACTGAAATTCAGTGCATGGCTATTTCAGCCTGAAGACTGGAACAGAGTCAGATGAGAAACTGGTCAGAGAAAGAGGGACTTGCTGTGGCAGTGAGATTTAAAGAAATGAAAGCTTGAATCTGTGAAAGCAGAGAATGGAAACTAAGAACGTGGGGCAAGAGATGGCAATGGGGAAAGGGCAAAAGGAAAAGACACTATCAGTAATTCTACCTTTCTCAAAATCATGAGCGTTTGTCTTGGTAATCCTGTTCTGTCTTTAACTTAAATTTTGCATATCTAACATTTATTTTTTTATGTTTATTTAGGACATATGCTCCTTTCTTTAATATATTCTACATCAGGTGCAAGTTGTTTTTTTTTTCATTGCTCTGGAAGATGGCTTGGACATGGGCTATTTACAAGAGCTTTTTTTAATGTATTCAGATCATATGTAAAAAGCTATTAGAAAGAGGCAGCTAAGTTGGTCAATAGAAGAACTGAACTCTAAACTTCCAAGTCTACCTACAGAACCTGAGTATCAATTGCATCTATTAAACAATGACAACACGGGGCGGGGGGTGGGGTGGGGGGAATACATCTATTCTTAAAGCAGAACCAAAGAAAAGTGTAATTAGCAAAGTAATTTCATCCTTCTATTTTGAAGATGTCACTGTTAAATTTAAAACACTGGTTGACATACTGCACAGTGAAAAGAATTCTGCTATCAACACAATAAAGATTAAAAAAACAGAATTACAAAATTGGAGAAATGTTATTCACAGACAAAAACAAAATGAAAGAAACCTAGGCTAAAATTTCAACCCTTCAAAGTAGTTTAAAAAAAACGTATTGACTTCAGTGAGGCTAGGGTTTCACCTACTAACACAGGACTCAATTATGTCAACACTATCTATGCTGTGCAGTCTATTCATTGGAAATGCTGTCATGCATATGAAGACAAAAGGACCTAGTACGTATATGTATTTGTCTAAAATAGGAATTGTTCCAATAAGAAGACAATGTTGTAAACAAGTCACAAGCCCCATTTAAAATTGCTTTCAACAAGTTTCACATCTAATTAGACCAAGTGAATTAATTTTTTACTCACCTATGAAAGTTGCCAATTCTCAAAACCACAACCAACCAACCCATCCCAAGTTCTGAAAATAATTCATTATGATGAATAATTCATTACTTCATCACTATAAGGAGAAGCTCAGATTAAAATCTTCATACTACGTTCATTTTTCTACATGTTTTAAAGCATCCTACGGGCAAAAATAACCTAAAGCAAGTTCCAAATGATCCATACTGCCTACCACTAGGCATGTACATACAGCATTGTGTCTCAGAGCAGACATACTCTGATCCACACAGTGATACGCTTCTTTTTTTAGGCTAAAGTTCTCCATGGCAGAAATTAAACCTCTCTCTTTGGTGTACACTGACATTCGGTATCTGTCAGACCTACTAGTTTTACTTAGCACATGCTAAATGGACAAAAGACAGGTAAACTTTTTTTTTGGTTTTGAGGCTATTTAGAAGCCCTGATGTAAAGTCATCAGCCAAAATACTCACTCTTTCACTTTCAATGAATTTCAAGAAAAACATACTTCAAAAACATTTTACTTGCTTACAGCTCAATCCACAAAAAGCTATAGAAGTATCACAAGTGATTTTTTTATCACTTGTAAGCATTGAGTTGTTAAAAGTAATATCTCTCTTGATACTTGACCAAGCACATCACAAATAATAATGCAAGCCCATTAACCTGTCTTAATGAAAGTTTCCAAGGAAATAGTGACTCACTGTAAACAATTTACCCAACAGCTTCTGCTGAAACATGCATAACAGCTGCAAAATCCACAAAGGTATTCTCTATTTTGTGCCTACTAAGTTTTATTTGATGAAATACAATTAATCAGACAATACAACATAAAATAGCAACAGAGGAGACCTCACAACAAATTTGTTAAGCTATCAAAATGGGATGTAACTATATATCTTTAGAATTATTCTTAATCTTACCCACAAGCTCTGCATATGTTCTACATATCACACTATAGGCTTAAGGAAATTCTGTGCAAGAGTATAAGGCAAACAGTTCCATTATAAAAGTCTTTATTATTTTTTTCAAATACTAACAAATTACATTTGCAAGCAAAAAATATCAAGTTCTATTGACACAGGGAACAAGATTTTCTAAAGTAAATGTTTACATTAAACTGCAAAATCTATTTGCTATTTAGGTAGGAAAAGTGAACTAATTTTCACATAGATATGCAGCATCTTCTGAAATTACAAAGTTTTTATTTAGGTTTGTATGATTTACAGAATCTAGCACATGTCAAATTTAATTTGAAACATTTTTTACTATATTTGGGATAATCTTAACCTCCTGACTAATACCGGCTTCTATAAGGATATAACTATTTAATACAGAAGAATGCTTTGAGAATTAGTTCTTTAATGTTTTTTGTTTACTGGTGGATGCTAAGATAGAATTTATTATATAGATGCAAAACAAATTGAGTAATTTCTGTATTTTAGTTCCTCCTTAAATATCTTGTGTTATTCTGTTGCCTTTTCAATCATTCTTTATCCTCAAAACTTACACATAGGGTTGTTGTCTTAAGACCAGTGAAAGTTCTTCGATTAATTCATTTTTCTAGTGACAAGCAAACAAGAGTGATGTGTATGTTTCCACCTTTATTACTCATTGTTCCCCTCTTTGAGAAGTAAGATGATGATCCCTGATATGGTCATTCTGGGAAATTATTCCCACTGTAAATTAAAATCTTGTGTCCACTTAAAAGATGACTAACGCTGAGTGACCTACCGTATTTTTTCGAAGGTTACAGTAGCCTTCAAGCTAACAAATCATACTAGTTAGTCAAAATTTTCTACTCATTAAATTTAATCATTTAACTCCTTTTTTATATCCATTTGTATCACATTACCAGTTCCTCAGTATTCTACCAAGGCCTGCTGTTAAGTATGTGCTGAGTACTGCAGCACTCCACCTTTTTAAGGAAACAGGGTCTTTCACCTAAAACACCCAAGAAAGGTATTAACCATTTTTACTGTGTTTTGTCTGTTTTGGCACTCTTTGATTCTGAAAGAACGTGCAAGTTTCCAAGTGTGGTCATATAATGGCTGTCTGGAAGGGACATATCTCTTCATATCTCATAATTAAAGTAAGTTATTAACCAAGTTTTGAGTTACTCAAACCTAGCAACAGATCCAACAGTGACAAAGAACTATGCTCACACAACACAGATAGTGGGAAATTCTGAGCTATGCTGGCTTGTCTTCATTCAAAGATTACATACCTGTAATATCCCAGTGTGGCTTACAGCTGCATTGGTCTCACTTGGAAAAGATATCATATGGTCTGGAAAAAAGCTCTGTAACAGTAACAATTTGTATCAAAGTTCCATAAAAATAAATATAAAACTTCCTATCTCTTTTGGATGTAAAATTAAAGTTTCCAACGTAGTGCAAGACACTGCAGATTCTCTGATCCAATAACTTAAGCTTGTCTTAATATCATTCCTAAATTTGTGACATCCTATACGTTATTTGCTGAAAAACTTAGAATTTTGAGAAAACATGAATGGTCTCTGGAAGCAAGAGGGTTTCACACACCAGTGCAAGTCATATTGCAGTACTTGGCCCTTAGTGTTGTTTTTCTAGTAGTAATTTCTATTGCTGCTGACATACAAGACCTGCCTGAGGATTAAATATGCTACAAAGTAGGGAGGATATACACCAACATGCTGAAAAAAATATTGTTTCCTATTGTTTTCATTACACTAGAAACCCACTAAAATTTTCTGGAATAACTTCCATCAATAGAGAACACGTCCTTTCAGCTTTTTTAACTGTCCATTTTTTATGAAACAAATCATCAACATCTAACCACATTAATAAGGTGTGGTTAAAAAGTCCACATTTCAAGTGCCAATTTCATTGCCAAGGAAAGCTCAAGGGGTAATTTATGGGACAGACCTGCAGCTGGGAAGTTCAATATAGTCATGCAGATATGAACCAGCCAAGAGTCTGGCCATTACTAATAAAGTTTTCTCAAGTCTTGGACAAGTCTGAACCTAATATTCCCTTGACCATTCAATGTCCACTGACTATCATTTTTAATAAAACTGAACTACTGGTAGGGTTAATTTGTATCAACTCATTTCTGATAAAGCATTCTTGCTGCACCTGGGACCCCAGTACCCAGAAGAAGGACTGAACAGGAACAGTAAGGACTGATTAGCCACAGGTGCTGATGCTAGTCACAGCTGCACGTCTGCCACACTCCCCAGCCAGTTCCACTTAATACACAAACATTCTTTGAAAGCTTCTCTACTAACTGGAGACCACCTCAAGCTTAGAATTTTTCACTAGGGCAGGGGTATCTCCATGTCAGGGGATTACATAATTTGCCCAGAGAAACAGAGGTGGAGCAAGAAAAAAACCCTCAGATCTCTTATATCTTTTGGTATCTTAATATTTACCTTTTCATCCTTTTCACAGGTAGGTAATTTGAGTTCCCTTCTACTTTTCACGTTTCAAGTCCTCATACGTACCTGCTATTCCTCCCTTTGACATCTGACACAAGCTGGCTTTAAAAGAGACAGCATTTGGAGTGATCTAAATACACCATGCATTTGAGCAACCAAATAGTGAGTTTCTCCTGCTGTCCATGGCCTTTGCCATTAGCCAAGGTCCAAATCAGCAGCATTGATCTTTGGCAATATCCTGGAGTTATGAGTTGTGTCTCCTCTCTTTCCACGCCTTACATACACTAACTTTGGCTTCACTTTCACTTACTCCTAATAGGTTATGGCTGCTCACGGCCTTTTGTGTCAGTTGTCACTGAGCTGCAGCTGTGAGAAGCTGCCATTGGGCAGCACTGGGCCATAACATTCCATTTTTACTTTAACAATAAAATTGTCTTTGCTACAGATGCCCCTCCTCACACTGCTTCGTTTTATATTTTGTTGTAACTTGATAGAAACTTCACTCTATTTCAAAAATTTTATTTTGTCGTAGGTTGTAGCGTGCAAGCTTCAATAAAGCTAAACCTATGTCTGCCTCCCTCAGCACAAAAAAAAAAGTATGAACATGGATGTTTTACAATCACAACAAAGGGACTGGCCAACAGTTACATGCACTACAGTATATTCCCTCCCAATTATTCCTTTTCACTCCTGTTACACTAACAGCTTTATACTCTGCCTATCTGCATGTAACAAAAAAGATTCTTCTGCATCAACAGCAATTGCACCACTTCACAGATGTAATGTTAGGACTTACCAGTGGATTTTTAAAAAACTCATATTTGGCATAATTTTTTCTAAAATACAGTTTGTTTTCCTCTTCCATTACCCAATTTGACTGGACTTCCATCACTAATTCATGGTCCTCTATAGCTCTTCCTGTAAGAAAACCCAAACAAATTAAAAAAACCCAACACATAACCTGCACCAAAGAGCCTAAGAGTAGAACACAAAAACAGAAAGGTCAGATAATAAAAATAAATTAAATTACATTAATTTAAATGAATACAAAACATGAGACAAGCAATCTGAACACAGTCCATTAATCAGGTCCGCGTTACACCACATTACTGTTCCACCTCATAAGGGCCCCACTTCTGAGGTAGGTCACACGTGGCAGGGGTAGGGGGGTAGGGGAAGGGGGTGTTTTGTTGTTGCTGATTTCTTTGACAGGGGCAGCCAAGGGCTTTACTCCGTTTTGTGGCCAGATCCACGTTCATCCTGCAGAAGCCAGGCAGTTCCTGCTGTGTGATGCATGGGGCAGGTGGCAGCAGAATCCTTCAACCACTCGCTCAGCCTGCCTGGGGTGTCAGGAATGCCTTTCTAATGCTCCTTTCTCTAATGTATCATTCATAAAGTGAAAGTTATCTGCAATATAGAAAAGCATTAGTTTGCCGTCTTCTCTCCAGCCCCCTACTACATCCCAAAGCATTTCCAAAACTGCCAATGAATTTAGGGCATTTCAGTGTTGTAATGTTTTTGCACAAACCAGGGATACTGAGAATTTTAGCAGCCAGAGAAGTAGCATATGCAAAAGGAATAGTAAAAGTGAGCCATGAAAAAAAAAATAAAAAAGAAAACAAAACAGAAAAATAACCTACAAAGTGAATCCTAATGTGTAGTTTGGCTTTGCAGTGGGGCAAGGGGAAGAAAAGCCAAAGAATTCAGTTATTTGTACCACAGCACTGGTGTTCAGAATCTATATTCTCACTGCTTTAGACTGCTCCTGCTACTCAGATTCTTGAGTGAATTTTTCAATTTTAGAGTGATATGGAATGCACTTATAGGAAAGACATAGAATTTAAAAACTTTCCTGTAGCTGTGCTATGTGCCTTGATGTGTTGCATATTCTGAGTAATGCAATGGGACTATTCAGGGCACAGAAGGTTAAGCATAAATCCTGAAAGACTATGGATAATTCCTGTATGATACTATTTACACTTACTTTTTTTTTAAATAAATTTCAGCAGCTTATGAAATCACATTACAAATAAAGGATGAACATGCTTCCAAATGAGTATACAGTTTTTGTGGCCACTTTGTTGTAGACTCAAACTAATGAGAACAAGATGGAGTTGAACAAAGTTGTAGATTTTATTTAAATGATCACTGGCACCTCCAAATTTAAATTACGCTCTGACAATGAGTTACAGGTTAAGAATAGGTTTCAGATCTAAATTTATGTCTCCCTGACAATTATGGAGTTTTAACATCCAATTCTGATCATGGTTTCAAAGGGAAAAGGCAATTAAAAACATATTATAAAAAACCACATAACTCACAATTTTCTGATCACATTTTCTCCACTTCACTGCATTACCATAAGGAATCTTATTATATACTTTAAATGAATGTTGATGCTCTCATACAACTGCCTGTTCAGAAATTTTTTTTAAATGGTAACATATAAAAGAATAGTATAGATTTTTTTTTTCTAAACTTAATTAGGTGTAACATTAAATGAATGTAAATGGTAAATTTTTGCAAGTGGTCATGGCTAAACAAAGAACTAGAACTACAGTATCTTTTTATTGATCTTCTCTTGCCACCTCTTTCGCCAATCACTGCTTCATGCTTCCGCACTGTCCATTCTGGTGGGTAACAGCCTTACTGTAGCTTGAAAATCTGTAAGCTTCTTCAGGAAGTTTCCAGCTAGCAAATTTAGAGACAATACACTCATACAGCTAAATTTCATCTCAGTAGGAAAATATCAAGCTCACGACTAACAGAAGACAGAGCACTCTCATGATCTACAGATCAGGTAGGGAGAAGTTAAACTTCCACTGATTCTAACTCATTCTTCATTGAATTTACCTCATTCTTGAGCCCATAAAGACAGAGATTAAGGATGCTACACGGAACTCACATTTTGTAAACAGATCAAATGAAGCAAATAAAAACATAAAGCAATTCAGAAAACAAAAATTACCCCCAAAATACTGAAAGAAAAGTGAGCATTTTAAAATCTTGTACAGGCTGCTCTACTCCAAAACACATTCTTCAGATGCAGGGGTAAAGAGACACTAAAGAACTGTAGCCCTTACTGAAAATCAGCCTTTTTTTTCCTTTCAGCTTTCTATAGAGAAAGTGCTCCTCTGGGATGACATTTAAAACTCTTAAATGCTTGGCATTGTGACATTTAAGAAAATACCATTTCCTCAAGACTTACTTCTTGTACAAAAATAAGACATTCTGTATCACCCCAATGGATAGGTAAGGATGCTGGTATTTCTTTATTTTTAAGGTGTCACATCACAGAATATTTTACAATTGATTCAACTTACTTTCTTGAAGGAACTGAAACACTGAGTTAGTGCCCTCCAAAACACAGCCCTGTAATCAAATCCCTAAATGTTGCCATGAAAAAGCTGCACTTTGGTTTAGTTAGATCATTTTTTCTCTTCCATCTAGCCTGGAGAGTTTCCACCTTCCTCTCTACCATCTCTTTATTACTACTATCTCTAACATGAGGAACACCTGCTACAGTCCAAAAAAGTCTCCTTAACTATGGAAAGTAAGTAAAGCGCATGCAAGAAGATTTAATATTGAAGTGCATGACAGAATGCATTTCAAATAGCCTCCTCTCTAGCCACCCAGCAGGGGAAAAAAATTTAAACTAAATAAAAACCAGAAAAGCCATCACCCAGTACTATTGCACAGACAGACCTATGTGAGCCTTTAGGCTACCTAAAAGAATGCAGACAGTGAAATCAAAATGAGAGATTGAAACACAACGATGATGTGCCTGTTTTGACAACGCAAAAATTTCACACTGGAAAAGGAGAAATTTCAGGATGAAGACAGTACTTTCCTTGAAAAGGAGAACAGCTATGGAAAACTTCTGTTTCCACAGCCTGCCCTGTACAGGGGAATTGCAGTGGAAGTATGGGACTCCAACACGAAGGTACCTGGTAGCAGGGATGACGTGGCATCATCCACATCTAGGCATACCTCAGCTGCCTTCAGTAATCTTAGACAAGGTGAAAAACATCCACGAATTTCTTTGAATTCAATAGCTTGGGACAAACAGGACACATACCAGAAGCACACAGTTCTGAAATATAATGCGATTTATAGTGCTGTAATAATCGTTGTACTTGGAGCCCAGGCTACTGCAGTACTTCGGCGGTGGGTAGGAAGGCTGAGCACCCCGGTGATGAGGCAGCAGCGGTGGGCTCTGCACAGCGTGGGCACCCCACAGATGGGGCCAGCGCCCCGGGAAGTGGCGCAAGTGGAGGCACCATCTCACCTGCCCACTCACCACCAGGTGGTCAGCACTTGTCATGCAAAGCAGTGAGGACACGACCGTGCTTAATGTTCAACAACATAGCTCCGCAACAAAGGGCACAGAGGTTTGTGAAAACAGGGATATACAGACTACGGGTTTATGTTTTCTTTTAGGTGCGATTTTTTTTTTTCTTTTTTAACCTTCACATGCAGATACCTCCACACAGCAATGAAGTCACACTCCAGTGATGTAATTAATGTCTGTCTTGATTAAAAGCAGAACGCTGTGCTCAGCTCACTAAGATTCATGCAATTATATCTAATTCAGGAGTATTCAGACAGCTGTTAGATATTAAAGAAAATGTTCACTAATTGATGAATGAATTATTAATCACCATCATACTGGAATTTACAGACACACACACTCACAGTACTTCTCCTTTCTATATCCATTCATTTAACTTGGGAGCAGAGAAAGACTGACCAAATTTCCATGGGTAAAACATACAACAGAATAAAAAATAGCAAATAGTCCAAAACTAAATCATCATCTGAAAAATATTTTTCCATGCTACTCATCCAGTGCTTAAGAATATGCTTAAGGCAAGTCAAGATCAATATGTTAAACCTTTCAAACAAAACCAGATCTAACAGCATCATAAACATAAATCCATTATTATTCAATATTATTATTTTTAAAAAAAATACACGATATCTTAAGTTATTTCTTTCCTTCGCTACTAATGCTGAATTGCCATCCTCATCATCTAGGAAATAGTTTTATTGTAAAAATGAACAATTCACCTTTTCTAGAATTATGCCCAAAGCAGCTGGAGCAACCAGAAGACTGTATTGTGAATGCAGGTCTTCAGACCTGCATGCTAGCAATTTTGAGAATTTCAGAATCTTAGGAAAAGCAACTTCAGTAATGATTTGATACTGAAATCTTCCAAGAAATCCTTCAGACTGAAGCAAACACACTCTTTGACAAAAATTGTATCATGCAAAAAATAAACCTAGCGAAACAATGCCACTATTGTTCTGGCATGGTTTGTCAAAAGTGTCTTCTCAATAGTTGCTACACTACTTAAACACCAGCCACACTATAAAATACAGAAAACACTTCTACTATTTATATAGTAGTGTTGTCGAAAGCCATTTTTATACCTCCTCTTCTGTAGCAGTCAGTCATTTACAGCCTCGACCCAGATTTAACTCTGACCTTACTCTGGGCTGGAAGCATCTTACAACTGATACATTCAGTGCAAAAGGTTATAAATATCTTTGAAATGTTACAAAGCAAGAAAAAAAATTTGAAAAACGTTTGTGGCTGCCTTCATAGGATAAAGGTGCTGAAAAGGGCAGAAAACAGTTTTAGCTTTCCTAGTTCATCTTTAAAATATGGGTGTTAAACATAATACAGTCGGAGATGCACAGTCAAGTTTATTCTACACAACTGCATGAGTACAGACTCCCTGGACACATACACAGAAAGGGAGTTTAACAATAGCTTTCAGTCATATATAAATATCCATGGTGTGTGCTGGTGGGCGGTGCTTGGGGTTTTGTTGATGGTGTGTGTGGGGGGTTTAAATCGACAGTACTGAAATTACCAGGCACCCGTGCAGACTCTTCTGAGAATTAAGGACTCCAAGGAGTTTTCTATGTATTTTAGAATGCAGGAAGGCCCCCAAACCACCCTCTTTCTCAAGCCACACTTTGCAGTAGCAGCTGGAACTGCCCTTGACACCGCAGAAGTAGTACTACCTTTGGTAACTCTAGTACAGTGCAAAGTTCAAGAATAATATGGCAACTTTGAGTGACATGAAATTAAAGCTGTATTTTTTATGGCATTTGTCTTCTGGTAGATTTTTCTGATATAATTCCCTATCAAAATGACTGGAGTATCAATTCAGTACTACATTCTAGCAGTGGGTTTCTAAACTCATCTTTTGCTGAGTGAAGTCGTTCCTGTGTTCTGCATTTTTTACATCTCTGCAAACATCCACTTTCTCCCTATATTTAATTTGACTTAATGTGTTTTTATACCACAAAATTAGGTCTATACACTACAAAAAGGAAGAGACCAGAAGTTAAAATCATAGCTGTAATCTGAAACCACAGATTACACCTTTTAAACTGTGTAATAGAAAAAGGGGGGTTTTTTACATTAGAGGAACACTGATGATGTAGAAAGAGTTCAGAGCATTTCATTTCCACCAACTTAAAATACTAAGCATAAAGTAACTTCAACACAATTTATTGGTCCATAACTAGAAGGTTAGAAGAATGGTTTTCTTTTGCTTTTTAAGTAGTCCTATCCAAACTGATTGTATTGAAGGAAAATACTGACAGCCTAATCTGAGGTTGTTTCTGAAGACTGAGTCCTATTGTCCAGATAGAATAGCACCATGTAACCACTTTCTGTCCTTGACATTCAGGTGTGTTGGGAACAACAAAGATATTATTTGCAATAAAAATAACCCAAGTCTTGCTAGAGATAAGCAGGAAATACTAGTAAAAGAGGAAGAACTGCCAAAGAAAAGCAATGAAGAATTTGCAGTGAGAACCTTAATGGTCATTGTCTTCCAAATCACTCTTACAGAGGCAGATCAAGCAGTGTGAGGCAAATATACCATGACAAAATGTACTTTATAGCCATGCTTTCAAAAAAAAGAGAAAAAGAAGCATCAAACCGCCAAGAGAACAATTTCACACAAACCCTCCCATCATTTTGCTTCCAAGCTTTTCTATTATGATTGTACTTCTACGTGAAAATGAAAACCAAACACCTTATTTACTGCCATATCATTGTATAATATTAGCCTTACCTAATCCTGTGTGGGTAAGTTGTTCAAACAGAGTCCAGCTGTGGTCATCAATATAGTGGTTCTTCAATATCAACAGCTGACATACATCCCTGGCTGTTACATCACTTGGTACTTCCAAAGCTCTGCTAGTATCATCTTCACTATACAGTTTAATCACCTGCAATAAATACAAAAGCTAAAATATCCCTAAGTTCAGTCTTTGATTTAGTTAGTCCAAATATGTTCCTCTCTCAGCTTCATGACTGAAACAAGAACCTATACACTTAGGATGCAATACTAAAGACAGCCATTTCTCTCTAGTGCAACGGTGTAATTGAGAACAAAACAGCTGAGCACATCCCACTTCTACATCTAGGTAATGGACATCCTTTGCCACAGGACAGTGGACAGACTGGTGCATTCACTTTAAAAAAAAAAATTGTAATGCAGAAATAAATAAAGCTGGTGAAACTGTACATTCTTAATATAAGCTAAAGAAGAAACCACAGAGGATAAACAGTGAAACTCAAGAACTCTATGACTACAGAACTATGGAAAGATTTGTTAGAGTTAGTTCAGAGAACGGCAGTCAGATTTGAGATGCTCATAATTCTATAGACAATAAAAACAGGAGATGCCACAGAGCTGTTTCAAATTTTGACAAGCAAGAACTGGAACTATGAGTAAAAAAAGGCATATATACATACATACAGAATCAAAAACATCATACATGGAAAAGAATTACCATCATATGAGGACCAGGAAAGTAAATAAAATGTTCTAGAAGATGTACATACAAAAAACTTACCACAAATTAGACATTTTTTATTTTGTTTTACCTCAGTAGTTTTTCAAAGTTGATTCTATATAAATACACTGGGGCATGGGGGCGCAAGGAGACAATACAAACTCCTGTGATTTATCCTTCTCATTTCAACTTTTAAATTTCAGTAAAAAAAAATATTTTTCAACATTGGTACACATTTTAGAGTCCTGAAGAATGGGTGTCCATTAAGTTCTTGGAAGAGTTGAAGCTAAACCTGCTTACACTTAGTTTCAAATGAAGAGGCTGAGGAAGTCTTATTGCATATTGACTGTTTGAAAGACCGCATGATATTTTGGTATTTTTTTCTGTATTTTCTTTCTCTGAAAGAGGATGAATCAAATGATTGAGATGAATCAGTGAATTGGATGGAATTGATGCAAATCAGTAGTGCTCTGTCTTCGGAAGCTCTGCACAGTGACTAATCCCATTAAAGTCAACACAGGAGGTTTTTTTGTATAGGAGTAGAAAATAATTTCATATTCCTCACAGCAATCAAGAAACTCAATACTCTCTTAGATTTCCTCTATTTCTCATTTTTTAAAAGAAGACAAAACACAAAAAGTGAAAAATATTGAGACTCCTGACAGAAAGATCAACTCTTATCTGTGGTACTGTATGTTGGAATAGTAACATAGTTCCTAAACAGTTCCTAAAATAGATGTTTGAGATTTTATTATAAACACAAACAGGCAGGTAAACATGAGCAGCAGGTAGAGAAGATGTGATACAACATTAAACATGCCATAAAGGTCTTCCAGGTACTCAGAAACGCAGTGAGTGATTAAGTCCAGAATGCATCTTTTTTATTCTTTGTATTTTCAAACAAGCATTTTCACCCCAAAGCCACTGAATGTCATGAGATTGGGAAGCGAATGAGTGAATTCACCTGTAAGAATGGGATTTATTCCCCAACATTTACATTTTTCAGTAGTGTGAAGTAGCGCTGAACAACATTATTCCCTTTCCACCTAAGCAGTAAGAGGCTGAACATCCCTCCCCAGTGCAGTGCCTGCTGTGTACTGTGCCAATGGAAACACTAAGCAGCTCACTTGCTAGTGACACTGACCACAACAGCAAGGAACTCGGCACAGGTTAAACTACCCTGCCTACCCTGTCTGTCCCAAAGCACAGACATCCTTAAGACAAAGGGCATCCAAGATGTTTTTAATTTATCCCAAAGTTCCTCCTCTCAGTTTATTCTATTTATCCATTTTCATCAGAATACACGACACATCTAACCTGAACTTCATGCACAAAACCTAAATACCATTGTAAACCCTTCGTTAAACAACAAGACACAAGTTCTTACTTTAAAGACAAACAAGCATGTTATTGTCAGCCAGTCCTTAATTGCTACCTTACTAAACACATGCTTATTTCAAGCATCTAATGAACTCAGGAATGTATGATTGCCCTAACTTGTTACAGCAGCTCTTCCTCTGGTTTCTATGGAAGTTGGTAGGAAAGTGAGCAAGGAGCTGCAACTGTATCTCCTGCCACCTGCTTCTCGCCAACTAACAGGGGGGAAAAAAAAAGAAAGAAAAAAAATCACATCAGCTCACCCATGCTTTCCAAACATCAGAACAAGGAAAAAGGACTCCATTTGAAAACCACATAGAGATTAAAGCACACTGATGGCTCTACTCCTCTGCAAAAAACTGCTTTTCTCTACAGAACTACATATACAGCAATTGTCTTACAAACTTTGGCCCTGCGTGTTAGATCAGCATGAAGTCCATGATGATTTGCTTTAATATTTCAGCTAATAAATGATGACAGCTCAAGAGTTCCAAACGAGGTTCAGCCATCCTTGCCACAACACCAATCTCCAGGATACAGCAAACATTAACATCATGCTTCTAAAGTGGTGAAAATCTCTCTCTTCTCATGAACGAACCCTCTCAAAGCAGAGTCTTCCATGGAAAACAGGCAGACCTTGGAGAAAGTAGATCCAAAGTTTCCACAGGCCTAAGCTACAGCCCAGTACTTACATTTAATACAAAACGCAAAAAGAACACATTGATATTGAATTCAATGATCAATACTGCCCAAGCAGTTGTGGTTGATGGCGACAGTTGGTTTTATATGATGTCTATGCTTTGGCAGCATTCCCGCTGCTAAGCAAGTGAGACTGGTAGCAATACAACCTGCTTGCAGCAGGGTCTTGCTCCACACACACAGCTTACCTAAACTTCTACTCCAGTCACACAGAAACGATGTTATGCAGTTCAGGATAAATCAGCATGAATTATTAAATTCCTGCAGTATTTACACGATTCAAAAATGAAATTAAAAGAGGTGTCTGGCAGAGTGCGCTGTGAATGGGATGGAGGGCCATACAGGTGAGTAGACAAAACAGCATCCCATCACCTGAAAACATGTCCTGCTCTGGACAGCTCTGAAGGTCAGGAACAGCTTCATTAGCCTCTCCAGTAAGTCTGTGTCAGGCTGAATCTAAAAGATTTTACAGGCTGAAGTGCAAGAAAGGAGAGAGAGTACACAAGCAGAAAGGAAAGGAGAGAATTAAAGTGACTTTCCTAGTATTGGACTAGATGATTGCTGCCGGTCCCTTCCAACTGAAATACTCTATTCTATTTCTCAATATTCTTGCCATACAGCCAGGGTAAGAATCCACACCAGTGCCCTGGCTAGGGACCCTGCCAGCACGTACTAGTAGCTACAGTTTTCTCCAGGTACTCATCAAGCTAGGTGGTGTGTGCTTGTTTTACAGCAAGAGCACGTACAGCCCATGCTGAGGCCCTTGACGGACGATTTTTACAGAAATTCTTTTTAAAAGGGTTAAGAGTCACAGTGCAGATGACTACACTCTTATTACTGAAGAAATAGAAAAAGACTTCTTAAAATGCTGAAGACAGCAACAGAAGTCATGATAATGAGCTGCCTGTGGCCATTCAACTCAGGGAGTGGGAAGCCTTGGAGGTGGCCTTGGACTACAGGAACACAGCTAAAACAAAACAAAACAACATACAACAAAAAGCAACAGAAAAAAAACCCACAGAGTTTATATTCTCTGTGAGTATTTTCACTCAGCTTTCTCAGTATAGGGAAAAAAATCCTGCACAAGTCTAGGACAAGGGATCACCCAGCTCACAGCTATGACGTGCTACCTTGCAAATCACAAATGCTGTGCCCTTTTTCTCTTCCTTGCAAGGGATTCAAATACAGCGGGAGACAACAGACAGGCAACCACCTAATAGACCCTTCTGAACTTCTGTTACAGTTTTAGCTTAATGAATTGAATGTGATGGTGTAAATCTCGTCAGTTAAGAGTGACCTTTGAGGGGGGTTTTAATTAGAAAAAGTTGCTCAGTCTGCGCTTTCTGCTGTGTTTGAAGCAGTGCCTTGGAGGATTTGCTGGGAATGTGTTTGTTCCAAGGGGAGTGGATCAGATGAAAAAGCATAAATTCAAAATCCCGTTTTTCCTTGGAAATATGTTGCAATAAATACTTCTCTTCCCAGAAGCAGAAGATGCTTTAACAAAGGGTAGCAGGATTATGCTAAAGGTGCAGTTATGCTGACCTCCTATGGAGATGAGGATGCTTGAGTGACCACTTCTTTATTTTTATTAGCAGTTATCATCATGCATTAAGCTGGCCAATCATCCCCACTCTCTTCAATTTTTTCCCCTGAAAATTTGTCTGAGAAGTAGCACACAAGAAAAGAGCTGCTAATTGAGAACAAGCTGTCACTACAGCTTTCATTACCATATACTCTCAAGCTTTGTTCTAAAGCAAGCTTTTTAACTTCCCTTGACTATACCTATTAGTAGACAGTTAGACAAAGTTGCCTCAGTAGTGCTCAAATCTTCTTCTTTCCTGTATAGTTTATAAATACAAGATTTTAGTTCTTCCCAAGGTCAGAAAAAGAAACATCTCACCAGCTTCCATTTAAGCCACTGGCAGTAAGAAATTAGCAGCTCCAAGACCTTCTTAGAGGAAAGCACCAAGCTGAGCATGACAAGCATCAATCATTTTCATCGCCTATGGGAGCAGGCAAGGAGGTACAGCTTTCCTATGCATCCTCTTTCCATTTTTCAATATATTAAAAATCAGCCAAGATCCCAGAAGCATGTGCAATGCATCTTTATCCCTCAAAAAATTATTTTTATAAGAGATGTTGCTTCAAAATAAAATGTATTATTGTTTGTATTCCACTGATCATCTAAACTCAGAATGTAAAATCAATGTTGACAAATATAACCCAGTATTTAACACCTGTTTTTTATACTAAAAAAATAATGAGCAAAAAAAATCAGAAATTGTTTCAAAGAATAAGTAAAAGAGCACATAAGGTAATCAGTGGGGGAGGAGACAGGAGCAAGAGAAGGCTGGACTTTATTCCCCAAAGTCTTCCTCCACACTAAATCGTCATCACTACAACAATTAAATAACGTGTTTCATAGACTTTTAAGAAAGGGTCTCCAAGTCTGATTCTTCAGAACCCTCAAGCTATCTGTTTTGGATGTTCCAATCTGCAGAAACAACGCAAACATATGGAAGGACCATACCCTGCACTGAGGAATTTCAAATTTCAAAGTCCTAATGTATAAAAAAAGCCAGGTAGATGCAACAGAAAAAGAACTGCTTAGCACATGGAGTCCATATGTAGGTGCCTACATCAAAATGACCTGACATTTACATGACTCTTAATGCTCCTGCATAGTCATTAAGACAGTGAATGGCCAGCACCTTTTAAAAAGGCCACTTTTATTTATAAAGATACAAGCACCTAACATTAGCTTATCATTTCTACAATTATTTTTCCCTCATGAATAAAACATTGCACATTTTGTACTTACATCCACAATTTCAGTCACATTTATGTTAAATGCACAGTTATTGTATGCAAAAACAGGCCTTAAAAAGTCTTACACTCCAGGGTGCCATCCTTCCCCTGAGATCCTGCCTGATACTGTGCTAACCTCTGTCTTTAGTGATAACTAACAGGCTATTTGCCTGAAGCATTTGTTCTCCAACTTCCAACCTTGCCCCCTGCTAGACAAAGTTTTCTGCTTATTGATATTGGCAGAGGGTACAGGAATTTGGAGTGTATTTGAACTACAATGGAAGCACTTGGAAATTTCTAGCATATTGAACTATTTTATGAGTTCTAGCAATAGTCTGTCTTGGTTTTAGACAGAATCAGCAAAATTTTGCATTCATAAAAATATTTAAGGGCAGGTTAACTCACAGCTAGTTAAAAAAAGAAAAGTGTTAGTAAAGTCTACTGTCTCCATTATCAGGTGTGATTGCAAGACTTTCCCTTTAAATATCCCAGTCTACAGTTAAAAGGCCAGCTTCCAGTATTTCCTCCAAAGGGAAGATTTCCAGGACAAAGGATTTCAGAAATCTACACCTGTCATTACAAAAAAAAAAAAAAAAAAAAAAGTGCGCACAATGAGAAACTGTAACTGCTCATTGTAAAGCACCTGTTTTCTCAATCGCTACAACAGGAGATTTCCAAAATTTGTCCTGTCCCTGTGAGGAACGAACAGAGCAAACTGAAGCACAGGCACAAAACAACGGAGGATTTGTTAACAATTTAAGCACCCTAACCCAAAATGGTGGTCGTTAAGCCTGTCAACCTCTCTTTTGAAGAGGGTTCAAAAGACATCACATGATTTCTGTGCAGACTTGTCAACATGTATAATTGGGCAGGTATGAACTGTCACCCAGTGATTAGGGACAATTACCTGGAAGCCTGTCCATAGGGGAAGAGGGCAAATCAGAGTTCCAGCATGTAATCAAAAAAACAAATTTATGTAAAATACATGTCCCAATAAATCCTGAGTTCTTAGTTTGGAAGACAGTATAGCTTCAAGAGGCAGAAGGAACACTGCTTCCCTGCAGAAAACTATACAGGATATATATACAGCAGCTTAGGTGATACTAGCATTAGACTTAAAATCTTCATCATGCACAGACTCCCTGTATTCCTGTCAACTTCAAGAAAGGAAATTTTAAGATCCTGTTGCCAGCTACATTCTCTATTCTATAGCTCCAACATTCTAGAACACCTTGCTTTCTTCTCAAGGCACAAACCAGGAAATTTATAAAAGCCAAAATGGGCAGATTGGACACCTTAGAAGTGACATGAAATTAAATGAAACTGTCATCTTCTTCAGTAGGACTGTCAAGACTATTAAGGAAAAGTTAAGCACCTTGTACAACTTGTGAAGCCATATACTGAATACTTGGGAGATCAATCTAGAGAAACTGAAGGTAAGCCAAGTCACTGATTACAAGGACAGCAAACATCAAAGAACGAAGCACCTGCCCCAAGGAGGAGGAGCTGTTCTTCCAAGTGACCAAAAGTGTGCTTTGTATACACTTACCTATTATTGATAGATTGCAGTATGGTCCCACAAGCACTAGAAGATATAAAACCACTAATAATCAATTGTGTCTGTCTTGCAATGAAACCAAAATGCCAAGAAAGGAAGAGCAAAGTCTAGGAAAATTGCCTACCTTTCCTACCACAACCTAGAAAAATCTTATTTTTTTCCAAAATCTAGCCATTTTTAAAATGACGTTTCAAAGAGCAAAAATAATGTCAATTTCCAGCCTTTAATCAAATATAAGACCACTGACAAGCTCAATTTCTCTAGCAACTCATTGATTTGTTGCCTCAAAACACAATGAATTTTTTTAGACTTAAATATTCAGTTAGACGGTATTAAAAAAAATTTTTACTTTCATGGTAACAGTATGCGCACATTATCAACTAAAACAATTTCTATTTATTTTCTGTGGTAGTATTCTGATAGTTTACTATGTCACTATGGCAACTGTCTATATTATATAGCCCATACAGTCACTCCCCTTCCCCAGACTCCTAGTACACTCTGTGCCCTACCTAATCCAGCAGAAGATTGACCATCCCATGAATGAAAAAAATAAAATAAAAAAAAAGGAATTGAATAGCAATGTGAAGAAGTTACAAAAAATATTTGAGATTACCTATAGGCAAGAAAGGTCCAACTCTTAGTTTCAAAATATGTATTCGCCATCTGACTTTGGGCAAGTCCATATTAGTCCCTTGGTTTCGCTTTTGTAAAATAGGGCAAGGGAACTGAAATCCATTTCTGTACAGCAGGGTAACAGACTGAACTCATATAAGATTTGTAAAGCACTTAGACTTCCTCATATAACTACTGCTTTAGATGTGTAAACACACTGTATTACAAAAAGGGAGGTTAAGTTATGCAGATCTCCAAATTATAAGCAGCTATGTGCAAAAATATAGCAGCAAAGTTCTTTCAAACGAAGGTTATGACAATCACATTATGATATTAGAAAAAATGGCAGAAAGAGGACAATGCTGACATGCAATCATCTCAAAGACATCAGTAAAACTGAAAAGAAACAAGGTTTGAAAGACAACAGGGAAGTTAAAATAAAAATATCATTATTTAATCCTGAATTTGACACATTCACTTTTTCAACATTGGTCAACAGAAGCTAGTTATAAATAGTAATAAAATAGTTATAGAAGATTTCATTTCTCTGTATAAAATTGAACAAAAGGCAAGGTCTAGAGAAAGTAACTTCCAGACTTTGGACAATTAGGTCATAGTACAACTACTTTTAGAGCAGAAAGTGGGAGTATTGTTAACTATATGATAACTATAATTATATGAAACTTTGCTCAAAAAGTTACTATAATTACAGTAATAAATAACACATAGGTTAAACACAGAAAGTGAAAGATTTATCAACATCAACAGCCATTACCACTACAAAGCACCGAATCAGGAGTAAGAAATGCAAAGGCATCTATAGAAGTAAAAACCACAATAAAGTCCTTAGAAAGAATGCACATATTCTAAAGAAAGGCGGGGGTGGATGGGACAATTTATTTAAATAGAGGGTCTCAAATTATTCTGCCTTACCAGAGATTTCTGTCAGACTATGAAGATTCCAAACAAAATCAGCCAAAGAGGCATTTCAAGTACAACTGGTAAGTTGTGTATGAATAACTTGAAAGCTGTGAGGAAATTTAAACATCATTAGCAACAATTTCAATAATACAATTCCATGGACTAGGAGAAATTAAAGAAAATTAGCAGGTCTGTCAAATGATTAAGCAGTCAAAGGGTCATTTGTAAAAGATTGTCCTGGTTTCAGCTGGGATAGAGTTAAGTGTCTTCCTAGTAGCTGGTACAGTGCTGTGTTTTGAGTTCAGT
>JANZLQ010000001.1:33056953-33074600 GCA_026212715.1 Elanus axillaris | reverse complement strand
GGTGTTGTGAGATCTGGTTTTATTTCTCATTACCCTACTCTGTTTTGATTTGTAATAAATTGAGTTAATTTTCCCCAGGCTGAGTCTGTTCTGCCCGTGACGGTGATTGGTGAATGATCTCTCCTGTCCTTATCTGGACCCACAAGCCCTTTGTTATATTTTTTCTCTCCCCTGTCCAGCAAAGGAGGGGGTAGTGATAGAACGGCTTTGGTGGCTACCTGGCGTTCAGCCATGGTCAACCCACCACACCATCCCTATCTACCTTTCATGGCAACTATGCAGCATAGTGCTATACATTTTAAATTCCAAGATTGTTGATGAATTTCTGTACAAAATATTCTGTAAAATTTGATTCCTTGTAAAGACTGGAATGTCACAGGATAGAAAAAACTTCCCTCTCCACCCCAGTAGCTGAACCATAGGGACTGCTGAAGTCAGACCAATTTTTATTTCATGTATACATGTAGGATCATTTTTATACACAACAGAAATGGTAGGAAGCTTTACTGGTTTCATGTCATTCAAAGCAGGAAATATGACTGGCCAACCAGTATATGACTGCTATACCAGAACCCACTTTTAGATGCCTGCTTGAGTATAAAGAGTACATATTCAAAGCAAAAATTGGTCCTAGAACCATTCTCAAGTATAGTATCAGATCTAGATTTATTTGGCCAACATCATCAGGGAGGGGAAAAGTCCTGCAATACCGTCCACTGAGGAGGCCCTGTCAGTAGTTCTCTTCTAAATGGTCCCTGGACCTAACCAGACCTCTTCCGCAATGACAGAAAATGCTAGTCTGCCACCCTCCTTCTTCCCTATCATCCACAACCTGAATCTCTAGCATCATGTCAGCCTCTACCATGAGTAGGCAACTTAGTACCTGCAAGTACAATACAATGGGTGATTGAATTCTAGGCAGTTCACAAATTCTTTCATAGCTAACAGGAAATTTGTATGCTCCTTCAAACAAGTATCCAAGGTAGATACTTGTAAAACTAGTTTTGCAAAGTTTTTATGTATTATCAAGAGGAAGCAAGAATTCCAGATCTTCCCAAACAAAATGCAGCTATCCTAGCACATGTTAGATACACAAAAGTGACAAGACCTTTCCTTGAGCCTACATACTAACTTGGCCTTCTAACAATTTTAAACATAAACTTCTTTAAAAAACACAATACCTGTCTCCTGAATTCAGTGTGGGTCTCTGCCCGTTCCCATATACATTGCTCCTCCTCAGCCTTCCTCCACTCTTGTTCTGGCTCACAACCTTTACTGTTTGTATCAAACTCTGCAGATCCAGTAGCAGCACATTCTTATGCTTTATTCTAGTAATTTATCTCGAAGATCTAATTCTATACTGAATTTCCAGTCAGGCCCATTTTACTGCTTTACCTGTGGTTATCCCCATTATCTTCTCTCAGACACCCCAATAAGTCATGAAACAAAATATTCCATTAAGAGTAAGACCTTACAGTGATTCAAATACTTAACCACCACAGGTTTTCTGACCACTGTTCCTGAAGTCTGTAAAGCACACTCAAGCCCATCTCCCACTTAAACCTCTCATATGTCTTCAAATCTTTGCAGGATGTTACCCTTTATTATTGTATTATATTATTTATTATTGTATTTCTTTTATTTTTATTACTGTACAAAAGACAAAAAGGGTATAGGTGTTGTTTATGCTTCTTTAAATTACTATTTTTCAAACTGTCCTTCTGAACAGATGTTTCATACATGAATGCTTTGTCTGCCTCCAGTTATTTTATGAAAGGTATCCATTTAATGACACCATTATCATGTCACTTAAAGTGCCTTATGTAAAATTCCTGGATTAGCACATTGGCCTTCCATCTCAGGGAACTCAAATGCAAAACCAAAAAATCACTTTCATGCTCTTACCCTTGCACAGACATTACTAATTCTCAGTATGCTTTGGCTTAAGTGACCATTTTTCCTTGGGGGAGGGGCAAGTGCTGATTAAAACAGCATGTTATTTCAGGCCAGAAAAACAGATGGAATAAAGATGCAAAAGAATCTTGAAATTTGCATGCTTATACTAGTCCTAGATTTGAGCAATCTAAATCACATCCTCATTTTCTAATCAATATTTCTTCCATTTAAAATACACTATGCAATTTCTTCAAGAACCACTAGAAATTGTTCAGCTGCAATACATACTGCCTATGTACCCAAGGCTTTTTAACATTGTGTGACCTAGCACGCTAAGAAGTTCCCAGCTGCTGTGGAAAAAACTGCAACTCTCACTGTTTATACACCTTGCATCTAACATCAGGTGCATGAGTACTCTTCTACTTATCACATAACAAGTCTAGTAGACTTGTGGGTGTTTGATCAGTCTTTTGACTGTAAAACAATGTTTTGAATGCATTATGACCTTTTAAATCTAATTTCTTAAAAACATTTTTAGAGGAGTCCTAAGTTATTCATACAAAAGGTAAGGACGACATTTACTCTAACTGTGTTGGATTAATTATACGTCTAGTCTATATACACACTATAAATCTGGTTGTAATAGTACTCAACATCCATAATTCCCCATGCTTATTAAGCAAGTCATTTTTCTGCCTGAGCTAAAAGACCCCTTGGAATCTAAACAAGGCCCTGTAGTTTTAGTTAAAAATATATTACTTAACAAAACACGTCAACTGTGATAAGTACTTCACGTCAGATTTTAAAATGGAAAGCTGTATGAAATAACTTTGGACAAAGCATATTAGATATTTGGAAGGAAAATGAGAAAAAAACATGTATTCAGAAACTGGCAGAACAGCCAGATTAGTACATTGATAATGCAAAATTTTAGCTTTTGTGAAGGAGGAAGCAAAAATGGAGAAAGGAAAAATGGAGAAAGAAAGAAAGAGAAAGGGAAAAAAGAAAGAGAAAGGGAAAAAAGAAAGAGAAAGGGAAAAAAAGAAAGGGAAGAAAGAAAGAAGAAAGAAAGAAGAAAGAAAGAAGAAAGAAAGAAGAAAGAATGAAGAAAGACAGGGAAAAAAAAAAGACTTGCAATTCTTGCAGTGCTATAACTAAACTAGACTACTCACACACAATTAACCATTCCATGAATTTAAGAAATAATGATTGGGGATGATCGATAACCTAAAATAATACTTCATGAGCTAATCTTAAAGTTTCTCTTGACTATGCAGTGCTAACATAACATTTTTACATTTCCAGGTCCTTCTTGTATTACAAAAAAAATAAAAGTTGCATGACTTTAAGTCAAAGGTGATGTCTAAGGTTCTAATGTCCATGAGAAACAAAAACAAATTTATATATGCATATGCATTCACGAATGTTACCCCTTACAAGCAAGGCTCTTTCTTGCCTGCCTTCCTGCCTTCCCTCCCTGCAGTATTCCAGTTCCAGAAATTAGGGTATTGCTACAGAAATAACAAAAGCACCTGCTGAAGAGAGAGAAGAGATTCTTTCAGGAGGAATTCCACATGCATATATATAAACATCACAAGCATAAACAGGACTATTAAAATTGACATATAGTGAGCCCTCAGTGAGGACACATGCCTTTGAGAATGTTTGCAACTGTGCGTAACCCAATACCTACCTACCTAAGGCAACATCCTGTGCTTCTTCCTCCTACTACTTCCATTATTTTTATTTTGAGCTTACAAAGTGCACAGATAAAGAGAAGCAAAGCCAGTAACTGTTGACAGCTAATCTGATAGTAGTGTGAAAATACCTATGTTTTAAAATAGGAGAGAATGCTCAGAAAACGGTGTTACTCACCATGCACTGTCAAAAGAGAAAAACGTTAAGGTTCCTCGGAGAACAATGCTCAACTCTCAACAGCAAAAAAAGAAAAGCAATCCCTTAAAATATACAGTACAGTTAAAACTGAGTTTCCTAGCCTTCTGAACACTAGATTGAACAAAGTCACACACCCCTCCCCTCCCACACAGCACCAAGTACTGCTGTGTGCATACCAGAGAAGTCCAACACAACTACATGCTGCAAGAACACCCTCATCTCCTAACATACAAATAACCAAAGAACAGCAAAAAATACAACAACTATGACAACTGAAGATCTGAGACCAGGTGGGGTCTTGAGGGGAGGAAGAGAGGAAGGGGAAGGAACCACAGGATTGAGAGGCTGAGAGTTGGAAAGTTAAAGTCAAACCACAACTTTTAAAAGAGTATTTTTGAGGAGTGTAAACAGAGATATACGAAATTGTTCAGATAAAACTTTGTAAAAGCACATCTTGGACACATCTAAATCTGAAAGAGAAGTTACTATACCAGAAAAGTAGTATATGATCATGTTCTTAAGACAGTAGTATAATCGAATCTATACCAATCAATCACACTAAAACTGAATGTTTACAGGTTTCCACTCCAACTCAAACAATGAAGTAATCTAAAAGAATACCATACAGCGTAAAACAGTAAGAGCTATGTGTTCATGTACTAATTTAGACCCACTGGACTTATGCCATAAGAAGTATATGCTGTGTCCTGTGTAAATTGCTCATGAGAACCATTTAATACTGCAGCAATATTTCAGTGGAATTTCATTTTTCACACTGCTGGTGTAGTAAAAGCCTCTGAGTAACAGAAGAGTCTATTAACAATGATTTAGGCACATTATACAGCAGTGAATTTTTGAAAAATAACTACACATTTACAAAATAAATCGAACTACTGGATTACAGTTTGTTTGAACTAAGTTCTTAGAAGTTAATATATCTGGCTTAGCAGAGAGTCATATTTCCACACTTCAGTTCTGTGTATATTTTTAACTTCATAGATACCACCAATGAATAGAGTTACACTAGGCAATCCTAGTGCACATAGGCATAATGATTTTGTATTGCTTCCACTTTTTAGCAGGATAACAAAAAAAGGCAAGCTACAGTGGCTACAGAGAAACACCACACAGTGTTACCCTGATTCCCAAAATATATGATGGACCACCTACTATTAAGGTGTTAGCCAGAGAGGGTGAGGAAAAAGTATGCTGGTTTAAGGCTGATCTGAAGCCTGTGGAAGCGGACTCCAATAATCCTCCATTAGGAAAAGTAGCATAGCCTTCTACAGAGGCATATTTCAATATTCTGAAATGCAATTATGACACTATATTTAAAAACTACATTAAACTGTAAGCAAAATCAGTTTCTTGCACAAGATACAGAATTATAGTAACATAAAAAAGAGCACAGTAACAAACATTCAATTATGTACACATGTATATAAGGCAAACATATTTCATATAATGAAATAAAAAAACCTACATTTATCAGAAAAGTTCTTATTACACTAGAGAAATTTTTAAAAATTAAGTGAAAAATTAAATATAGTCCTGTTAATTTTAAACATTGTTTATTTACACTAAGCAAATGTATTACCAACCCATACTAAAGTCAGAATTACACGACTGATTTAAATGCCATATCCATTTCTGCAGAGTTACTGGCATCACTGCAGGCAATGTTACTCTTCTTGATGACAAACTCATGTCTGCTTTTCACAGAACTCACCAACCTTCATCCAGGTGATAACATGAAGCAGAACAAAGCAGTCAGCAGTATTCCTTGAAGCCTAACTTTTTCATTATGCAAATACTGGAGAGGCAGTGCAACGAGAAGACTAAGGACTTGGTAAATGTCACTCTGTTTATGTGAATCCAGTTCTACTCAAAGCCAATTACAGAAGACACTGGGGTAGGACTAACTAGAAATCAACCAACTGAAGAGCTTGAAAACTCATCTTCTGTGCTTGGAAAGGCCCACACTGATACCTCTGGCTATAAAAATAAGCAGAACATGCATTTCTATCACTCAGAACCTTGTCTTCACTGCCAAAACAAAAACAAAAAAGCAAATTGTTAAAGACTGTATTCTAGCACTTTACACTCAGTGGTTACAGGGTTCGATTTTTTCCCTGGCTTTTTCCAGCAAACAAAATATTCTCCGGTGCTTCTGATCTTAGGGTTTCAGGAAAGTAACTGAGCATAAGAATAGATGCACTGAATCCATTCTATGATTCTTTAACTTTATTCAAAGCAGCAGCAAAACTCCCCTTTTACTTAAAATAATGTAATTTCTACCTTTGCAATACAACGAAGTCCTGAAAATGTGTCACATAAAATGTTACAAGTGAGTGAAATTTAAGACTGTTTTATGAACTCAAGTTGTTGATCACCCCACTCACATATTTACTTTATGTATCAAATATCCGCATTCTGGTTTTGTTAAACGTGGTTCTACTAAGGAACCCAGGGTTTTTTCCTTCCTTCTTCTTCAAAAAGAGTAAAATTTTGCATTGCTTATATGGTAAGGCAAGCTATAATCTTTTTTTAAAGGTCTCATAACATGCTTAATAGCAGAAAAACAGTTTTCTGTTTTTATGCAGCGTGACTAAGCACTAATCCTGTTGTAAACCAAATTACTAAAACAGATGCTAGAACTGTGGTATTGAATATTTCTTTCATAACTCGAACAAGCAGTTTGCATTGGAAACATGGCTCACCGTAAGTGAAGACTGCAGACATTCCACAAAAATTATTTGTATTAAGTATTCATAATATCTCAAACAATAATGTATCAGATGTGCAGACTACTATAGTTTCATAGGAAGTTACTGCAAGTATATTATTTAGCACACATCTAATGTATATGTCCTAGAAGCATTCGGAACTGACTTGGCAAATATTACAATAATCCATGCTAAAATTCACTAGATCGTATTGATAGTGCTTTTCCCTCAGTAATTGGAGATTAGCAAACTGCAGTAGTCCCAAAATGTCTAGAAAAAGATCTTGTTTCCAAGACATATGAAACTATATACTGGCAAGTTAAAGATAAACAATATCATTTCATGTACTTTTCTGTTTTGAGAGTTTTGTAAGTGGCAAAAGCTACGTAACAGGTCAATAGCACCAGTAAAATACTTCAGAATCCATGGATTCAAAGCATCTATTTTCACACTAAATCACTTTCTCAAAATCTTAAAATCAGTAGGGCTTAGGTAAATTCTGTTGATGAACAAGAACTAACACCGTAAATACAAAAAGAATACAGCTCCCTCCCAGGAACTAAAACCTACAATGCACTGGCATTTTACCTGCAGCTTTCAAATAGTCATAAAATACTGCCAAGGAATAGGAAGTGAAGACAAATATTTCCCTAAACTTTCAAAACCTGTTGTCCTTGATTGAGACATACAAGATGGAAAAAAACCTGGTAAGAAACTGATGCCAATTCATGAAGATAATTTGTTTGAAGACAGATATTTGATCCTTGTTCAGTTACCTTTAAAACAAGAGCTTTTAATAAAGCCATAAACCCAGTTAAAATACAGCAAGTATTACACATTTCCTCAGCTCTATTATTAATAAAGGTTCCAGTTTAACTTTGACTCATTTTACATTGAGTCTATAGCAGCAACAGAACCATAGCAACTAATCTTCTAGGTTTAAGGTACTGTATTTATTTACTTTTATTTTTCTCTTAAGCTCCAGTCCAAAATCCTTATTACTGTTCTGAGAAATCAGAAGAACAAAAAACTATTCTAGAGATCAAGTTTTAAGTGTTAATTCTGTAACATTTGGAATGAACATCCTTTTCTACTAGAGATAGCTATGATAAATGTCAAGTGTTTGCAATTAGGTTTTTACCTTTCAGGCACACAGCTTTTATTTCCTATGGGAGCATGTTCTCAAAATTCTATAATATAGCTTCAAAATTTTGCTGTAAGATTCAGAAAACAACTTGTGGTACCAGAGCCTGATCCTGTAGGCATTCTGCTCACAGGAATATTATACATGCATATGTTTGCAGCACCAGAAAAAAAAAAAACAAAACTCTACTATCTGTTTTCCTTGGATCTTACAGAAAAATGTTTGGCAGACAGTAACTGTAAATCTCGGTGCACTACATTAATAGCTTTATTGGGAAAGAAACAAAAATAACCCAAGCCATTTTTCCTTACCCCTGGGTACTGAAGGTCCTTGGCTCTTGAAAAACACATGCAGCTTTTTATTCTATGAATAATATTGACCTATTTGGCTACAAGGTGAAGCAGAGGATTATTTTCCTCAGTGTCATAATCTGTATTTTATCTTCTCCAGTCAGATATATAGACCAGACCTATTTAGGAAGCAAGCAAAAACTTAAGTGTTGTGTTAGACTTTGTAATAAAAATCTAATATTCAGATATGCCTTGATTTTAAACAAAAATACTACAGTAATTTACTTATATTAATGAAAGTACACATCAGTTGCATCCAAGAGTACTAAAAATGACACTGAGGAATACTTTCATCTCTTAAATTTCATAAACACCAACAAAACAAAACAAAGGACATCTCAACTTCTAAGTACAAGCCTTGCAGAACTACTTCATGATGTGAAAGTCAAGAGGAGTTCTGTTGATAAATGTGAGATACCAAAAGGCTTTGAAAGCCAATTACACCTTCAGGGAAACATATATAACCACTTCTCTTTTTTATACAAGTAAAAGATTTGACTTGTCCATGGCAGGTTTGCAAAGAATTTTGATCGCGCTGGTGGACAGGAAGGAAATCAGATCCAGCTCACTTGCCCGAGAGCTCTGTAAAATGACTATGTTCATGCAGCTTTTCACTCCTATTTTTGTCACTAAGCTAACAGATACAGTTCTGAAAACACTGTGCAGATACTTTTTAGATACTTCAAAATATAAACCACTTCTCCTTCTTGCCACTAAAGAAAGCATGACTAAATTGAGTGGGCAAGAATTGAAAAGCTCTTACTAAGAGTTAGTAGCTCCAAGTAAGGGTTTTATAACAACATATGGAATAGAGATATTGTGCTAGTAGAGTAAGGTCAGCGATGTACTTAAGGCACTGGATATGGACTCACAACAGCTGATCTATTCCTGGCTCTGCCAGACATAACACAGGAATGTGGGCATTTATAGGGAACAAGAGCAAATCAGACTCAGTTTTTGCTTCTGTAGATGAAAAAAAAATCTAGAGTATAAATTCATTAAAGTTTATAAAAAACTTTGATGCTATTTTTGGTAGCACAAGGCCAAAATAAATTCAGGTAAGTTATTTGTGGTACTATCTGCGCTTCCTTGAGAGCATGCTCCTGTCTGCTTGGCACAGACGGTCACTTTGTCTCTTTACTAGAAGAAGAGTCAGTTAATACTGTCAACATGACTGTGGAAACACATACAGGGTATTTTTTGCATAGGTACATTTGCATACATTTGGCAAATAACTATTTTCTTTAAAACTACCCCACAAAAGAAAGGTTTTGAAGTGATTGAGTTGTTGTCTTTCTACTCTTACAGTCCCTTATACAAAGAAATGTAACAAGGTCTTATTCCTCAAACAGAACATACAGTACACCCTCCTAGAGGG
The DNA here is from genome assembly GCA_026212715.1 of Elanus axillaris. Classification (NCBI taxonomy): domain Eukaryota; kingdom Metazoa; phylum Chordata; class Aves; order Accipitriformes; family Accipitridae; genus Elanus; species Elanus axillaris. Next base: position 33,065,210 of record JANZLQ010000001.1, on the reverse strand, counting down.
TTGATAATGATTGATTCCTATGCAGAAACAGTTGCACTAGAATAGACTGTATTACCTGTAAAGCAACATACATATTATAACATACCTAGGAACTTCACAATGAAGTTTGAGCCACCATGATCTCTCTTCTTCTGTCTCTTCATACAATTATCCACCTATTAAATGCTTCTATTTTAAGAGACTAACACACCACAAAAAGAACCAGCGCAATTCAGTTTTAGCTCTTCCTCTTCTAGCCTTTCCATGAATGAACCAGGCATTACAAGCAACACACCATGCTGGAGCAGTTTAAGCAAGATAACTCTAGATCCCAAACCCTGCACTGAAAAGCCATCTCCAAATATGTCATTTCATAGTTCTCAGCAGATCACTGTCCTTCTGCAGGCCAAGAAACATATACCACATGAACTCTGAACTCCTCCTTTTGAATGCTATCCTTCAATTACCAACCCATGTGTCAGCTTCCTTCTTTTCCCTGGTTATAGCTATGATATGACCCAGTCAAACTGACCCTTAAACATACTTAGAACAAGATTTTTCAATAAAAATTCTCAGCGATTGTACTTTCTGACAGTCAAGATTACAGGCTGGTTGTATTAGAAAACAATTTTTTATCGTGTCAGTTTTCCGCAGGAAAATATGTTTAATAATACACATAGAACCAAAGCAAAGAGAAACACAGGTTGCAGGAATAAAGAGGACAAAGACACATAAGGCAGCTTCTTGGTGCCATAGCTGAATCACTGACTTCAGTTTTACTGTCTCTATATGTTTGTCTTTTGACAGAGCTAGTTTCATTTGAGAAAAAGAAGCCTTTCTCATGTTAGTATTTCTGTTACACAGAAATCAACGAAGAGCAGTCATCAAGCAAGTACGAGAGCTCCACAAACCATGTATTTTCATCACTGTACACTGAGACTGCTTGGACTGAATCAGTAATGTGTTTTATCTTGGAGTCACAACAGTAAATATTCTCTTCAATCTTATTCAGAGGAGTCTATACGAGTAATCTCCCAGGTCATGATTTTTGTACTTAGGTAAGTACACAATCCCTACTTCAAGAATGTAATGCTGCTGGAATAGTTTAGGAAGAGATTAAGAGAGATTCATAGATTTGTATTGATGTATAAGCCCCGAATAAAAAGACTGGGAGTATTTTTTCATACTTCTCCATAATACCTCTATAGTAAAAGCCTAGACCTACTCAGTCCTTTCCTCTTCACTAACCTAGACACTGCTTCTTTGCAGTTATCCTAGAAATGTCCATTCTTTGGGCCTGAAAAGCTGAGTAGTTTCTGTTTCATAAACTTGTTCAGGATTTGGGAAGTCTCCATCCAAGAAGAAAAATAACATCCAACCATGATGAGTTCATCATTCAGCTGTTCCAAAGACCTCTTACTTTAGGATATCTTATGTCTTCTATATGGCTTGGTTGACACAGCAGTTACATATTCCAGTTTTCCACAAAGTCTATTTCTTATGCAAGCTTTTGCCAGCTACTGCTGAAGAGTTAACAACAACATTACAGGACTGACATTATCTTTCATACCCATGAGTCTTCTGTTTGCCCAATGCCTGCTAAAAAAGAGCAGTTACAAACCTCCTAATGGATACTTAACTTACTTCAAAAATGTATTAATGCTTAATCTTCAGTGTTATTTAATAAGGTCATTGTCTCATGAGCAGAAGTACAAAGGACAAAGTACAAAACTTTCTTAGAAGTAACTTAAGAAGAACCCTTTTCCAAAGTCCTTTCAACTCACTTCTGATCTTACGTTAAGAAAAAAGTTAAAACAAACAAACAAACCCCAAACCCACAGCATATCCTTTTTATAGTTGCTCCTCGCTTCCATGAATGAGAAGGGTATTATCCTAAGATCATATTAATGAGTAGTTATGTGGACCACCCGGGTAGTGAGGTGCCCAGAGGAGACAACACACAAACCTCCTTTGAAAGGTCCATGTTCTGAAGTTACCTGAATACAATAAACTCAAAGTAATTTACTATTATACAAGTGACTAATCATGGACTACAGCCTATCAGAATACTGCCAATTAAAGCTTTTAGCTATGAAATATCTCTTTTTTTTTTTCAGAATTACTGGTTATAAAAACACTAGGAAGAGCCAGCTTTGCTCAATTTAGAGCAATGACTTGCTATGCAGATCACTTCAAATTGAGGAAAGGATTTAAACCTTCTTCTTCAGCATCACAAGCAGTCTAAATGACCTTGCTCTTGTGGGATCTTAAAGCCTTGTTAGTGCATGCTCTTTGCAAAGCTTTTCAGCTGCCTATTTTCACAATCAATAGGTTCAAGCCTGATTGAAAAGCACACTGATAACAAAGTTCTATCAATTGATTTATAAGAAAACCCTCATATTGCATGGGCTTCCCTCTCACTACCTAAGAGTAAATTCTAGTGATTATGAGAATAAATTCTTGCAAACCTCCAGCCTGTTTCTCAACAGTTGATACCATTTCTGTGCCATTATCAAGTGCTTGCAGCTGTTCATAAACTCCAAGTCTTAATGTAATCAGTAACAGGATTTATCATAACTAATATAAAAAGGCTATTTATAGGCTAAGAATGCAGTCAATGAAAAATCTAATTCTGATCACAAGGCTATCTACTGTATCTTGTTTTCCTGTGGATATAATATCAAGTTAAGAAGCAAAGAGATAGACATACTGGTATGCAGCATATGCATACATACCAGAAATAGGCAGGAACCATCCATCAGTAGTATCCTAATTAGAAGCACAGGCACACATCTAAGATAACCGATATACATTCCTCTCTTGAGACTTAAGTATTAAATATCATGTACACTATTGGGCTAAAATATGAGCTGATTAGCTGAAAATGAATGTTCTGTGGCTGAAACAGGAGAAAAGAAAGTTCACACTGTTACTAGAGCAGAGAGGTCTAATTTCTTCTTCCTCTTAATTCCTCCTCCCACAGCTGCCCTTCTTGAAAAATTTTCTGTGGCCTGATTAGCATTTTTTTTTTTTTAAATCTTCCCTTCTGAGGTGACTCCCATCAGGACTCTTTAACATGAGAGAGACACTCAAGTACCTTGTCTTGAAGGTTTCCCTTCATCATCATTTCCAAATTAAAGGCAGTCATAAAAGTGTGAATTCCCTCAGAAGTAACAGCTCTAAACATGTTGTATGAAATATGGTCGTGAGAAGGCTGAAAGATCTCAGGTTTATTGCCAGTTTCTATACTTTTTCTTACACAATGGAAACTTGGTCCTGAAAGCAAAGGCAAGTAAAGCATGGAAGAGATGTAAGGAGGCAACTTAAAAAATGAGGAGTCCTTTTTCTATCCTACTACTCCCATATCCATGGTCCGATTTCCATTACAATTCTAGCTAGATCTCTTAAATTCATTGGCACAGCATAAAGATTACCACTGCAAAAGAGCTGAAATGATCATGAAGCAAAATTTGGGAAAATAAAAAAATACTGTATTAATGGCTCTGCAATTACCATGTGAAAGAACAAGTCCTCAGCTATCTATTTTAAATAACTTAGAAGATACACATGTATAACAAATATAAAATTGTTCCACCAATCATAAATATTTAAGACTATTTTATATGTATGATCAAGTTAATTCCACCTGGTGAAAACTAACTGGGTTTAATATTGATGTTCATATGGAGGTATGTTTTGTCTATGCAAAATCTAAATTATTCTTACTGTGGCAACATTTATGCACAGAAGTAGGATGGGGATATTCCTCTGCTTTTTTCTATAGTTCTCAAGGTCTCGTTTGAATAGGTAATAACTCTCAGAACATCGGAAATGCAACAATCCAAGGATATACTAAAAACTGCACCAAAACTCCTAACAGAAATCTGAGTTTGAGCTCCATTCTTCAGTTAATGCCCTAACACTAGGATAACAAAGTTTTACTATGATAAAATCATAAAATTCCCAATCATCTTATGTTAAAGTACTGTAAAACATATGGTAAACTGCTTGGTATTTTCTCCATCTGTTGCACAGCTTTTAATTCAAAAAGGGGTCAAAGTTTCAACCCACAATACAAAACTTCTAAGTTTCCAGCTTTAACCAACCATAGCATTTCAGGTAATCTAACTATTCATCATTGACTACTCTCATCTCATTCCATATTACGTAACTATTACATTGTTTCACAACTACTAAATTGTTTATGTTATAAAAATAACAGAACATGAAATAAAGCAGGTGTTTACAATACTGGTCAATGAGATGACAAAAGTAGATTAGAACAGGACCACTGATGTTTTATAAGACCAGAAAAGAAAGTTGAGGAAAAACAAAATGCAGAAAACCTCAAGAAACACAAAAATACATAAGGTTCAGTCTCATTTTTATCTGGCTGAAAATGAAAACTGCTGGGGCAACAAAAAAAGAAAATTATCTATGGAGCTCTCGCATGCGGACATGAACTTTAATTCTAAATGTACATGCTTAAAAACACTGCCATTTAAGTCCTTTAAAAACCAATCCTTTGGGGAATAGAAAACCTCTGAATAGTGTGGGAGGAGTATTACTTCGAAAAGCAACAGAATTCGGGTCTTCTAGATTAATAATGCCTTTAAATGGCAATCCACAGAATTTCTTCAGTATGAATCATAATGTTAATCTAGAATAAGTGATACAAATTATGAATGTTACTAAACACTATTCTAATTAACCTAGACTGTGTGTCCTTGGAAGTCAGATGGGAATGTTTATCTGTTTTGATCAAAAGACAGTTCAGACAGTGGTCTGTAAAGGGAAGATGTCAATAGCATTCTGTTGTTACAATACTGATGTCTTGCATCCCCCACTTACCACAGTATCACTTACTGACAATGCCACCAATGAGAAGCCACCTGGAAAAGATCTGTCAATAAAATATTTATTTTATCATGGATCTGTCTATGGCAGGTATGGACCTGCTACAAAATGACCCGTACTTCTCAGTTCTCCAGTCTAACCCTAAACAAACACACCCATCCCTGGGAACATTTATGAGTAAGAACAGTGTTAGTAACTATCACATCTCATTCTCTTCTGAAAATTATGAGGATTCAAGCTCCATTCATCTTTTAAAGCCAAACTCAGTAAAACTGAGTTATCAAAAGTGACTCAGCAACATTAAAGCAGAAGCTCAGTGCGGTTTCAGCTGGCATTAACCATCAAGTCTCTTGTACATTCAAAGAAATTGAGACTGTTTTTATCAGTTTGCTCTAGCCACCTCGTAGTTACACAGTACTATAGAGGTGTCACAGGACTGAAATATCAGGTAGTCATCTCAGAATTTAAGAGATTAATATTAAAGAATTGCTTTTTGGAGAATCAACGTTTCCAAATTCACAGAGGAAGTTTTCTACATGAAGAATTAGATCTACTGCAATGTACCAGAGGTTTCTTGTTCCAAATACAACTTCCCAAATGGCACAGAAGAGGCAGTTTCTTGTACTGAGAAAACAGTCCTAACAGAAAAGACAGCAAACTTCAGCTTTGACTTACAGGCTGATGAAACCCAAAACAACCAAAACCAAAAGGATGATTAAAATCATTCCAATTTGACAATCACTGGCAAAACGTCTACCAGAATCTTTGACAGTACTGATGATTTCTTTATTTTACTACAAATAGTAAAAATTTAAGCCTAACAAACACTTTACTGATGTAAGTGAATTAAACGAGCTTGCAGAGGCAATATCTTAGTAACCAGCAAAGTTAGCATGACCTTGTTTTCTTGCTCATTAGAAAGGGAAAAAAAGCCAGACATGCTATTTTTGTGAAGTCAGAATGTTCAGAGTCTTTGTTTGGGTTGGTTTTGGACAGTAACAAAGTACAATGTTAATATGTAATAACATTGAGGGTTGGTGTAAAGTTTGACAGAAAGCAATTGTCTCTGTATGAAAGACACACTAACGAGTGAACCAATGTAAAGAAGATAAAGTAAAATACAAAAGGAAAAAGAAAAGACACAAACAGATGATTATTTTGAAGTTTTCCCCAGGTTGATCTATGAGACAGCTTGTGCTAGGCTTGTGATATTCCTTATTGCTAAAATGAGAAATTGTTCAACTCTGCCTCCTGATTTTTTTACCTTTATAGGCCTGTGACTTTCTGCAACAGCATTAAGGTGACTGGTCAAAGCATAAAAGTACTTGCATTAAAATAGCAAGTTTGAACAGGGCTCCGAGTAATTTTAATTTACTTTAATAGCTACAAATCTTTCTCTGGTGGGAGGGTACAGTCATTTAAATGAAGAGCAGAGCACAGAAACCAGATGAGAAGACCACCAGATGAGACACCACAAAAACAAGTCCAACTGAATCAAGTCTTGTATTAGAGATTTCATGTAAAAACTTTGAGCTCTGTAAGTTGATTCTGCACAGGATGTTTTTTCTGTTAATCTGTAAACTGGTTGGAAAGACTTTTTCCCTTCTACCTTTCAAACTCTTTTTGAGTAATTTAAGGGGAAGACATGGGAAAAACAGATAGAAGTTTAGGAGCTGGAAGGAAAAAAAGATTGAGAATGGCTAAAGAAAGATATGTGCAATGCCCTCCAACCTGGAAACAAATCCAGCAAGAAACAGACTAGAATTACAGAGTAAATTTAACTAATGCATCTTTTGGTTGGAAATGATATTTCAACTCTTGGAAATTGCTTGGAAATTCTGGAATTATTACATTTCAATTAAAAATACTTTCATTTTTGCATTGTTTAAAAGTCAAGAGAAAACAGGTATTTCAGCCAAAAAATCTGTCACGAAGAACTCAAAGCACCAGATACTTAGCCATTTATGTCCTCTGATAGAATTACATGCAAAAATTTGAAGAATGAGGTTTCAAATGGGTACACTAGAGGACCCTGAACTATAGCTGTAAAAAAAAAAAAATGGTACTCCAATTACACCAGTCAATACTCAGTATTATTCATAAACTTAGAATAGCACACATTTAAAGAAACATCTGCTCTTTGTCATAAAGTTCCTCTCAGTTCTTCTTTGCCAAAGAGCTTTACATGAAAATCTTTGTTCGTGGAAAAACAGAAGTGCTGTTCCACTACAATCAAATGTGTATTTGAGGTCTCTACACAATTGATTTCCTGCAAAGAACACTGTGGGAGTATATTTGGATTCTAAATTATAAAAATATCTACTTGTTTAGAACATTAAGAAAGAAAAAAGAGGCAAGATAAAATTCTAAATATTTGAGTGTTTTTCACCTTGAGATTTACTTGAGTTTTATTTTTGCACTTCTAATTTAATTTAAAGAAACAAGGCACTAATTACCTTGAACTACTTTTGTGATGAAACACTTTTTGGCTTATCCTTGAGCAGGGCAAGAACTGTCACTCCAGTGCAAATGATTCAGGATTTGTTTTCAGAAAAACTTAAAAATCTAAGCTTTCATAAAACTATAGTAACCTTTTTTTAGTTCATTTCACCAAAGAAAACCAAAAGTATACTAAAGAACAGAACATGTTTCCTTACAGTTAACATTTTTGCCTACTAATATCCATTTTGATCACAATTCCAGACAAAGTACAAACTGTTTCATATTTTCAGTTTCTTCTCACTACTTAGAGAACACAGACTCCGAGACACAATAAGATATTCCACGAATTCACAAACACCACCTAATAACAGCAAATGACCGATTCCTCAGAGGGAAACAACATTTCCCACCATGCACCTAGTTGACCATGCTGCGTTGGACATGAGAGGAAAGCTGGGTTTTTTGGCCTTTTCAGATAAAGGTCTTCCACCCTGAAGCATAAAATTCAGTTTATCGGAACATATATAACATTATTCATGCCAAAAGCACCCAACTCCCTCCTACATTTCTTCCAAGGATAACAAACTTGATGATTTCTTACAGAATGGATTACGCAGTCCAAAACGGTCTTGTCATCCGTATGTTCAGCTGTGGATTTCATCTCCGTATTATTCCCTTGAGGATGAGGACATTAAATACATAATCCCACTCCCACTTGTGAAACATCTCAAAGTGCCACCTTCCCAAATACAGGTGTGACACCGTAACATCAGCTCCACGGGGTCACCTCCAAGAAATGCTCCACTGAGGACAGGTCATTTCAGGCATAAGTCTACATGTTCTCAGCAACTGAATGCAAACCCGTTCTTTGCATTCTCCCAGCTCCTAGTCCACCCTCTAAGATAATAAAATTTGTCACTATACTGACTCTATACTTCTACTGCTTATTTGGATTGCCCCCCCCCCCCCCGTTTTTAAT
>JANZLQ010000001.1:32989300-33051597 GCA_026212715.1 Elanus axillaris | reverse complement strand
GCAGCGCGGGGCGGGCGGGGCGAGCCGTGCCCTCTCGGCTGCCCCCGCCACGCCGGGGCGGGGAGGGGATGCGGCCCTGCGCTTCGCTCCCTGGCGGCAGAGCGAGGCGGGCCCCGGCAGGTGCGCGGCCCCGGCACCCGAGGCCGCGGAGACACCCGGCCCGCTCGGGGCGCCGGGCCTGTCGCGAGTGGCGAGGCGGCGGAGGGGAGGGGGCGCCGCCTTTTGCCTCCTCAGGACGCTGCCCGCCCTGTGCCTCGGCCCCTTCGCCTGAGCGGGGCGGGGGGTAGCGCTTCCCTGCCCCGGGCCCGGTCGGTAACCTCCTCCCCCCGGGCAGGGCAGCCCCCTCGCAGCGGGGCGCGCACCGGGGCCCGGGCGCGCCCCGCCGGACGGGCCTGTCGCTGCGCTGGGCGCCTGCCAGAGCAGGAACTAAGCTGCCCCGTCCCTCCGTGAGGTGGGAATTCATGCTTACGCCTTGGCGAAACAAGGCATGAGCAAGGCCGGGGGCCGGACCCGTTACCTTTGTGGGTTCCGCGCTGGGCCCAGGACTCGCCTTCAGCCACAGCTCCGAGGAGAGCGGGGAGCGGAAAGGTTTTTCCTCGTGCCTTGGGCTCCTCCACAGCGGCCTGCGCCGCTGAAGACGCCAGCTCCTGCCCTGCTACATAAGTACACAAAACGGAATGTGGCAATGCTGTGGCCATCCTTATCAGCGTTCATCCTACTGCAAAATAGAAATACTCCCTCGCTGTATGAAGAACAGTTGGATGGCACCACGCAGAGTGGGTAAAATTGTGTCAGTCAGTCAGTCAATTTGATAGAAAGTCAAATAATTAAAGCGCAGCCCCTGGTAAAAACAGCTGTATGTAGAAGCCTGACTGTACTCGGCGTGCTCGCGGGCAGTAACTGAGATGTCAGGTGAAAACCCAGAATGTTTTGGGACGTGGGCTTTGCTGTTTCACTGAACCCACCGAAAAAAATCATCACACACAAGCCAAAATTCCAGTTCTGGAGAAAGACTTCTGACCTGGAAGCAATATTCACAGTTTTCATTCTGGCTGAGTCACGGATGACTTTGCAGGATGTTTGTTTTCAATGAAATGAAGGATTCCTTGTCCTTTGAACAGATCATTCTCTGTTATGCTGACAGCCAAAGTGCAAGTCCAGGTTGATTAGCAATTCTTATACACAGAGACTGGCAAACATATCTGGAATTTTACAGTGTCAGATGATTGACTGGATTTGCTTGTTGCTTGTGAACAGCTATTTTTTCACACAACTGCATAGACCAGACCACTGTTCTTTGCCTAATTGATTCACTGGCATAAATGTGGCATGTTAAACATCACTGTCTTCAAAAGAATAGAAGGAAGGACAACTGGTGTAGGTTGCTCTAGGTAGAAAACTGAGGTGGGGAAGAGATAAAAACCTCAATTGGCAATTGTATGCTGATATTTATCAGCATTTTAAAAGTTCAGCCACAAAAAGAAAATAGTTTTGACTTTTCCAATTGCATTGGAAACCTTGCACAGGTGAGAACGTGAAACTAAGTTTCTCCTGAGTTACTGTCTTTTCTTGCAAACAACTGTAAGGATAAAAAAAGATTGCCTCAGCTTGGCTAAAGAGATCTGAGAGCATTTGACCTGCACTGTTCAAGTGTAATCTTTTTTAACTCTTCCTTTGAACAAGTATAAACCCAGTAATTTCTGGGCAATTAATAGTGTTGATATTAAAAGACTAGCAGATTTCTGCTGAGGCCTACACCAAAATATTTGTGGAGCTGTGTGACTTGGCTTCCCTTTTATCATAAATACACCTAAAGCTGCCTAGTCTATTTTTTGATACTTGCTATGCTTCTGCAGCACAGTGGTCCTTGTTCTAAGACTTAACATCTCCCTGAAATTAAATTTCTGGTCATTCTTCAATCCTCAGCTCAGTAGTTTTGTTTTCTCTTTTATTTCTTTGTTAGCCCTAATCAAGTCCAGGTGTATATCAAGTAAAATTAAAAATATATATTGAGAAAAAAACCCAATGGATTCAAGCTATTCAGTATGCACCCCACTTCCAGAAAATCAAGCTCTCCAGTTCTCAAAGACTGTGTGCTATTTCAAACTACAGTACTTGATTAACGTGACAAAATTATACTTTTAATTAGAGTAAACTTTCACAGTTATTACTGACAAAGTGAAGGTTTAAAAAATCCAAACTATCTGTGATTATCTCTGAAAGCTGTAGAAGGTTTTTGCTGGATTTTTTTATTTCACCCTTCCACACATCCCTCCTTGCTTTTATCAAGACATTTTCAGTGGGGTTTTATACATGTAATGGCTTCACCATAAAAAGCATCACTGTAATTTCTTAAAGATGGTTACACTAAGAGAACTAATGTCATACCTTTACACTGAGAAAAGAATTATGTCTACTGAAGTACTAGATTGAAGCCACAGAAGTAGCTAGTTTTTTCAGTGCAAGGCTATAAGCAGGCTTAAGTCTTGTCTCCCAATACAATGTTGTCTCTACAAGCACCCCCAAAAGAATTGCATCAAGTGTAATGATACAAAGGATCACCTTAAGAAAAAAAAAAAAGTGATTTGTCCAGTAAAAAAGGCATGCCACAAGGTATAAACTGGAATTTGTAATTTACGTGTATTTATTCTCTCAGTGTACCTAGAATATGTTGAACACATATTATGGTCCTAATACAACAAGCTGTGCATCCTTGTTCCTTCCTGAGCATTTCAAAAGCCCAATTTTAACTTTGAAAACTGGCCTATCTGTTTGGGCAGTACTTCCTGACAGCCAAATTTATCCAATGAGTACAAGCAAAGATTATCACTAGCTAACTTCTTGGCAGTAGTGCATAACTCTTCGAAATTTATCTGTGGCTGAATGTTTTGCCTATTATTATAGCTTGTATTGGATGTTGAGTTTAGAATTACTGTTAAAATGCGTATCTTTTATTGCAGATAAGGAAAAGGTTCCAAGGGATTAAATCAGTACCGCCAGTCTCGGTCATTTCCAGAAGCTGCTTTTCAACCTAATCTGAAACTCCCTCTGTGTGCACTTACACAAACCATAGCACGGTAATTGGTGTTTCTGGAGTTTCCCCTGCCTTAATTTTCCTTTTCTACACTTACCATCAAGAAGCAGATTTGCGCTGTGTTTTCTGTTGGTTTTGGTTTGGGTTTGGGATTTTTTACCTATTAAAAAGCAAGAATACTTTAGTGTACTTTTGTAAGACACTTGAGAAGAGGGATGGATATTACTGAAAGCTTCGACAACAGTGTTTGCTATTTCAATAGCAAGTTCTGTGATTCCCTGCAACAGCTTTGTCCTCAGCCCAGAACATCCCCCTGCTGGAAATTTGCCATGAACTGTAACACAAGAACAGAATTAAATTCTGTACAGGGTTTTAGAATAAAAATGATACTCTTCAAATCAATCAAATCAAATCAAATCAAATCAAGAGCTTATGATTTCTGAAAGGTCATTGTAGCTAAAAATGAATATTTAGGTTCAGTATAGGGTTGACTGGGTCGCATGTCAGGCTTGTGAGATGCAGGTCAGACGACGTGACATACTGGCTTCTGCTCCTTCGCACTAAGGCTGCATGAAATCAATCATCCAACAGTGTCTATAATAAACTGTGCATTAGGTGATGTGATCTGCACTGGCCAACCTTGAACTTCGGTAAGGCATAAAGTTCCTTCCTAGAGAGAATGGTAATAGTCCAGAGTGAATATTACATATGTATGGATTACAGTGGCTAGGTCTTCATCTAATGGGTTTAAATCTACTGGACTAGATGTAATCTTCTGGGTAGTCTTGGATGAATGAACTGAATAATATACTGCTGTGGTTATTTGTGGAATTGAATTGACGAGTCTCAGGGAACTGATTCAGCAGTGCCAAACTTTTGTAATGATAGTATTGTAATGGAAGAAACATTTTGTTTTAATACATTTCTCTGTTCTTTTTAATCCCTTGTAAATATTTGTGATAATTAATGCTTTATTAGTTCCTCTGAAATAACTACTGTGAAGAGTGAACAACTATAAAAATCACGTAAGTGATAAAATATTTGGATAAATTAAGCAGGCAATGTTTCACAACAGCAGAATACTGCTGATACTTTTTATAGCCCTTTTTCTGGAACTCCACCTCACACAAAGAACATAATTTCTGAACTTCTTATATACATTCAGAATACTGCACAGAAACATTTAATTATTATGGAGGGAAGACTCCAGGTGACTGTGCTATCTGGTACTCCTTATGTTTATGCAGCATGTAGACATTCAGTTTCTGTAATGTGAGTTGTTCAGAAATCAGATTCAAGATCCTTTAACACTAGTCATTTTGTAGAGTGGGAAACAGAATACAAGCATTAAAAAAAAAACCCACACACACCCCCCAACAAAACAAACAAACCAAAAAAACCCAACAAGAAATGTAGAGCTAAAATGACTTTTCACCACAGCATTCATAAGTCTCAGCAGCATTTCTGAGCTGCTGCCAAGGACACTGAAGCAATAGTACCAGACAAAGCACAGTAAGAGTCTCCAGATACATGTAAAGAGGAAGGGAGATGTAGAGTTATTTGGGGCAAAAAGAAACAACATACTTGGTCAGACTCAAGGCAGGTAGCATTCCACTTTTGATATGAAGAGAACAAGGCTGATACATTAAATTTAAAGACAAAATGAATTCTGTATTTTGAAAAATTGATGGATAGAGATTTGTTTGCCTAAATGTAGGCATTTAAGACCAATTTAGATACTTATTCTACCATGTCCTGGGAAGGCAGGCGTTTCCTGTTCATCCTGTGTCACTTGTGACAGCACAGTGTGGATGTTTTAGATATCTTTGGACATTAAATACAGCATCAGACTCTTGTATTTAGGTGCCTGAATTTCACTCATATTTTTCTCTTCTGTTTCTGTAACATGCAGCTCACAGTAGACTATCCATGACTTTAGGAAACAAAATGAAAGTCTAGTAACTTCAGGTATATTGCATTGTGAAATTGCTTTTTGGAAGGTTTCATTAGATCTAAGGAGATTTTTCTCTAACTCTGGGAATAGTAAGAAATTTAAAATGTGATTGTATGCATATCTGCATACATATGAAGGGAGGAGGAATTTTTTTTCTTCCAAAATCACTAAAATAACTTTACCCAGATTTGCACCCCCAAATTTACACCAGCCCTGACTGAGCAAAGCAATTTCCAAATCAATCTACCTGTGCATGTGCAATTTAGAACGCCTTGAAAATGGGCTCTGAAATGGAAAGCTCTGATGAACCTTAATGATGGAGTCATTATGTTCCTCCCAAATGACAGAAAGTAAAACAAACAAATGCTTATCTGGCCAGCTGGAATTCCTAAGGTAGTGCCACTGTATGATAACATATCTGCCACCATTTTAATACATCACTTGGTAGACATTTAGTACTCTTTGGAATGAATTAATCCCACAGAGTTTACACAGAGAAGGGGCATTTGCTCTGTCTCAAGAGTTTTTTTCCAAGAAATCTATGTTCAGGAAATGAGGTATTCAATAAACCTTTGAAAAACCAACCTACCGTTCATGTTTTAAAAGCATTGTGCTGACTACTTGGAATTTATTATATTAAAGGGTTATTAATGCAAATGTCTGTAATTCAGGAACCCTATCTAACAGCAACAATCTCAGCACTTATTATGAACCTAATTATCACAACATCAGTGCACCTAACATTTTAACATATTTATTCCTTTCATACGGATGAGTAAATGTTTGCATCTTTATGTGCCTGAACCTGTTTAAAAATTAACCCTAAATGGGTATTCAGAGAACCTGACTTTAGACACTATACCAAGTTAGACTGGCCATTTAACTTAGAGGCATAGAATTTCCAGGAGAGAAACCAAACACTCCAGAGGTCAACTAAAAAACACATAGGGGTTTTAGCACTTACAACCATCCCAGAATAATTTTTGTTTCCTCTGACTACATGGGAAACTGGGGGAGAACTTACTTCTGTCTTAAGCATCTCAGTTAGCTGTTGAAAATTAGACAACACAATTAATTTCCTAAGTGATTTTCTCAAGATCTAATGGAATTTATGGCTGAGTGAGGAATGCAAGCTCTGAGTCCAAAATTAGTACTCTAATAATCAGGCTGTCCTTCTTTGTAACTATAATGAAGGTTTCTTGTTTCTAAAAATAAAAAAGGCAAAATGTATTAATACTTCAGTACTCCTGACAATAAGCCAGCTTTAAATCTGGTCCAAAAGGCGATTTTCCTTTGAGATGGAGAAAAAAGGACCTTTTGCTTTGATTTCATGTTTACTGAATCTGTGCTCTGGAGTTTTTTAGTAGCTACTGTACTTCATTTTTTTCCTAATAGTCCTAATTTTACTATGACAAATAGAACCATTTTATTACACTGAACATAGGCAACCTTCTAGTTCACTTTTTTGTATTTATGAAGGGGATGTTACACAATACAAGAATAATAACTTACAAGATAATTCCAGACAATTGTGTTACACATAGTGGCCCTGTAAATTCTACTTCAAAGTCAAAAAGTCTTACAAAATTTGCCTTGGGGTGGGAAAGGAAATGAGAAAAATGCTGGCTACTGAACAAGTTCATAAATAATTTGCACCTGACTTCGGAGACGTTTAACATCTGATGTATCTGAAGCATTGGGAAGCAGGAGTACAAACTGAGATCACATCTAAAATTAGGAAAATTGTTATAGCCACTCAACCCTTTTAAATTCAACTTTCAGTGTTTTCTGTAAGTTCCATAAATTTAGCTCAATCTATTGTACTTCTCTGAAAATTCAAATATGAAAAAGCAATGCATGGGGGTTTTTGCATTCTTTGAACTTATTTTATAAAACAATAGCAATGCAATTTTCAGACTTCTAACCAACTTGTACTTTCATCCTATCATCCAAGAAGAACTACTGTACTAATAATATGTTCCCTTTTCATAAATTCCAGATTTTTATAAATACACAGTAGATACAAAAGTTGGTATTCTTTCTTGTAACTGGATTTCTGTGCTACTGGATCACTCAAGATGACATGCCTATTCCACAGAAGGAATAAGCACACAGTCACATTTCTGTCAAATTAGCCACAGCACATGATAAAGAATCTGTAGCAGCTTTATGTTTCTGGGTTGACTTTATGCAGGCTGTGGGAGGAGAGACAATATCTGATCTGGCAAAAAGCCTATTGGTAAAAATTCAACCCATTGAAAATCTCTTAACAAGCTTGAATTACTTAAGTAAGTTTGAGGATTCTTCCTGTGGCAACTCTTCAAGGCCTCAATCCCATTTTAGCATGTTGTCAAACCCTGGCCTCAGAGCCAGTAACAAGCCTCTGACCAAGAAATCATATTAAAGCCAGAACAAGTGACTGAAGGTGATACATGAAACTTCCTAACTGATAAGTTGTACTTTGTGCAAGTGTTAGATGGTGCCTTAACTAAATTCCTATTTACATTCCGCCAGCCTACGTGGTTTTAGTTGGAGAAGTGACTTTGCACTGTAGCTGGAGGTAGCCCATTGAATAATGCATTCAGTCCAAATGTAACTGCAGTTCAGCAATGGGTAAAGAGAATTAATTGTTGCATGGGCTGAGTTTTGCTTCACTGCAACTTGGATTCAGGCAAAAGTGGACATACAGTTTTAACAATGTTTTGAGTTTCCATGGGGAGTAAGAGGCCACCATCTAAATATGAGGCTCCCAAACATTCTATTTTCAAAGTGGCTTTGAAAGAAAGGTATACTCCAATCTCTTTTATTAGCACAGCCCCTTCAGAACATTTGTCCTTTTATTTGAAGGGAAAATCTAACATTAAGTGATTTGTTAAGATGTTAAAACCCTATTCCATCTTCTACAGAGACTTTGGCTGGCTCTCAAGCAAGAACGTAGGCTTCTATTATAACATATTGAAAGCTTTTAGAACCAAAGCAATTCATAATAAATTTATTCAAATTGACACATTTCTGGTTACAATGTCTTCATTATTTCTTCAGAGTTACGAAACATGAATTATATCACTGTAACCACAACACTAGTCAAGGAAATCTAATTTGCCATGAAGTCTGTTTGTACAGTCATCATGTAGCTCAAGGCATACATTCGATTATTTTCTTGTACTTTTTCTTATACTGGTGTTATTCCAAGGCTATAGTGGTATTATAACCTCATTATGTCTAATTTTAAAAAAATATTTTTACACGGCAGGCTCTAAAAATATATAGCTACATAACAAATCAAAAAAAATTATATCACTAAAATCTATTAGGCATACATGGAAGAGAAGTGTATTTCAGATTATTTTATACATTTCAAACACTTTCTTTTTAAGCAGTACATGCATTTTATCATCATAGCCAGCAAGCTAGCCAACATTTTATTCAATTCAAATTAAAGCTGAATTAAATTAACCCAGCATAGAATTCCTGAATCATGAGAACAGAATCATTAACATGATCAACATAAACCAAAAAAGGACTTTTTAAAGCAAAATGAAGAGGTTCTCCATAAGTATATTTTCTCTCTTATACTTTGTTTATTAAATTCTTCTAACAAAAATGAAGTGAATTATAATTAAAAAAAAAGAAGCTGGTAACCTCTTTTACAGCTTCTTAGGATGGAAAGATTTTTTTCTCTCTCACTTTGCTGTCAGAAATGAAAGCCTGAGCTACAATTATTAAAGGTCTGAATTTGCATTTTTCAGCAATCCAGAGAAATGAGAGCAGCTATTGTTATGATCGTTATCATTATAAAGTTCTTTGTCTATAGATCTTCTAACAAGGTTGTTGGTCAGCTGTTTGTTAGATGCCTTGCCAGTTACCAGATAATATCATAGTAGATCAAAAAGAACAGCAAATTAAAATGATAGCTTTGTATACTCACAGATGGTAAATCCTCTATAAACTAAAGTAACTGGATGCCATGCCTAGTGCTAGAAGCTAACACAGGAAATTTGCAGAAGCTAAAAATACATTGATGGATTTGTTTGTAAATAGCTGATAGGATTTTGTCTCCAAACTTGGTTCTCTTTCCCCCCAGTCCTTCTTGTTGAGAGAACTGTACTAGACAACTTCCCAGAACTAAAAACTCCCCTAAGCCATGACCTCTCAAGCTTACTGTATTCTGAACAGCTATTTAAGGAAGAATATTAAGTAAAAAAGGCTCTTGATAAGAACTTGCTGGCCTGAACTACCAGTGAGAAGTACATCTTGAGAGAATAGAGAATGCAAGATCCCTTCTGGAGTAGTGGAAGAGGGTATCTTCTCTGCCAAAATCAGACAAGTTCAGATGGCTCTTTAAGCAACTGAGCTGATTGAGTAAAATAGGCAACCCCAGCCTTATTCTATGAATGAATCTTTACAGACCTGCCTTGGAACATCTCTAAAAACAGCTCAAGCAGACACCCACTGAAACAGTGTGTCAGGAGCTTATCTGCTGGAAGTACCTGACAGGAAAAAGTAAAAGCCAAGCAGAAGTTTATTGCTCCTAGGAGGGTTTAAAGTATGTAAATTTTATTTCCAGTTTTCCCTTACAAAGTATATTTACTTGTGTTATTTTTCACTGTGATCAGGTATATGTGTATCTAGTCTTCATGTGGAGCCAGTCTTGAAAGGTGGAGTCTAGCATAGCATCCTCTGGTAAGTCTCTGCCCTGTTTCGCTCCAATTCTGTTGCTGCAGCAATTACTGTGAAAGATTTCAGTGGAGGGCTACAGCTACAGTCTTTTTGCCACTGGCAGCCTTACAGAGCCTTGACTCCAGGGCCTGTGCAACCAACTGCCTATCTTCAGCATGTTACAAGGTAGAACAAGAGAGATGGAGTGAGATAGTGGGTCCTCACATTTTTGTAATGCTTTGGCAGTGAGGCAAGATTATATTCGTCCACACAGGCTGGCTGTTAGGTAATCGACACCATGGGAATAAGGGTTTGCTTCCTGGTCCTGCATGGGATAGGAGGACAGCTGACTGCCTGCACATGGTGTAGGTTCCCTCACCACCTCTGACTACCTCTGGCAGACCAGTGGCCCGGTCACTTCAAAAGCTCTTGGTCCACCTTGCTGCGCTATACATGCACTGCAAATGACTCATGGATGTGATAGAAGGGCTTCCCAAATACATGAGAGGTGGTGTGATGCCACAGTGAGACAGGCGTTTTGGAGAACTCTTCTGAGTCTGCTGCATAGATGTAGACAAGGAACTCTGACCTGAAAAGGTCTTCTGAACTGCTTGGCAGCAGTCATATAGAGCAGTTGAGGTATTGCCATTGTTTCCAGAGTTCAGGGAATTAATGCATTTCCAGTGTCCGGCTGCTGCATAACTATGGGAACAGAAATAATTTAACAGGTACTGTGATTTTTTTTCATACTGGGATTCAATTTTTCAGGGAGTAATAGTGAGAATATATCAAATTGTTGACCCTTTGCAAGCAGGCTTCAACATAAATTAATTGTTGTGTAAAAAACTGAATTTAATGTTTACAGTGCCATTTGTCACCGAAATGGAGGCTCAATTAGAGTCTCAATGATTTAGTAAAGACATTTTAAACATAATGTCTAAACAATGCTACATAAATTAAACATGATGTAATTGAGTGTAACACTAAGTGGCTCATCACTGTTGATTCATGTGGAAATCACAGAAATTTTACTGATCATTATGCATTCATCCAGTATTCATGTAGATACCATATGTGCTTCCATAGGGATTCTACTGTTACTCAGCATTCATTAAATTTTAATGTACCATTAAAAAGGCATCAAAAGACGTATGTAAAAATACTGCCACAAAGGTAGTTCATTTAAAGAGAGTTAAAGAAACATGTTTCACTTTAACATTGCAATACAAACTAAGTTAATAATGAATCAGCAGAAATAGTTCAGGAGAAAACAGTGTTTGAATGCAAGCCAGACTAGGAAGATTATTTGAACTAAAGGCAATACATTTTTTCCTGCTCTAGATGTCTGGACAGCTACCTGTATTTGTAGGCAAAAATGCTTCTCATGCAAATACATGGTCTTCATTCAAGCAATGCTTTACAGTAACCTTCAGCACAGTGATTGACTATAGAGCAAATATGATTTAAAAAAAGGGGAGAGGAAGTACAAATTATGGCCAGATTGCCTCCTGCATTCAGTTTTGTGGATACAGATTGAAGGGGGATGAGGAAATCACAGCAACGTTAGTAACTTGCCCACAGCTCCTTGCTTTTCCTGCTAGGCCTGGTACGCATCTGCTAGCAAAATGTTTTTCCAGGGGTGAACTCTAGCATATCCCAAGTATTACATTGCCGTAGCTCCTTCCACTCCCTGGCATCAGAGCCAGGTATTGAGGCCCGAAGCACATCCTCCCTTGTCTTGTGGGGTTTGGCTTTCTGCGCTCAACGCCAGGCCATTGCAGCTGCTGTCCTTGGGAAGAGCTCTTCAGACAGCTTGGTGGAGAGGCTGTAGTCTGGGCTGTCCCATTTCTGGGGAGCTGCGCTTGATCTGAGGCTTTAGTGCTTTGTCCCCACTTGAGCTACAGTTCCTGCTGCATCCACGCCCGTGTCTGGCCATGGACATGCTGGTCTGCACCCAGAGCCACAGACTTTCCCTCTTCACTATGGACTTGTCTGCTAATCTGGACTCTTGGCTGACCTTAGCTGTTCTCCCCAGGCCTGCCCTGCTCCCTCACTCAGGGATGGTGGGATGAGGCCCTGCACAGCAGGGTCCCTGTGTTACTACGCTGGGTTCTGACTTGCCATCCCTTTGGGAGCAACAGCTCTTGGTGATCAGGTGGGAGGTAGCATGAATGTTTGCCTGGCAAGGGTGGGGGTTTTTTTGTTGTTGTTGTTAAGCTGCTTTGTTTCTCATCTCACTGTTGGAAATCTTATATATTTGTGGCTTGATAACTTCCTGCAAAAATTGCTAATGGATGAATTAGAAAGATTAGATGAGCTATTCTAATCAAACATAGTAAGTTGGTAGTGGATTTCAATAGAAATTCCTATCAGAAAAATGGATTAAAATTTCACACGTAAATGTGGCACATTTTAGCTGTCAGAGGAATCTCATTTTAAGTTGAAACTAATGAACAACTGTCACAGTAAACTGAGCAACCTATGTATCATATCCTCAAGTTTTTAAACTCTTTTTTTTCACTGGCCAGAGAATTGAAAAGATCATCTGTGTATCAGATGATCATATCTATGAATAAATAGGACTTAGCCAAGTTCTATTCAGCTGGATATTTAGTATTTTAGAAGTGTGACACACAAACTTCTCTCAAACTCTTGATATTGTAAAGAAGATAGGTATATCCTGCAGGTGACTCACTATGGCAAATAGCTGCAAAAGGAGACAGATTTGAAAAATAAATGTGGCTAAGAGAAAATACCCTTTTCCCAACATACCGAGAGAAGTGAGTCATAGGGCATGCTCAGACCTACATCTTTGACAAACCTCAATGGCATCTAACAGATAAAATGGCAAAAATGTACAAGTGTCAAATGCCTGTGGTACAACCCCTTATGTTATGTAAAGACATGAGTGGCATGGAGAGCATGGATGGGAACTGATGAGTTAATGTCTCTTTCAGAAGAACTGCAGAGGATAAAATTAAGCTAGCAAGTGGAAGTTCACAACAAACAAAGATAGTTCTTCAGACAGTGTGTCATTAAGACAAAGAACTCTGTCAGACAGTACTGTGTCACTGCTCAAAGTTTACTGGAGTTGAAAGAATGAGTAGCCGAGTTCTTGAACAAGATGACTACAAGACTATTAAATACATAGAAATCATCTTCACTCAGGCATTATCAGAGCTAAAAATTGTTTAAAGTTGAGCATACATGGGGTAATTACTATTTTGTGCGTTTTATAATCTTATGGTTTTCCATAGGCATAAATTTTTTATAATTGTTAAAAGCCAGGTAACAGGCTAAATGAAACTTCAGTTTGATCCAGTACAGCTATTCTTCCATTATGCTTTACAGTTGGAACAGCCTATTGCTTGGAAATACAATGATTAATCACTTGCCTTAGTGTGGCAACTTTTTTTTGTGTTGAAACATGGTTATGTCATCTTAATCAGTCTTCCATTTTTTTTTAAACTAAACCAACCCCATTCCTTTAATCTTTCTTGCCATGTTTTCTAAAGGTCTTACAAACTCTTTATTCTTTCTCTTGCCCAAATTGCCTTCCACCTTTAGATTATCAGTCTAAAAAGTCAGAATTTAATCTAAAATATCTGCTGCTTTAACTGCTTTTTTTCACTATCTGAGACAAAATTGTTCCAGTTTGTTTTCTGCTATGTTGTTTTTCCCACTGATGATCAGGCAACTTACATTTCACATCACCACCAAACTATGTTTTTAAATTAATGTAATAGTTACACAAGAAAAGACTCACCTACTTCCTTTTCCTGACAATATAGTCTAGCAGACCTTTCCTTACTTTTCTTTTCAGCCTTTTATCTTTAGTGGGCACCAATGAATATGCCTTTTACATCTACTAACTTACAAGTACACCCAACAGCCCAGAATATTATTTTTTTTCATTTTGAAAATTCTCATACTTTTTTAAAAAGCATTAATAGCAGACAGTTTGAATAAAAAAATAAAATTAAACCCACCCTTTCCAGGTAGAGCCCTAAAGCCCATATCCCCCAAAACTCCCTCTCTCAGGGTCCCTTGTCCCAATGGGCCAGCCCCACATGAACTCCGTGCATAGAACTCATGCCTGTGTCTCATGATAGCTTTTTGTAGAGCTGCCTTACACAGCTATGCATAAGAGAGTTACCATACGGTTATCAGCAGCTACGCAGACTGTAATGCTCTCTCCTCTTCCCATCCCTTGGTTGTCTTGGTAAAAGGAGACTCAGGTAAACAGCGTCTCTGAGAGCTTTCAGTCCTCAGCACTCTGGAGATGGTTAAAACATGCCAGGTCTAAGAGCTGGGGCCATCAGTAACTCAACTGCTTTTGGGTGTCACCCAACAGACCTGACCATTCAAGAATTAACCCTAGCAGTACTACAGCTTTTAATAAGGGTTAAAAGTAACAGTATGCTAATCCTTGAAAGTAAAGCACCTTAACTGTGCACATGCCTGGGTGCTCATCTTTCTCCCAGTCCTCTACAATTTAAAGAGGAAGTCTTCTGCAGTCCAATTCTTCAGTCTTTGCTTCACCTTTTTGTATCACTTAGGTGATGGAGTTTAGAATTGCAGCAGCTTGGTATACATACCATAGGGACTTGCTTGGTACATGCACTTTGTAGCTGCAGGTGTCTCCCGATGTGATCCATGTTTGTGTGGCCAAATATACTTCAGTTTGCAGAACACAAGTGTTTAATTAGTTTTTAGCATTTGATGAAATGGAATAGCATCTGCTGATGGGATCAATCATGCTGTTTAACCAAGGTGGCCAAGTGCAGCTCTCTTCACATTCCTTCCCACATCTCCCTGTTTACTTCAAGTGTTTCATTTAGAAAACTGCAATCAGCTTATCTATTTTAACGATGTTTTTCACTGTATTTTTGATAAATCAGAACTATATAAAGCCTTAAGCAACTGCAAAATAAATTCATTTGTCCTTGCTTTACCACTTCAGATTAAGTGTGACTGTAGCCATCATGTCTTAGTTCTCACTCAGAATCACATAGGGGGAAAGAAAAAAATAAAAGAGAGTAAACAGGCAGACACACACATATAGCTGGGGGGGAGGAATTATGAAATTCTGAGTCCAAGTATAGTTTATTAATTATTTTTTAAACTAGAAATATATTAACCATTTATAAGTATGCTAATGGTTAATGTACACCAGCACTAGTACACTATGTACACTAGTTCTTGCAAAGAGCCACTGTTGGCCAGATTTATTCTTTAACAGCAGTTGCAACTGCAGGTTCTGTGGACTTAATTCTCCCCCTGCCCTGAGCTGACTGTATGCTTCAACACCTTTACTCCTCTGGATACTCACTATCACATATGCAAGCCCATTCTTTAATGTTCCCATTCTTTTAATTATTCTGTCATTTGTGAGAATTTCCTTGTATATGTACTGTATTTTATTGTGTTCTTGTTGCTCTGGCTATGATGATATCAGATATCACAGGCTAAGCAAGGTCAGCCCTGCTTAGTACTCAGAAGGAAGATTTTAAACAAGGGGCATTACCCTCTGTGTGGTACAGGCAAGAGTGCTGCATTATTTGTAGCTGGTATTTTGCTTTTTGACTTACTGTGTTACAGATTGGTAAATAGTACTAGAAAACCCTGCTGCATTAGAATTTGCTTCTTTACAAAAAACAGGTCACAAAAGGAGGACTAAGAGCTCTGTTCAGTCACTAGACATGACTAAGTCAGTTCTGTAGTGGTGGAAACGTCAGCTCTCCAGCCATAACTATATTCCCTGTACCCAACTTGCCTTTGACACTTGCAAAAGACTGTTCTACAACACTTTAAACACCTGACTGATAATTACAAAACAATTATCCACAGACTTCAGTTTCAGTATTTCAAAGAATTCCAATCCTTATTTGAACAAGAAAATGTCAGCTGGTAGACTTCTTTAAATTACTTGCATAACCTGATGTTTTGTCTTTTTAATTAAACCTCACTATTTATAACACATCACTACATTCTATGTTTTCCCCTGCCTGTGTCTGTATCAGCTTACTTCAAAATTAATAAAATTCTCTGATATGTAGCTTGATGGAGTACTCTTTTTTCCATTATTACCTATAGGAATTCAGGTACCTGATAACCCACATGAAAATAAGGTATCATTGTGACCATCCAACCCTATGCAGTGGTAGTACTGTAGAACCTCATGCAGTAATCTCTGCATCAAGCCTATAATTTGTGATCAAGTTAAATCTCAATTCACATAGAGAATGAAAATAATGACTAAACCTAACTTTCTGTGGGAAGTTGCTTTATTGGTTAATTAATTGCTTTCATATTAGTGACGTTGACTTTGTTACGCAAGTTACAGAGCAGCACTTGCTCTCGCATTAGTGTCAGCAGCACACAATATTCTCATTCTTAAATCAAAGTAGGCTTGAATTTATGTCTTAAAAATGACCAAAGACAGTTGTAAAGGAGCCATGACTACTAAAAACAGGAATACCTTAATATTTTAAGGATCACTGACATGGTATGGCCATCCTCAGGTGCTGTTTTAGTCCATTTACTAAGGGAATGCCTCTAATCAAAGCCAGTGTATATCTTAAGTGACAGTACCTCATTAATGAAGTGATAAGGTCCACCTAATTATATAATGTTAAACATCTGGGGATCCTTCACACTTAAAGGTGTTAAAACATTTTAACAATTACACATTTGTTCAACATTTAAATTCAAAATTATATACAGATTTTAAAAAAATCCAAATAGAGACTTAAAACTAAAAAGGTGATGCCTCATTGCTTTGACATACTCTGAGCACGAAAGAATGCAGAAGCAGAACCCCCTATACTGACAATTGCTCTATTTTTTAAAGTTTAAATTGAAACTTTGAAGACTGATGGAATATTTAATGAGCATTTCTTGGCACCCTGCAAATTCTTATCTTCACAGTAAACTGTGATGTAGGAGACTTTTACAGATTTACAGTTCACATAACCTGATGCAACTAGATACCACAGCTGCATAAAAATGCAGACAAATCTTAAGATTAAATCTGTGCATGTTTGACAGCTATATAAATACTTTTGAATATTCCACACTGAGATCTATCTCCATTTTTTGCCACTAAATAACTACGGGAATACGATACTTAATTCATGCATGGCATATAGGTATACTATGAAGAATCATGCCAATCCAATGAAATTAAAGATGAAGGCTTTGAATTTTAGGTATTTCAGTTTATTCTCTCCAATGGAAGAAAAAAGGGAATGGTCCATTAGCAAGTTGAGGTTTTTTTCTGGAGGAGTTCAACTGCATTGATCTTGAAGCTTCCCCTCACACCAACCTCCCCACCTCTTGATGCCCACTTTTTACTGAAATTGGATTACTATTAATACAAATAACAAAACAGTGCTGCAAGACTCAAGTGTATTCTTCAGAAATGCCTAGTCTTCCACTCTGATTAAGTTTTCTTCAGCCTCTTCATCTGTTTTACCAGTTGCTTTGAGGAGTATTCAAATGACTAAGGAGGAACCTAAGAATTAGTTTCCTACCCTACCCCTAAACTCCTGTTTTAAGCATTGTTTGGGAATGCCCATGCACTCATGGAAACTAGTGCTTTAGAAATCATCAAGCAGATCATTTGTTGGAACAGAAGACAGTTGTTCTTCACATGCAGCAGCTGATATCAACAAGACAGCTACTAAAAATACACTCATTATACAATTATAAACTGGTAGCTAGTAAATGTCACTAGCATTTGTGTATAATCACATTGGCTGTAATATGTTATTGGCACAAGACTGTTCTCAAAGTCTGATAAGTTTACAAAGGAATTGGCAAATCCAACTCTTTTGGATTCTTTTTGCCACTGGAGCTGTATCTATTTCTGCTGAAGATACAGCTCTTGTTACTTCCAGTCCCTAAGTTATATGTGCACAATCGCTCTGAAATAATGATTACCAATAGATGTAAGTTGACATTTCCTAGTTTTAGTGTCCTTTTCAGATACAGATTCCCCTTTCCCAATGATAAGAGATTTTCTTTCATAGCATTATTAGCAAATGTGGAACAATGCCTGTCCTGCGCAGGATTGCATTTCCGTCATTGTACTGATTACATGAAAGGGGATGACAAGTCATCAGGCTTTCAGAGTTAAGCTTTTAGTTTCTGGCTTGTACCCACATGTTCCTAAATGCTATGATACCTGTAGAACCCTGAAGCCAAAACAGAAAACATAAAACATGAAAGGTGGGGGGGAGAAGCAGCATTTCTTATTGGAAGACACTGATGAAGAATACCAAATTCATTCAACATCTTCCACTGGGAAGCAAGTGAAGTCATTCCTCAACTGATAATTTGCCTGTAGAAGATTATTCCTTTATGCATTAAACAGGGGAGGCGCAGAAATATCCTTCTGCCTGTCCTCACACAAGTGGTGCTTCTCCAGATCAATACTCCTTTTTCTCTACCTCATCTCTCCTTTCCCCACCTATTAATTTTATTCTCTTAACTATCTTGAATAATTTAGGAATAACTAAGTCCATTAACAGTTTTAGTGGTCCTTCCAGGGTGACAGAGGGAAGGGGGAAGGAAGCATTCTACTCTTCCACTGAAACACTAGCTGTTGTACTGTTACGTGAAAGTGAGGTTTAATACAGCTAAAAGGAAAAAACTATATATCTCTTCCAAATCCGCTCCTTGAAGACATATACTCACCAAAAATGTTAAGATGTTAGGTGCTTGTGTTCACAAGCAGGAATAGCTGACAAAAAATAATGCAACTTTATGTACAATACATTGTGATCTACTCTTGACACACAGTTTTTATGTTAGTTACTATGCCACATAGCTCTTGCAAGAAAGACAAAATGAAATTAAGTATATTTAAAAAGTGTAGTTTCCCGTTACTTGCAAATTTCATGTCATTTTAACAAGGACACCTTCCCTCTCACAAAGCTACCTAAACGGAAATTTTAGAGAAAAAAAAAAATCCACCTTAGCTGTGATTTTCAATTGGATTGTATACAATAATCCACATAGAAAGCATCCTTTTCAATTAAAAGCTATGAAGCATTTCCATTGATAGTGCTACAGCTTTGCTTTATCAGTGAAATAGACTTGATAAGAAATCTGTCTATAACAAGCCATTTCAGATTCAGCTATCCATTCAGCAGCCAAGTGCTAACAGAACATTGCAGCTTCTGAACCTCAGACCGTTCACAGCATCCAGAAACAGTTGTTGTGTCTGTGAAGATGGCAGCTCTGGTCCAAACACACTACTTTGACTTCAGCCTCATATTGTTAACATGGACATAGACAATTAAATTAAGACACATTTTCCCTTCTGAAAAGAGCTCTATTTGCTTGGCTACCAACCCATCAAGTTCAGTCATTTACAGTTACTCTTCAATCTAGTTGTAGTTGTCCACCATCTGATAGATACACTCTGGCCAAACATTTAAGGATGTACACCCTACTGCTCAACAGCGTATTTTCTTATTTCTGTTTAACAGGATTATTTCAACCTTCTCAGCAACTGTGTATTCAAATGGAATTCTAAGCATCTCCAACTGAAAATGTTTGCTTTGGCTGGTAACAGGTGCCTGTACAAACAAAATTAAAAGTACTAGCTGCTCTCATGTTATATTCTCATCCTTCACCTAGCGTGTGTGATCCCATGCCTCTTGGTCCATATCCATGTCATTTTCATGTCTTCCTTGGAGATCTTCATGTTGTATGCTACAATATGCTAGGGCACAAATCACAAGTAGCTGGGAAAAACAAGGGCAGTGATTACTAAATATATGTCCCAAAAATGGAGACATCCAATGGTTTAATATCTTTGAGCTGCAAGTATGAGAGCTCTTGCCTTAGCCTTAA
The DNA here is from genome assembly GCA_026212715.1 of Elanus axillaris. Classification (NCBI taxonomy): domain Eukaryota; kingdom Metazoa; phylum Chordata; class Aves; order Accipitriformes; family Accipitridae; genus Elanus; species Elanus axillaris. The sequence goes on along the minus strand of JANZLQ010000001.1, from coordinate 33,032,086 downwards.
AACCTCTAATCACAAGAATACTTCCAAATATTATCTGGTGATGCTCTCCCAGCAAAACTGCTCCCTTCTCCAGGTATATCTGTATTCATAATTTTATTCTTCTGTAGAATAAATAAAAATGATATCATCTATAATAACTAATGAGATAACTTTTACTATCTTTTTTTTTCTTCTAGCCTTCCTTCACAAAGTCCTGGAGTCTGAACTAGATCAAGATCCCACTATGCTACATGGATATCTGGTGCTTCTTCAAAGAACTCATGACAGAAAGTCATAGCACACCTTTATTGGGGTCTGTTATTTTGTCTACATAATTACATTATTTCATTTACTGCAATATCCTGACTTCCCTTTCCTAAACAGTCTGACTGCCATTCAAAAGCAGCAGGGGGATTGTAAGTTGTATGGCATTAACTAGTTGCCTTCTGTTGGAAGACATCTGTGATACACGTTGCCCAAACTGTAAGTATTCTCAGCCCACCCCAAAAAGTCCATTTTCCCTTCACACAAAGCATCACAACAAAAATCTACTGCTGTCTAACTTGGGCTTGCAGTTGCTAGAAACACTTACTTGTTACTTGAGCAGAAATGTTTTCTTGTTTGAACAATGAATAAACATGTCAAGTTCATCATCAAGAGTTTTTCTGGTAGAATTTAATAACAGAGTATAAGAAAAAATTATTCTCTAGATATACAATAGCAAGATTTAAAAATGTCTTACACATATAATGTTGGAAGAAGGGTGAAAGAGAAAGATTTGCTAAACAATATTGCCAGCTATTAACAGAAAAGCTCACTGAAGGATTTCACAGTACTGTAGTGTCTGTAGACATTTCAGTTAATTATCAAGCAAGTTCAGTTACACAGACAAGAAACCCTAAAATTCAAGAAAGTTGGTTTTAGTTTTAATCTCTGTTACATAAGATGATATTTGCCTTCAGTTCACACAAAAGGGCAATGTACTTTTAACATGTGGGACTAAGGAACATACAGTAGTATAGTTTTGTAGTCAAAATCAAAGGAAACAACAACAACAAACCATGGGTATTTGAACTTTCCACCCAACTGGAATAATTGGACTACACCGATTTGTTTGAAATAGTGGAATATCATATAGACTTGTATTACCACAGAAAGAGATTAAATTAGTCTTATGAAATAACTTTAGTCACCTTGGCAGAGAATACCAAAGTTCGAGAAAAAACATGTAACTCCCTCCCACCCAAAGTATAAACAAGGAGATTCCTTTCACAGTGCAACCTTTCTGTGGCAGTTACAGATCGCATGTTGTATAGGAATGCTTGAAACATAGACTTCAAATATCACAATGAACACAGATGCTAGAATCCTGGGAGTTAGTTAAATTTTCAAGTCTGTCCCTCAAGACACAGTGAAATCTAGAATGTGAGCCCCAGTTAGAAACTAGAAAAAAAGCCTATCTCTTCTATCTTACCATTTTCAAGTGAAGGATGAAGCGTTATTTCGCAATCAGACCCTGAAACAGATCTTTTGAACTACATTCTGGGTTCCCCCTGCCCTTGGAGTTAGCCCTTAACTGGAGGCAAGAACAAGGAAGAGAAGGAAGTGGCAATAGATTTTGACAGAGGACTAAGATATAGGAGAGAAAATAGGAGAGAACAGCAGTGAACAAATGTTCATCAGCTCTCTCTATGAATTTTTATTTACTAAAACATTCCTTAAAGGGTTTCAGAATTAAGTCAACACTGTTATTTGTAATCAATAATTGACTCTGTACTAGAAAAGTAGAGACCTCTTTGAGATTATTGCACAAAAACCTGGCAGCAAACCATTAATAAGCCCTTGAAATGCACATATAGATCAGTTTCTGGAACTGAGTTACAGAATGTCTCTGAAGTATAAAATAAATATATTGTAAAAGAATAGAAACTACAATTACTTTTATTTAAATCAAATCCAGCAAGAAAATATTTTAATATGGCAAATACGCCAGCACTTGCTGCATGCATCTATAATCTAGCTATTTCATCATGAGTGTGATCGTATTTCCACCCCTCTCCCCAAAATGTATAAGCTTGACATGAAATGCAAAATATAACATGAAGCATTTTCTTTTAATATATATTCCATTTTGGTATTTAATGCTTAATCTATAAATAGATGCTCTCAGACACAAGAATGTTTTGTAAGTGTGTTATTGTGCTGTTTTAAGATTAAAATATTTTACATGAGTAAGTCCAAAGCTGTTCATTCTTTAGTCATACTTCCAGTGAAAAAGATTTTCTATTTCATTAAGTATCAAAACTGGAATTTGCATTTTATCTCTAAGTGACTATATGCTGATGACTACTTTAAGATATATCTAGTTTACAAAAAGTATTGCTTATCTGAGCACTAGATAAATACTATATACAGGTACTGAAAGAGTAGATGAGAAACATCATGTAGTGCTTCTGTTAAGAAAAGTTTTTAAGTAGTATAAAAATTTCCAATAATTTATGTCCTGATTTTTTTTGTGTGTGCTACCAGGAAAAAATTAAAGGAGATTTTTAAAAAAAAAAAAAAAAAACAAACAAAAACCCCCAAACTTATCCCAACTACTCTCAGCTGAATGAACAAACCCATCTATTTTTTAACCAGAAACAGTATTGCATATAATTAAGATTTTCTACTAATTACAAATTTAATTTAACAAAGTAATATGGAGGCAGCATATGGTAGATTTATATTTATACAATCTGTTAAAGTAATACACAATTGAAAATTAATGATTTAAAATTCTTACGATTGCTTTAAATCTGTAATTTCAACATAGTGCTACATATTGTTCAGTCTTGAAGGCTAAAATCAAGAATTTTTGATTCTCATTCTAACATAAGCAAAGCTCATCTGCACCTTCTCTTAAACCTTTTTAGCAGCATAGTCAGCTTTATAAAGAGAAAAAGGCAAAACATTACCATAATTCACATACTCTAATAATCTTTCCAAGGCATCAAAGGACCCAGCTTGAAATTCCTATAATAATTGACAAAAATATATTAACATATACTTGCATTTACACTTTCAAAAATTTGTAGTTAGTATTAAGTTGGCCTATGAAGCAGTAGTAAAGTGCAAAATATTTGGTATAATATCTAGTGATTAGCTTTTGCTTCTGTGGAATACAAATGAGTAAGCCTGGCTCTTCCATTGACAGATACAGTGTTTGATGGAGGACCAACCTGGAGGCGGGGGAAGAGAAAAACAAAGAGAAAATAAATATTAACCTCATTTTCCAGATTCTGCTCTCTGTAGTATGTTACACAGTATTAGTTCAATGAAACAGAAATACTGTTACTTGAGATAGCATTTTTCTTACTGCAATTGAAGACCTATATGATTTCCGAACAAAGCACATATGCTACAGAAGTGAAAATATAAGAAATTACTTAAAACCATGTTTTATACTGTCTAAAAATTCCATGTGTAACTATTCAAAACATGCATAATTTTTAGTCCTTCTCCAGTCCTGGTTGCAAAGAATACTTGAAAAAACATCACTAAACCAAATACTTTTTATTAAATGTTGAATAGAGCTGATTTCTTACAAGATCTTCTAACACTCCTTTATACCATGATAATGTTTCTTTTATCAGGAGCAAACTATAACTTTTAGGATAGATAGCAAAGACCTGATTTTCAGGGGAGCTGCATAAACCAACAACTCCAGTTGGAGTTAATGGGACCTGTGGATGCTCTGAAGAGAAAAATGGTTAAAAAGAAACCTCACTTGACCCATTTTATGTTAGTGGTTCTGAGGGCCCTTTTGAACAGAAAAGACCAGCAACACAAAAGGCCAGGGATCTCAGCATTGCATACTCACAACATACTAAGTAAAACAGGGGAAAAAATAAAGAATCTGGCTAGTGGTGCCAGCATTTTATTTTTTAAATGATTCTCTCACAGACCTGAAAGAAGGAAGAGTATAGTAAGACGTAAAAAGGGAAGCAAGCACCTGACAGACTTCTTTCCACAATTCAAATAGATCAGGTTATTACTCTGTTTACTGAGTGCAGCATGATAGTGGAAGCTATGAGGTGAATGCATTTAAAAAGTCCTTTCAATACTGGAAATCACTTTTGGGTGCTAATAAGTTATTGATACAAAATGCTTAATTTCTCTGTCCTACTACTGCCAGTTCTCGATGTTAAACATAAAATGAGACCCATGTATTTAATAAATTTGCCATAGGCCAAAACCCCTCTCTTTTCTGCTGTCAGACATACCTGTACCACAGCGTATGTGCTCTGGGTAAAAGTGAAAAGAACAGCACGTACAGTTTTCTGTTCGGCAAAGTTTCAGTGGGTTCTTCATTGCATTTTTTGTGTGTGTGTTTCAGGTTGTTTTTTTAAGCCTGTTTCAGGTTTCTGTGTTGCAGAATGCTTTTCTTTATGCTTACAGCATCTTCATTACTGTAATTTCTCCTTAAAAAGTATACCACTCTTCATCCCCAGCCTTAACAGATACTATACTGAGAAAGAACATCTGCCCATAGAAGAGAAAGGGAGGGGAAAAAAGGACTTCAGTCATAATCTCTCTTCTTCCCTATGCCATTCTTGTACCTAGACTGATAGATGGGTCAAATCTACCCTAAGAACATTTCTATTGGAAAAGAATGAATAACCACATAATGAAGGTTTTTTTTGTGTTCTTTCTAGTAGAAATAGACTTCTTAAATTTTGAAAAGCACATTATAAACTTTACTTTTTAAAACAGCTACTGTGCCAACAGCCATGCCTATGCATGTTTCCCGTAAAATCAAACCCCAAATTTCACACACTGTGCAAAATAAATAAAGTTCAGTATTATTCAGAATGTAATTATGCATTGGAGAAAAAAAAAAACCCAAACCTTAATAAAAATATATGCAAAAAAATCCAAACAATATTTCTGGTAAAACAAATAAATTTGACCTCTAAGTGACTCTGAATGACACAGCATTTTCTTAATCTTATCCTGGTTTTGAAGTGGCTGTGGTTAGTGACATGTAGTTAGGAGTAATACTACAGTGTGTTATATACCTCTTTTACTGACTAGAGGTCAAAAACTACTTGAGAATGCTCTCAACCTTTCCAGGAAACTGAATATTCCTAATCAGCGTAGAAATGATGGGAGGTCTACAAGCCTCAGAGAGGCTGTTGCAGTGCTACATTGAAACAAAACCTTAGGTATGAAATGGATTGTTCTAATATTTGACCATCCACTGAGAGATTTTGACCCTAGGGTATCAAAGACTTCCGTAAAACCAAAAAACCCCTCACATCTACCCACCACACATGATTTGTTTCTTTCAAGTGGGAAACAGAAGTAAACCAAAACCTACTGAATTTCTTAAATCTTCTGTGATGACAAATTATTCCTCAATAGAGAAAGCAAAATACTAATGCTAGGTCAAGAAAGCTTTGTGTGAGACTATGGTTAATTTGTCTGGTTACATATTTAAACCAATACAGATTTTTGAAGTGTGCAATGTTTTACCCAGTGAGAGAAGTGTAAGTGAATTTTAGGAGAGAGAAAAGAAAAATTAAGCCACAGTTTTAACCTGAGTGGGGTAGGGGAAGATAGTCCTACCAGGACTGTTGACAAAACATTGAGAAGTACCTTACTAATGATACCAAACAGCAGCAGTTGAGGTACATGTAAGAATTAAGGTCCTGATCAAGTTTAATAAGTAGAAAAATACCATCTTCAGAACTTCTGTGTGTTATCTGCCTGCAAAAGATTGCAGCTACTTCAGGTCTAGGGTGAAGCTGCTTAGCATGTATCTAAAACCAGATCACTTCAAACCATATAATATAAACAAATAATTATGTTCCTGATTTTATGAAAGAGCTACTTAATTGATAACTTAAGAGATTTGTAATTAATTTTAGGAAGATTTCCAATTAGATTTGTACTGTTTGAAAATATGGACATAGGAAGTTTTGCGTGTGCATTCACCAGTTTATTCTGCAAAACCGAACTCTCTTCCCCACCTGCCTTCCCATTGTTAAGAGACGTTCTGGCACTTTGTGCCAAAGCTAGTTACTTTTAGTGTCAGGCATTAATATGGTAATTTTGAAGAAAGTACCATGAGTTCATTGTTATGGATGCAATGATGAAAACTCACCCTTTTCAATTTGGCAGCAGCTTCTCCAGAGCGGATTGCAGCCAGCAAGCTCTGGTGGATCTGTTCTGGGTCAGAGCACTGGAACATCGTCGTGGTTTGTCTCTTAGTGACAGGGGGTGGGTGGTCAGTGGAAGCACCTGACTGCGCCTGACTCTTCTGCTCAGTATTCACATTGCTGCCTTTCTATAAAGGAAGGAAGTGGGAGGAAAAACAAAAAAAACTTTAATCTGAGTTAGTCGTAAATGGAAAACTAAGTCAGCCTTTGCCAAGTTTGCATATCAAACTGCCACCGTTCCAGCGTTTGCTTCATTCGAGATTTCAGAGATCAGCCACATTTCCACTATAGCACAGTTTCTTCCTCAGAAAATTATGCCAGCAAAATTTTATACCGCCATTCAAGTTGTGTTTGTGCCATGATCAGTTGAAGCCGAACTGATTACACTACTCAGAATTAAATTTAAGAAATCAACTCACAGAATCATGAACTACAAATCATGACTACTCTGAACATTAGAACAGGTATACACAGTATAAATTATTCTATTTAATTAGTGTTCTTCGAAGTAGGGGATGCTAATTAGGCAAGAAATAATAATTTCAGATAATCTGAATGAGGTTTTTCCTTTGACATTCCCTGTATTCCTGTATTTCATTATGATGTTGTGCTACTGCTAGACACCACAAGGTGTTTACACTGCATGAATAGGGCACTTACTGATCAGGGAGCAGTTCAGAGACTCTAGATAGTTACCTTATCCATTAGACTATTTTGTGACCCCCCTGTTATGGTCTGTAAGGAAGGATTTTTCACTTGAGGCACAGAGGTAGGTGAGGAGGATTCAGCAGCTGAAGCAGCAGAGGGGAGTTCAACAGGAAATTCCTCTTTTGGTGCCTGGCTAGTGATTGGACGCGTCTTATTGAATGACTGTGACCTTTTGACTGCAGATGAGACAGCAAGAGCGAAAGGGGATGGTCTTGAACTGGAGTACGGCTTTGGAACTGCAAAAGTTCTTAGAGTTCTTAGGTTCAATGGTGCTGGTGGACAGGAGGGAAAACTTGGAGGTTTATTGCTTTTAACAGCAGAAGTGGAAGATTCAATTTTTTTTCCATCATCAGCTTTTTCTTCATCTGCTGGAGAAGAAGTACTTGTTTTATATAAAGACAAAGAAGTTGGATCAGGTGATGAGATTTTTTTTCCCATCTCTGTATTCTTAGCTTCATTTTGAATGGAATTAGAAGCACAAACTGTACTTCTGGCAATTGCAGAAGTCACATAATGACCTGAAGCTCTTCGCTGCATCTGCAGATAAAAAGAACTAGGCTTTGTTGTAGGACTTAATGCATTTGACTTGTCCTGAGTCTCAGAAGAAGCATTTGTATTATCCAAGGTTAGCATCAGTGGGACATGCTGTTTGGAAGACTGTGTTTCTGTCCAATTGCTCTCAGTAATAATCTCAGTTCTAGACGTCACATGTTCAGAAATGCTGTTCAGCCTGTGCAGCAGATCATTTGCTGCTGCAGGTTCATTTTGCGAACCAGCCTGTGAATGACCCACACTTTTTGGAAGATGAGGAATTTCAGTTTTCACTATGAATTCTTTGGGGTCTTCATGCTTCGGAGAGTTTTCCAAAGTAGATACCTCTTGATCCTTATGATCCAATGGAATTTCTGATTCCCAGCTCTTCATTATTTCTAAGGATTTTGGAGGCACTATTTTATAAGTAGTCATTCCAATTTTTGGTATGTAATCCCTTGTAATTTCATTAGCGGGCTTGGGTTTAGGTTTGGTGTCCTGTCTATAAAGAGCATGACATTTTACAGGAGAACCATCAGGAGTTTTTGCAGTTGTTTCTGGTGAAGCAAGATTACTGCCATTTATATAAACATAACTCTGATCTTTCATGGGAATTACTTTTTCATGGGTAATTTCTTGTCTCTCAAGATTCTGTTCTGCAGAATTATCTTCGTCCTCTTGTATTCCATCCATCACTTGAAGAAGGGGATTGTTTATATCTGTGTTGTGTTGAGGGACCAGTCCTCTAAATGTGGATGATTCACAACCCTGAGGAACAATAATTTCTTTCTGTGTAGTCCTTTCCAAATTGCTATCCATTGGACCTGTCTGGATTGCAACATCCTGAGTTTTTACTGTGTCCAAGCTGGTTTGATTTGTTTTCTGATCTTGCTTTTCTGGAATCAGTTGAGGATAATTCCTATGACTTACAGAGGTGTCATTTTTACATGCCTGGCAGTTTGATAGTCTGTCAACTTCAAGCTTGTTATTTTCTCTAAAATCTTCTGTTTTAATTTCAACTGTCTGAAGTTCTTTCCCTTCTGTTGTTGGAAGGAGTTTTGTATCACTGTGATCTTTAAGTTAAAGAGAGATTCCAAAATTAATGCAAATGCTAAAAAGATTCAACCTTCCCCCTTACATCATGAAGCCCTGCATCCGAGTATTTAACTACAAGGACTGGCTCCTAACTGATATTGAAATTTTCCTTAACACTTGCTTTTAAAGGCTATTTAAAGATATACTTATCTTTGACTAATATTGCATTAATAAGTTTATAACTCAGGTATTCTTCCTTAATTAACAGACTACTGGTGCCATGCATCAATGTAATAGAAAAATCTATTCTAGGATCGTTTGACAAGTGCTAATGAATTTCAGTTGATTATATAGGCATCAGTGACTCAAGAGCTCAAGAACTATTCAATATTATGTTAGATGCAATTTTTATTTAGTTCCATACTTCTGTGGCTTCTGTTCTTTAGTTTTAGCATTACAGAAATTATTTGTCAATTACACCTTATGTATTTGTACAAGGGAACAATTGGAAAATGTATCGACAAAAGCAATTTTCCAACTGTTTAGCAGGTCTGATAATTCAGTTCTCTACCCCCAGACTAAACACGTAGTCCTCTGCAAAACACAGGAATATTTGGGTCAAATTGTTTTAAATACAATATTGGGAAAAATTAAGTCATTTAGGAATAATAATTTGGGGTGGTATTTTGCAAAAAAACCCAACATTTCAAGGATGTTATAAAATGGCAGTTAAAACATATACATATAAACAGGACTCATGCAGTATGTTGTTATGATTTATAAACAGAGGTGTGCTGAATATAAAAGACTATGGAAGGCCTAATATATAAATCTGAAAATCAGTGTCACAAACAGGTAAAATAAATCACATCAGGTCACTAAATCCACAGAAAAATTTATGATCCATTAGATGCACAGGATGTCATAATTTCTTTTCATATCAGCGTGTCATTTTATTCTATTTGTGTTTAAAAAATTTGCATTTTCATACAGAAAACTCATGCTAATTTCATAAGCAAAGGACAACTGATGGCCTCTCCTTCCCCGCTATGGTGCGCTGCCCATGTCATGCCACATGGCAGGATAACTTCTGTGTCCAGCCTTCCCTCTCCCCAGCACTACTCCATCCTGCTGTTGTAGGGCAGCATGGGTGCAGCTTTGACTACTACTATAATAAAAACAATATTATAAATAAAACACCAAAAATCAAAACTGCAGTCAATTCTTGTCACCTCATCTCAGAGAGGATACACCAGAGCTAGAGAAAGTATAAAGAAAATAATCTGATGATAGCAATTCAGGAGTTGACTGTATTGTCATTTTTTTCAAAGGAATAGAAAAGTTCTCTTCGACCTTGCTTTGAAGTATTAAAAATGAGTGGGAACTACTCACCATCAGTTTTATTTTGATCCAAAATTCTAAGCTTCCTGTCTTTTTCAAATGCAGCTTGCTCACTGCTTATCTTAGTCTGTAGCCCTCTGTAAAGCACAACAGTACATTAAATATGCTGGTATCATTCATTTCAGTAAACACAAGAAACGATGCAAGAGAACTGGCAATATTCTCCAAACACAGATGGACAAAATAGAATCACTCTGCCAAACATTGGAGTACTCAACAGAATAGATTGTTTTATTTTTTTTAAAAAACAAGAGGAAATGCTGCTGTGATATTTTATCAAAATGAAATGCAGCTTTACTCTCTTCTGTGTATGCAGATGATCAGTTTTCCTTTCTCCTCTCACCCTCCTTTTGTTTACTCCTGCAGTTTGAACAAGCCCTTACCAGTAACAACTCAGTTTCAGTGAAGCCACAATGGTTTATCATTCATATGAGTATTCTTAGTATGAAGTGTTCTGACACCCCCAACATTTAAAATGTGTCCTTGATTTTGTCCCTGACACGATATACAGCAAGCTACATGAGACACTGACTGCATATGAACATATGAATGGTGCAGTATAGACTTTTCAAGACAGTAATGAAAAATTTTCTGTCCCTTTCAAGAAACACCTTGAGAACAACAGAGAAACAGACATGCAACATATTACCTGCATACTAAACATTTTGCAAATGCATACAATTTCTGTCCTCAGATCATGGGGGACAAGAGAACCGCACAAATGATGAATAAACCCCTGATCTTTTGAGGGGGGAAATATTAAGTCCTTGGCCAAAATACTTAAAATTTCTCTTTAAAAAAAAAATTAGAACTTTAAACTTACATCTCTAAGATATTTTTATTTTCTGTAGTTAACAAATACTGGCATTATGAAAATTCCAATTCATTTGCCACATCAAATGTATTAGTTGTCAGGAACCAGTACCTTGAGCTGAAACATCTGCTTTGAATCATTTAAAATGAGAACTTCCTCAATAACCATCCATCCTCATGTTGCTTGTACGGTCCAAAATATACTGTATGTGTCCAATAAACCACTAAACAGGAGCATATGCTCTCAAAGTCATTGTTGGAAGGAAGCTGAAGCTTAGTCCTGCACTGTGTACTCTTACTTAATTCCTTCCCATGAACATAGCTGAGGGACTGAACTACAAGTATTCACAACAGGGTGAACTGTTTAAAAAACAAAACACAAAACAAACAAAAAGAACACCAATCCCCCCCCAGCGAAACCCAAAGCTACAGACCACCACAGTATTGTTATAGAAATCAGTCGTTTTGACTGGAATATTACACACATCCCTGGTTTGATTAAAAAGCACTTCTTCAAAGTAACTAGATCTTACATAAAAGATCTGAATTATCAAAAGGTTTCCAGAAATACGTCAGAGAAACTCTAGTCCTCATTCTGGAATCCCTGCGATATTTCAGGAAAGAAAGGATTGCCAAACTCTAAAGTTAGAACACAGTACATGCTAGATGATACTCACCAGGATTATAGGCCATGAACAGCTATACAAGTTAGTGGGGGGAAAAAGAAACATCCCCTGGACAATTGGCCAAACTGGCCCAATAACACAGGTTTGATAACTTGCAAGTTTAAGACAACTTAAAAATGACATTTGGCTGATCCTCCTCCTTGTAAATCCCCATAGAGCAGACACACCCAAGCAAGTGGCACAGTATTTGTCAGGACAGAGCACCAAAGATTTTTGCAAAGCCCCATTTGGCCTTGGACTGACAAAAAAGACCCTTGAAATACAAGTTAAACCTGTCCATACTACTTTGAAAGTTCTTGGCTATAGGGGCAGTCACACATTTTGGCTTCAGTACAATAATTGAAATAGTTCTTTCAATTTAATTTGGCAACAGTAGCCAGCTTAGTTGCCCCAGGGAACAGAGAAAGAGTGAATTACATTAACACAATGGGACTTCTCTGGACAATCAACATTTATTTCAAGCAGGCACTAACTCATGCTGGAAACCTGCTGAGTCAGGTAGTTTAACAAACATGCTGAAGGGCAAAGGTACAGCATCACCAGAAGGGAAAAAGAGCGGTTAAGGAAACTAATGTGTTCATTCTTTAAAAAGGCAGAATTAGCTTGTTTTCCTGAGACCAGATGGATTGAGACAGGTCAAGACAACTGGCTAACATTATAAGGAAAAGACAAAAGAAAAATTTAAACCAAAACAGATATGCAAGCAATATATAATTATGTCCAGAAGAACAGAAATGGCCAATCTATCTGTTTGTCCCGAACTGTAAGAATGAATTTGTAACTTTCCATTTAACTAGTCAATCTAAATATTTTCATGGCACACTGCTCTAGTAAATATGCTGGGTATTTTAGAGCCAGGTTCAGCTTTTTCAGGGTCTGGCTCTTTGAATAGTAAGGAAAGGGAGGCTTAACAGAGTAGCCTGCAGAACACTTCTTTGTCATTTTTGTTGAAAAGCTTCATGAATTACTGTGCACAGGAGAGTGCTACAATGAAAGCTAAGCATATTAAGCTCATTCCTCTCTCACAATTCTCTATTCTGTACTCCACAATGAAACAGCGCTCTACATTTTATTTGCCTCCCCCATTCCCTCCCCAATGCTCCTTTCTGTGTCACAAAACGTACTTACTTGCCATCTGTGCTCATATTTTCTTGTTTTTCTTCCTTGAAGCTTTGTGAGTTGTCTACAGAAACACTGCCAGGAACTGGAGCTGATGAAGCAGGATCATTTTTTTCAGTTTCCAGTGGTACCTCAGCAGAGCTGAAGGCTGCAGTAACCTCTCCTATCCTGAGCGAGGTATTTGTACTTTCACTGTCCTCTCTCTGTTGCACACTCATCTCTTCCCTTTCATCAATTTCTGCCAGGTTGTATTCTGAGCTCCTTACACCTACACTCACAGAAAGAAAAAACAAAACAAAAAAACAGAACAACCCACAGCTCTCAATGTAGGGTGTAGATACAAAGGGACTGGTGAAGTCAGCCTAAATAGTTTGAAGAAGGAAAAATGAGACTTATTTTCATAATTCAAGTGGGGAAAAAAAAAAAGAAAAAAAGACAACCAAGAGTTTTAACTTCACTCTATTTTCTGGTTCTTTCCAGTTCTCTCTTTTTACACGTGAGAATACGCTCATCACCATGCTACTGTCCATCTGTTTCTGCATCTGTAACTATTGTGTATCATTTTCCTTGTTTAACCCAAGTACTGGATTAGGATAGATTAAAATATATTTAACAATATCATAATCAAAAATTTCATGGAGGCAGACAGTTTATTTTACCCACATTTCTTAGTACTTCTATTAGCTCTCCAATGAGGTTTAAAATACACAGTTCTTTTATATCAGAGTAAGTATGCTAGAGAGCTAAAGAGCAAACTAAATCTCAATTTTGCCCGTGGTTTGAACAAGTTTGATCATCACTATCAAAAAATTCCCATAATTATCCTAAGTGTATTATTAAAACATAAAAGTGTATTGTGTGGTGCCCTGTGTTACAGTAGAAACACACAAAAATAGAGTACATAGAAAAGCTTTTATCCATAAAAATAATGAAGTTTTCAGCTAGGCACTGTTAAATTAAGAGGTTTAGTTACTGGATTAGGACACACGTAAATCAGTGTAACTAAAGTTAAACTAATAAATCCAGCTATTTTGATTTCCAGAGGGATTAACCATCTCTAGCTTTACTTCCCTACCAGCAATGTTCCTACAACAAGATGATGATTCACATTTTTCAAATATTAGTAAGGAGGCCACACAATTAACCTCTTGGCTTTGCAACTTGCATTCTGTAACACAAAGAAGATAGTAATTCCACCTATGTAGTGCAATATGGGGCCATGGAAGGCTACCAGCAACAACTGAGCCATACAAGGAGTGCACTCTGCCTGACCTGACCGGGATATTCCTGTCATCTTTGCATGCACCAATACCTTTTAGGTACAGGCCTTGCACTTGGGCAGTTAGGTTTCAGACTTTTCTAAGTTGTATCAGTAAATTTCCAAGTGTTAACCAAGGCTAAGAATGAAAACAAAATGCTGGCTTAAAGCAAGCAATACTGGAAAGTAGCAGATCCTAGAGTATGAAAAACCTTAAGACTGACTTTTTTGTACAGACTGGTATCCTACAATGCTTCCAGTACTTCGAGATGTATGTTGTTATAGAAAGGTAATAGAAGACTGCATATAGAATCATAGAATCATTTAGGTTGGAAAAGACCTTCAAGATCATCAAGTCCAACCATCATCCATGCCCACTAGACCATGTCTTGGAGCGCCTTGTCTACACACTTTTTGAATACCTCTAGGGATGGCAACTCCACCACTTCCCTGGGCAGTGTGTTCCAATGTCTCACAACCCTCTCAGTAAAGAAGTTTTTTCTACTATCCAACCTAAACCTCACTTGCCACAACTTGAGGCCATTACCTCGCATCCTATCACTAGCCACCAGACAGAAGAGACCAGCCCCCATCTCGCTACAACACCCTTTCAGGTAGTTGTAGAAAGTGATAAGGTCGCCCCTCAGCCTCCTTTTCTTCAGACTAAACAACCCCAGTTCCCTCAGCCACTCCTCACAAGGCTTGTGCTCCAGGCCCCTCACCAACTTGGTTGCCCTTCTCATATATTGGAGAAGAACTCAGTATAGAACAGAAACTTTGATTTTTCCAATAGGGTCATTAGTTAAAAGTTCAGTAATACCAAAGTTACTTATTCACAGTTACAGAGCAACTACAAAAGCTAAACATTCTACTATTTAACTCTAGGTTTTTTGTATTGCACTCTTGTAATAATGCTTTGTAGTTAGACAGTAAGTAATGCGATCAACATGTGTCATAGCTCTGAATGTAGAGGTGATTTAGATCCCCAGGGAAAGAGGGGCAAGACTGCAAAGTGCTGCAGGTAAGCTCTTTCCATGTGATTTAAGCACAGGTACATACAAATATGCCACACTGGTATTAAAGTGACTTCTTAAGAATTTACCATCAATAAGGGCCTTCTCTTCCTTTCTGCCCCACCAAATCCTTTCATCTCCATGTAGGGAAAAGTCATGCCAGCAGCCTCATACTTTGGGAGATTATTTTAGTGATAGCAGTACAATTTTATGTATGCAAAGATAAATATATATATTTCACAAGGCACAAACAAAGCATAACAGAATGTGGGCAAACATCAAACCTGCTGAGACTATTCCACAGCCCACAACCAGCTCTCAAGAACACTGTCTCCTTCACCAGTGAGAACTATTATGCCACAGGCCCAAGCCATCACCAGCCACAGGAACAAAGACAAGACCTACAGTCTAAATAACTCTGTGGAAACCTGAATTGTACAACAAAGCACAGCCAGGACTTCTGACAAGACAAATGGAAGCATTCTGGAGTTGCTATGGCTTTGTGCCCAGGCACTGCTCTCATCTCTATCACTTTTCCTCTGGAGAGAAGTATAACAAAGGCTGAGTTGTATCTATACTGATGGGATGGAAACTTAGACTGGGTTGGTAGGAGGCATTCCTAACATTCCTGCTACATGGAAAAATCTGTCCTTTGCTGTGCTAGGAACACTTCCAAGCTTTGGAGTGGACTAACCTGACCTATGAATGTATAATACCAAACAAAAACAACCCTCACGCTTTTTCCAAAGTGCTCTACTTCATTTGTCAGCATAATATCAGCCTTGTTTGGTGTTAATTTCAACTGGTCATTTTTCTTCTGTTACTGGATCTCATTCCAGACCTGGGCCACCGCTGCTGCAGTACAATAAAGTCTGAATGCATTTGATACATAAACAACATTTAACAGCCATCCTTCACTTACATCATGCAGTTAACACCCCAGAGGAACAGTACAGATTTTATGACTTGTTTCCAAACCCTCAGTTTAGAGTTTTTATATGCAGCATATTTCTAGGAAGTACTTACAGCAATACTGGCTACATACTGTTGCCTTATTGTTTATATACTCTGTATGTTAGTCCATATATAATATAAATTGCATTTTTGTCTGTGTATGATTTAGTCTTTATGAACATTAGTCATTGAGTTTTAATTAGCCCTAGAAGAACATTATTAAAGTCTACAGGATGACATAGCGAAGACATACCTGATAAGATGACTAACATACAAACTGCAAGTCTCGTTTGAGTCAGTAAGAATACTCTGCACAACAGAGAACAGGCTGACACTGCTCTGTGAGCTGTTATGCTTGTAAGCACCAAAGCCAGAAAGCCTGACTCCATCATGCAGGTCTGCCAGTGTTTTTCCTCTTGACTCTATAGTCCTTAACAAGGGTCTTAAGAGATACTGTAACCAAGAAGATTATATCAAGGGATTTGTTTCATGGGAAATTATTTAAAAATTTGTAATTTCGGAATTATTTTTTAAACACCATTTCATCCTCTTCCCTAGAAAAAAGACTGAGCATCAATTGCACTTCAGGAAGAGGAGTAAAAATCATAATTGAGAAAAAAAATTGTTGTTTGTAATCCCAAACGTTAAATTAATTCTCTGTCAGTGTTTACTCTAGTAGATGTATGCCTTCAAACTACTTTTGTCAAGGTACAGGCTATATTTACACCATGGGAAAACTGTCATTTCACAACAGAAATGTTGCCTATTCCAAATTATATAGCATAGTTCCATTTAATCTATACACATCTATTAGCTATGCACTACTTAGACACCAAACTGAACATTTGTAATGGTTCATTATAAGGCAGAAGGTAATGCTATATTTGCAGCTTAACTTTTTTTGCTTATTTGCTAAAGTAGCAATGCATAACAGAGCTACTTGGGGAATGCCAGTCATAGCTGAGCAAAAACTCACAATGCTTCCAGAAGCCTGACAATCAAAGCAGTATTAATCCAAATGGAAGGAACTACCAAGTTTACATAAAGTTAAAATTTATATCCAACTTAGCAATTAAAGAGATATTGAACTATTTTATCCATTTAAACCAATACCTAAATATGCATAATTTTCAAACTAGCCATAGGACAAGTGTACTGCAGTTGATTTTGCTGCAGGTGAATACTGGTTCTCACACCACGATGGGCTTTCCTCAAAGGAGCCGTTATACATAGGCCTCAGGACAGTTTCAGAGAGGCCACCAGAGAGCAGCAGTATCCCATGAGATAAAGAAAGAAAAAAAAAAAAAAGGGAGGGAAGCTGTGCTGTGTAACTTGTCTCTACATTAAAAAAAAAAAAAAAAGAAAAACCCAACAAAACAAAAAACCAACCAAAAAAACCCCACAAACCACATTGCATTAAGTCTTCACCAAAGGACACTGCATGAAGACATCGGCAGCAGAACTAGAGAATGAAGACTGTCAGTAACTGCAGAGGTAAATCCCAGAGCTCAACACAGATCGTTCTAAGCCCAGTGAAGATGATTACATTTTTCTATTTCTTTCCATTACATCTTAAATTAAAATATTTAATTACAAAACTCAAATGCCTCAAGTAGAGCTTCCTAAATCTATGGAAAAGCAAACAAGCCATTTCTATGAAGTTCAGGGTTCTTTATGCAGCACTTGGACATTACAGCGATGGGAAATGCAGAAGTTCTAGCATGGATCTAAAATCTTAAGATAGAAATAAGATCAAGAAAACCAAACCCCTTGATTTTCAATCATAGCATAATAACTTTGCTCACCATCTTAGACTCATCATATGTAGGTAAAAACAGTTTTCAACACAGAAAATTAGTACTAATAAACATCATTAAGAGCCACTCACTTAGAAGTGACTACCTTCTATTCTACTACAACTAAGACAAGGAAAGGTTACAGCTTCATTACATCTTCAACTTCTGACTGCACAGTATAGGTTCATACTTGCCACTTATTAAATTACGTATTATGTGTATTAAAGGTCTTTTCTGACAATTTACATAAATTGCCCTAAACACAAACCAAGCCCAAATTTACCAATTTCTTTTTTTCCCCTTTTGCCAGAGACCTAGGATGGCAAGTGACTCTTTCAACTCATGGTACATTTGTGTTTTACCACTCCAACCAATTTGATTGGCATTCCAAATAAAAAAGCTCCAAAACTACATAAAGTTGCTGTCAACTAGCACAGAAATTGAGTGCTTAACCTCATATAATGCCAGTTGGCAGTCCACATACCTAGTGTTTATATATTTCATTCTTAGTGAAATACACTGAAGAGTGATTTTTCCAGACTGCACTGGCACTGATTATTCTAAAAGCTTTTAAAAATTTTAGAAGACTCCTAGATGCTGTATCTTGTATCTGAACCCTACAGTCTGATGCTTACAAACTTCAGTACTTAACAGTACAAACTGCATTATGTTCAGCAGCTAGAGAATTGTATATTAAACAGCTATACTTTCATATACCACATTTTCTCCATAGCACCAACAAATGATTTCATTTAATGTATAAAAAACTATTTATGCATACAGTTTATATTTACAACCTATGTTTCCAAATCAGATGCAAACAAAAAGGCAGGCACAGATTTGCTCCTACCCCTAGATTATGCAGGTCAAGGGCAGCACAAGGCAGGATTCTGAAAACAAAACTGGGCTTTAGCTTTTGAAAGGCTTGTTATGAGGTATACAAAATATCACAGAAGTTCTGGCTTGTCCTTGCCTACAACTTGTACAAGAGGAGGGAAAACAGGGATAATGTTTAGTTTATTAAATTTAAAGCACAGACACCAACAGAAAATACATTTTGTGTGTTTCTGTAGACAGAAAAGGTAAAATATCTTTATTTTAGAAAGTCATATTTGTACTTCAAAGGGAAAATTTAATTGATCTGAAGCGTTAAAATTAGTTCTATACTTATGACACATCTATAGTAATTTATTACTATGAATTATCATAGCTTGCTACGAAGGAGATTTTATCAGTGCATTTGGAAAAAGAACCAACCTGTTCCGGACTGCATTTCAATGGCTCTTTCTTCCACTTCAGTAGGGGCTGATTCTGTTGACTCTGTTACTGCAAAAAGTCAATTAAGACGCTTTTTTATTGCCTTGCAATTTCTGCACCAATGAAAGTTCTAGATAAAATGTTAAACTCTGATCCTACAACTGGCAAGTTCCTCAAGAAATGCACCTTCTCTTAAGCAACCAGTGCTCGTTGTCACATTTCCCAGATATTTTAAATCTCAACTCTCAGGTATTTTTGAACCAGAGAGTTAAATTTTTGATCAAACAGAAGAATTACAGGAGAACAATACAAAACTTTCTCTAAAAATCTTCTTCCCAGTCCATTTCCCATTAAACCTCTCTGATCCAAAGAACTTAATCTTTTCTCCCTACCCCAGGCTGTCCACAACTGATTAACACAATTGCTATAGTTAACCTAACTATAATTAATTTGGTATTTTCTGCTTTTTTCTAAGCTGCATGCCCTAAAACCTGCCTGCTTTCCCATACTTGTGGGAAAATAATGGAAGATTGGCAAGGGGCATTGTAAACACGCTCAAGTGACTTACATCTGGGGTGTAGAAAAACACCACATGTATCATACTAATTGTCGTTCAGCCTTGTGTGCTTGACAAGTAGAACATCGGCTTTTAGGTAAACATAGGCCTGTGACAGACTTAAGAGGCACCCTATCAGACATGCTTGAGATTCCTGCCCTGCTGCGGGAAAGATCAAAGCACTGTGGTAAACTACCCCATGTGAATCCCTGATATACAGGTGAAAACAACAGGTTCAGGGATCCTCCAGCATAGACTGAGCTCTGCAGTGCCTGTGTCCCCACTTGTGTGCCTCTGCCCAGGTGCTGCTTTGGGGATCCCCTGGTTGGCAAGATAACAAAAATAAATTTACTCTTTGCATTTCATCTGTGGCTTTGTGGTTGTTCCTGCATCCTGCCTGTGCCAGCTCACACACACTACATGAGCCAATCTTATCATGTGGTATTACTGCTCCTCACAGTTTGAAGAAGTTTGGCACTTATATTTTTACTTGAAGTTCTTATCTCATAAGGTGGTATTTCTTTAATGGTTAGCCAAGTTGCCATACTTTCTGTTACCTCCCAATTAAACAGCATAAAAAGATTACCAGTCTCACTACTGATTTCACTTTGATCTTCTGGTGCTCTAGAGGGTGGTGAGGGTGCTTTGCGCTTCATCCTCCGTAGAGAACTGTTCACGGAAGCAGCGTCACTGAGCGGCAGAGAACCCTTCCGTACTAATTCCAGCGGGGCCTAAGAAAGGAGACAGGGGAGGAAGATTATTAGCAATCAAAAGAAAACCAGCAAAACAGCTCTAGTAGTTATTCTCCAAAAGTATTTATAATATACATCTGGGAAAGAGAGAATATATACCTATTACCAAAGATGATATATTTCTCCTCTTAATTCCTCTGGGGAGTAGCTTTCCCCAGAAAAAAACAAAACTAGAAAAACTCCAAGATTTTCTAGAGTAACTGAATATACTCAGTGGTACAAAATACAGCAGTAAAAGAAAATCAGTTTTACATATAGTATAAAAGAGAATTTGAATTTTATGCCCAAAGACTATTCTACAAGCCCCAAATAATTCTTTTCTAAAAGTAGCTAAAAATTGTTGTGGAAAGAAGCTTCAACTACATCACACTGCAATGACATGACACAATGTTTCCTTCTCCATTCCTTGAACACCAGTCCTAATTGGGCTGTATTCTTACTTATTAGGATTTTTATTTCCTTACTTGAATTACTTGAACTTCTATAGAAATTTTTTGAATGCCAGCTTTCAAAACTTATCTTGGAAAGTACAACTGGTTTATAATACTTACTGAAGTTAAATTGTAATAAGTTGTAAAAACAATAATTATAATACCTACTGATGTTGAAGTGTAATAATATCCTCACCGTTGTAACAAAAGACCAAAAAAATTTCTTAATTCACAAAAAATCAAAACCATTTATAAAATGGACAAAAGCTACCTGCTGACGACTTCATAGTTTTATGATACAGCAGTCCAGTTGCATTTTAAATTGTTTTTAAAATACATTCTGTGTCTCAAAAAGACAGTGGTGGTAAATTTGCCTGCCATTCTTAACTGTAGTTTGCCTTATGCTGAAGAAACCTGGCATTTCCACATCTATTAGAATGGTAACGTTCAGGATCCCAGCAATAAAGGAGTCTGTTTTGGTACTAGACACAGCTGCCTATTTCTGTAGTAATTCTGATCCATATCACTCGTCTAGTCGACAATATAATAAAATCCAGCAGTGAGATTCATTTCTTGCTAGAAGGAGCCACACAGCAACTGGATGTGGGGTAATCTTCAGAGAAATTCTCCATGCTTCAATTAACCAGCCCACTTCACAAAGCAGAACATCGAGGAACAGAGATGGGATAAATACACCTACAAATTTTTGTTTCACTGACGATCCTTTCAAAAACATCACTGACAATAGATTTGTTGACTGTGTCAATATCTGTAGAATAAGATGCTTATCATTTGGAAAGCTACAACTGAACAAATACACATTCTACAGTAAGGGGGATATTAAAGACCAAAAGCTAGAGTATTTGGTTGTACACAAGCAAAACTATAAAGAGAATTACTCACAAGAGAAGTGATACTGGCACAAGATGTCCGTGAAGCAGTGTTTAGCAGCTCCTGTTAGATCTCAATAGAATACCTGAATGAATGAACTGGGATGGTGAAAGCCATCCTCTGAGCTACCCTGGGCATACTCAGTCATCTGTTTTGTCCCACCTTGTTGTCAGGTATGACAGATCCCTTAGATACTTTACTCCACTGTAAGGAGCAACACTGTCCAAAATGTCTGCACAATTCTTCTACCACTTTAATGCCAAAGTGAGCAGCTTAAACCTTTTACAGCAAAGCAGGACTCAGGGTTTTAAGGAGAAAAAGCAAAGCACAAGGTGAAATTTCTTTTAAGAACAGCAGAGAATAAGGACATAGCAGTCCACTCCAAATTAAAAAATACTTGCATGCTTGAATAGTTTTAAAACAAGTCAGTTTCTAGATTAAAACGTCACACAACAAAAATCACTTTACACTTTTATAGTTTCTTATTCACAGTTCCTAAATAGCTCTACACACACACAAAAAAAAGAATTAATAGTATTCAGCATCTAAATTTATTCAAGAGGGGATGTCAAATATAATATCTCCCCAAATTAGGCTTTTCTAACTGTTAAATTATTTTCCTCCTTGCTGTTGGGCAGTTCTATTTTTCTCCTCTTCAGGCTGCAGCCCCTCCATTCTGCACAAAGACAATGTTTCTCTGTTCAAAGGTCTGCAACCTCATCTGCTTTGCACAGGCTCCCTCAGCTGACTGGGCTGGCAGATTTCTGCGCATACTCGCTGAGCTAAACAGATGTCACCAGAGTTCCCTCCCGCACAGAAAGAGTACATGTGTAGGGGGGGAATAATGTTCTCAGCATAAGAGCGCAAATGCTACTAGAAGATTTTTATAAGTCTTTCTACTGCCCTTTGCATCCAAAGAACAAACGATTTGCAGAGAGATTTCAAGAAAGTACTAAATGTTCCAGTTAAGGTTCAAGTGTTGAACAGATTTTTCTCAGAAATTATTCAACATATGAATATTAAGAGCTTTCAAATCCTAACAAAGGCTGTAATGTGAAAATAGTACTTTAAACAGATGGAAAAAAATTAAAATAATGTTATTAAGATGTATCTGACAAAGTTTTGGAATATACATCTGGGTGTTCATGTGTCATACCAACTGCCAATGAAAACCAGTGCTTTATCAGTTACACTTAAATTAAAATTCATGGTAGAATTGCTAAAGTAATTAACTGTGCTTATGCAGAAACACCAGTGAACTCTATCATAACTTCCAAAACCACATGCAGGAGTTCCACTTTTAACACTGTACACCCTCCTCACTGCAACGAGCAAGAGTGTATATGAAGGTTTTTAGCCTCAAATGTGTACAGACAAATTTGGCACCAAATCACACACCACTCCAAGCAGACACTTGCAGAGGCCAGTGCTTCCTGAGTTCCAGCTTCTGTAAGCAGTGACAGACATGGTGCCTGGCCCTTCCTATCATTTCAAAAAACAATGGAAAGTCAATTTGCCACTGGAATGGACATGGAAGGGGAAGCATTTGGGAAAGAAGGTAGTGGTAGTAGAGCATTTCAGTGTGCTGGAAAGCATACCTCACACCAAGGGTCACTATATACACATTTTCATACCACCAGCACCTACCTCTTTTGCTCCATAGGTAACTAGGTTTAACAGAAGGTATGCAGGCAACTGGGATATCACAGCACATTGCTAGCCATATTGCTAGCATTTCTTTCTTCCCTTTGTACAAGTATGCAGGCAAATGTATGTCCAAGGAGTAACAAAGAAAAAAAAATAATTGTATTTGCTCTTACAAGGGTTAATGCACTCAATTTCTATTACATGACCTAAGCTTCCCCAAATACTTAAACTCAGCCAAAGTACTACAGAGGAAGTAATATACCTCTGACCTATTGGAAAGAATGGAGATACAGGATATATTTGGAGAAACTCAGCTAGTGTTATTCTGTCCAAACACTCAGTATTACTATTCTCTCCTATGATTTATTCTACACACTTGCTGGTACAGAAGTAAATACAACTAAGGGGACAAGGTTATGCATTTGGTATACTGAGAAGTGGATGCATGAAATGTTTGCCACCAATTCTGAATCATATCAGAATCATATCAAATGATCTTCATGCAAACTTCAGTAAGAGCAAACATCTAGTCCTGAGCACTCTCTTCTCGCAGGTAACCCTGGCTCTATTGAGGACCTCCCTGATGTTCACAGTGCTCACTACACCATTGCCCAACCTCTCATCTAAAGGGCTAACCATCAACTTTCAGGCAACTGAGCCTCTGGTGTAATTTCAGCATGGAACTCACCCCTCCCAGAAATCTTAAGGCTGTTCAGAAATACTTTATGATAGTTTAGTTGCTTCCCACCCTTCTCCCATTCTCCCATCTTCTACTTCCCTTACTTTTCTAAGGGGTACACTGGAGATTTAGATTTCTTTAGGAGTTAGGGTTGTGTAAATACTAGCAAGCTATATTTCTACAGTTGAGAAATTCTATCCATCATTTAAACCTGTAAAAGTTTTGACTAAAAATCTCCACTTAATTGTTCCTACCCAAGCATAG
Organism: Elanus axillaris; assembly: GCA_026212715.1. Classification (NCBI taxonomy): domain Eukaryota; kingdom Metazoa; phylum Chordata; class Aves; order Accipitriformes; family Accipitridae; genus Elanus; species Elanus axillaris. Next base: position 33,008,113 of record JANZLQ010000001.1, on the reverse strand, counting down.
TTTATGTATGCTCCTTTACAATAACTGAAAACAGTGTAAGGAGACAAACATTCATAGGATGAAATTAAGATATCACAGTCTTAGTTTTATAAATAAAGCATTAGGAAGAAAATCAGCAATGGCATTTTGGACATAACCAAATGCTTTTCTTTTAAAAAAAATTTTCTTTTAAATAAGTGTTATTGCTAGAAAATTGCATCCACTTTTATGAAAACTGTGAAGATACCCATACTGCATTACACAACAGCACTTAGCAAAATCCCTTGAAAGTCCTCTCTACTTGCAAGTTTAAATAAACTTGCTAGTTCTAAACATACTTCTGGCAAGAGGCATCTTGCCCAAAATTAGAAGTGACAAGTGAGGGATTTCAGTATTAGAGACTAATGTGCTCATTTCCAACACAGAAATTTGCTGGACAAATATTAACTATTTAAACTTACTAGTCATCTTCTGAGTCTCATATAGAATGAGCAAATCACACTATGTAATAATTTGTAAAAGCTACCCTTACATCCACTGTACTAATTTCTCCCCTAAAAATAGGAAATTACGTCCAAAAACTAATGCTATAATCACTCTGAAATTGAGGCAGAAAAAATTCCAAACCTCAAACCAGAATTTAACTTCTCATATAAAGAGAAAGCAGTTTCTTTTTTAAGGGAAGAGGAGTAGAGAAACTGTAGGAGGTAAACATTAAAACACTTTTTCATACTGTGAGAAACTGGACTACAATACACTGTGAATTTGAAGAAAGACAACAGTAAGAACTCCGTTCCCTTAAAGTTGGCTCATTTCACTGTTGTCTGATGTTACTACTTTGGCATGTTTCTATCAACACCAAGCAAACAGTTTATCCAGGCAAAACTGACATTTCACTTTGTCTTCCTTGTGGATGTTACAAAAGAGATTTGTCCATAATAAGGCACATGCAGAAGGCCACTCTGGTCCATAGAAGAAATAATGTATCCAGTCTCACAAATAAACTGAAGTGCAGGCTTCAGAACATAGGCATTCTTAAAAGTAATATGATTTGCAAGGAAATGCTGCTTGTAAGGCAAAAGCAGGTAAAAAGTAATGCTTAAGAAAAAAATTAAGTATACCCTAAGTGCTGTAAATTAACTTAATGGGAAACTGCAGTAACAATGAAACTCCCAGACATACTAAATAGCCCAGTAAACACACCAATCAGCCCAGTGAGCAACCCAAAAACCACTTTAAATCCTACCAGCAGGACACACATTTTCAACAGTGGGGAATATGAAAGACCAAATTCTTATACAGTTTACAATGAAATAATAGTGGTCTAGTGTGACCATTGTACTTGCCTCATTACTAAGAACTGACTTGGATTAAATGAGTATAAATTGATCACTTTGGGTTGAAAAACATTAATGCACATGATACAGATGAAAAAATGCTACTCAACCATCAAAACTGACTTTATTCTACAATGCTTATAAATTTCATTTCAAATTCCATATTTAGGATGTCATTTCTTGGAATAAAGACTGATTCTTACTACGTATGTATATAGTACCCAATTTCATTTGTAAAGTTGCAAAGCCTCTAAATGACATTTTTATTTAAACAACATTATTTTACATTGTGCCTTGCCTACCACCTTATGTTTTTAAGGGAACTTTCCTTTATTTTACAGTTAAGTGAGACCAAAAGTCTCAATAGCTAGAGATACCTTTTATTTTATTTTAGAGACTTCAGTGGAAGCTCTGAGAAACAAGCTTCCAAATCCTCCTCTTGCCAGCATTACTCAAGCAGTGCTTGACATCACAGCAAAACCATGTATTTGTTGGTTTCTGATAGTGATGGAGCCCTATTATATTTTTTTCTGTCCTCCTAATTATGTGCATACAGTGTTGAAAAATCAAGAGTCTGATTCACCCATGTGAAATAGAAAAGTAAGTTGGAAGGGACCTTTGGAGATCATTTGGTCCAACCTTCTGTTGAACCCAAGGTCTTGGATTAGGTTATTGCAGGAGTCTGTCAAGGTACGTCTTGTATATTTCTGGTGAGGGAGCTTCTACCACTTTTCCTGAGTGACCTGTTCCAATGTTCAGCTGTTCTCATAGCAATGAGTTTTCTTCTTGTATCTGAATGGAGTTTCCTCTGAAGCAACTAGTGCCCATTGGTCCTCATCCTGTCACCAGGCACCCTTGTGAAGAATATACCTCTAACTTCCCCTGTTAACACCTTCTAGGTATCAGAAGAACGCAATTCAATCCCATCTGAGCCTTCCTTTTGCTAGAATGTTTACGTTTTCCAACTGTTAAACGTCATGGTGGCCTTCCACTGGATTCCTGCCTGTTTTTAATCTCTATCTTGAACTGCAGGAACCAAATCTGGACATAATAGTACAGGTGTGGCCTAAAAAGTATTAAGTACACCAGATGTGAGGTGGATCACATACCCAGACCCCAGCCTGTACTGGTGCTTGGGATTACTCTATTCCAGATAGAGAACTTCACATGCTTTTTTTTTTTTTTTTTTTTTAAAACCTCATGCAGTTCCAGCCTGTCATTGTCTCCCTGAATGGTGGCTCTTCTGGTGGGCCTGCCTCTCTGCCCAGTTTGGTGTCAACTTCGAGTTTGTTGAGAGTGCATTCAATTCCATCATCTAGGTTTTTTATAAAGATGTTTAACAGTACTGGCCATACTACCAGCTCCTCAGGAACTCCAAGCAGTCTGACTTTGAGCCATTAACCACCACCACTGGAGCTGTTTAGCCAGTTTTTGTCCAACCTCATGGTTCATCTGTCTAGGTTATACCTTACTTCAACGGAAAATGTCACAGTAGACTGTGACAAACACCTTGCTAAGATAAAGGTAGATGTCCTCATCCTTCATCCTTGGACTTCTGGTTGCTGCTAACTTACAAAAGCCTTTCCTGTTATTTTTGACATCTCCTGCTGCTTTGAGCTCCAGGCTTGTCTTTGCATTCCTAACTGCATCTCTGCACATCCAAGAAGTATCTCTGTATTTCTTTTTGGGAATTGCTCTGTCCCCTTCCCATCCCTCACGTGCTTATTCTTGCACTTGAGCTCTCTCAGTAGCACATTTAAATGAGACTTTCTATTTTTATGCCTACTCCTTTTCCCACTTAGGGGAATGGACAGCTCTTGTGCTGCAGGAAGGCTGTCTCTGGAAATATCTCAGCACTCTTCCAAGAAGCAGCTTTATCTTCCAAGGAAGTCTCTCATAGGATCCCTCTTAAGAGTTCCCTGATCAAGTTGAGCAGTATGTACTATGAAGTCCAAATTCATTCATTAGATTGTATTTATTGGAAAGTAAATACTAAAAAGACAAAATATTTTACATGAATTAATAAAATTCAAAGCACAGAGCAAATATTTGCCCACGTTTAAGTCCCAAGCTCTGTATTATCTGATAAATCACTGCAATCAAATCAGAGTAAAACAGGTATCATCTTAAAAGACACATGCTAAAGGCTTCTAAGTTCTAAGGGAGCTGCACAAAGTAGTACAAAATAGAAAATACACGCAAAAATATAACTTATTCTGGACTTCTGCTCCCTCTTTGTGAGCTATTCATCTTCAGTCAAATCACTTTAGATGAATAAGAAATGTCAGTACAAAATAATAAATCTAAGCAATTTTGTTGAGTGACAGATCCTAGCCCAGCAGTCATACATTACTATTAGACATAATAGGATATTAATCATTTAAAGCATGTTGACATTAATAAATTGTTTTCAAAAAATTTGAATTCAATTAAAAGACAAACAAGATGAGGTAAAAAAAGATCATGATTTTTTTCTCTCCCAAGGTTCCTTTTATTAAAATACAGAAAGAAACCTTTGTCTTCAAATTATAAAGCTTTTCAGCAGGACACAATACACAAATTCAGAACTTCTGTTAAACAGTGCTCTCTTGTGGTTCTGTGCATCAGTGAAAGAGTAAATCATTCCATAAAGATAGAGTCAGTTTGAAATTTCTTGTCTCTAGGTCTAACAAAAATTAATCCCTCAGATTTGTATTTCATTTAGTTCTGCATTTTATTTTCTAGCATGCCAATAACCTCATTTATTAAAGACCACCTTCAGAAACTGCATTCAAAGCAAAGTATGAAACAAAAACCCCCTATAATTACAATTTTAGCCTTGATCTTTAGTCAGAATTCACAGTTGACAATTTGTGCAATACCAGGATAATACTTAATGCATCGATTTTCCCAAATTCTGCTAGCAGAATTTCTGCATTGCATAGGATATATAGGTTACTTAAATATGTAGCCCACATGTCTAGGCTTCAATTAAATACAACCCTATTTGATTAAAATAAAAACCTTACTTTAACTTGCTAGGAGCACAAGAATGTTAAGACTACTCCTCAAGATTTCCACCTTTTTCTAGTAATGTAATGTAAAGAACAAACTACTCGTTATCACATCTAATTAAAACTTTAAAAAATGACTGGAAATGTCAAAACATCAATTACTAGATATGAAAAAGCGAGACAATGTTCTCACATTTAAATATATAAACTATTCATCCAAAAGAACAAAAAGGTACTCACAATACCAACTTATGTAAGAAATTACTTTTACCTTTTCAAAATGCAGCAGCTACTTTGGATATAGGATATAAAGTTTAAAAGGAACATATCTTTCAATTTCTGTAGTTATTTTCAAACTAAAATTTTTAAAAGCAAGTACTACACTTTTATTTCCCATTTGTTTCAAGCCCCAGCAGATATTAACAGGGTTATTGGGATTATTATGTCTAAATGTCTTAAAAGAAGTGAAGCAAATGTAACTAACCTGTTCATTCCTATCAAGGCTGTTAGATTTCACAATATCGGATGTCAGTCTGACTTGGGCTTGTGTGAGTTCCTGGGGAGCACTCTGAGAATTTGGCATAGGCGGTAAAGGAGCTCTCCGTTTCTTCGGCATTTCAGATGGCAGAGTATTTGAATCATACTGCTTGCTAACAGTGTTAGATCTCGTGATAAATGTTGGCCTTGGCTTGCTCATCAATGGAGTTGCTGGGGCACTGGCAGTCTTGGGGTGCAGGGGGAAGAAAAAAAAATCCAAGTTACTTATACTTTCTGGAAAACAATCAACAGTATTGATTGCTCAATACAAATGTTTCTAGAAGTTTTGCTTATACAAAGTTACACCTTACTTGTTCTTTTTTCTTCTTGCTTCGTTGAAAAAAGCTGAAGAATCCTTTGTTTTCTTTCTCCTTCAGAACATCTAAGTTTTCAGATTGGTAGGAGTCTAAATAGAAAATAATAGTTCCAGATGTTATTTATTGCACAGATTATTTCTCCTGCATTCTTACATTTTCACTGTCTGTTATAAGCCTCCTGGAAGGATATACAAAACACAACATAAGTCACCTATAACAGTTTTTCTAAATGCTGCAAAATGAACAGGTTTCCTACCATCTGTGTTCTTCCTGTCTTTCTCAGAACTCAGAATAGATGAATTTCAGCTGCAACTAGTGCCCCTAGCACTTAATCCAGCCCATCACACTTGTCGTATGTTCATATCACAATGGCTGTAAAAGGGAAGAACATCATCAACCTCTCCAGCTCTCAATTCCTAACAGTTTAAATTCATGGCAAAGTGTGAGGTGGTACAGGTCAAGCTTGTACAAGCATGCCCATGGTGTGACTATGGAGAAAGATCACCAAAACACCCGAGAGGTGCTGCGCACGTAAATGCATGGCAGTCATAGTAAAGATAGTCAAGTCCATTCTGGTATATTGCAGATTTTATCCTCCTTGCATTGTCTTATTCATGCAGATGATTTGTAAATTTAAAGGTTGTCTCTTTTTAATTTTTACTAGATTTAATTTTCTTAGAGAAAACCTATTGAATGAAAATCCAATGAGCAACAGAAATCAGCAAGGCTGCTATGGGCTCTTGGTACAAGTATCAATGTAAACATGACTGTAAATTTAATCAATCAATCTAGGGTAAAACTATACAGAAATACTTTATATATAGCTGGGTATATCCACTTCTGTATTATCTTTTGAAATATCCGTTTATGATAGGACAGAGATAATTACTCATGTCACAGTTAAGCAGATGTTATAATAGGAGCGGATGGTAATGTCATGTAGAGTGCTACAGTTTCACCACCTGTTTCAGTAAATCATACCTTGCAAAGACGGTAAATTTAAATCAACTGGTGATGTGGCTACAGGAAGACAAAAAGAAAGACAGAAAATGTGAATCTGAATCAAGGATGCAGTTATAAGTTACAAACACAGAAAGCCAGGCTCAATCTTCAACATTTGGGAAAGTACCCATTTACTTTTTCCTAAGTAAAAGGATGTGTATCTTTGCTACCTAATGCTATAAGCCATTTAAGAACTTGAGCCTGAAGACATGCAACACAGACTGGAATCTTGTTAACAAGGACAGACACTCCACTTGTATTTCTGAAGGAAAGAGGAAAATCTGTATATGGAATAGTCTGCACTCTAAGTTTTGGATTGTAGGCAGTCCAAACTTGGAAAATAGAGGAATGTAAAATTAAAATATAATCTGAATAAAATAAAATCCGAATTTAAATTCTATTAAGTAAAAGGTATGCCACACCATTTACTTTCATGAAGAAAGCTGAAAATTCAGAGGTTTGAAGCTGTCTCCAAAACTGAAATGCTGAACTACTTTGTCTCAAGGGAGCTAAAGTATACCTACATTTTCTAGCAGGACACTGCCATGTAGAAAGCACACATGCCCTTATATACTCTCCTAAGGATTTTTGGCTATTGACTCAAATGAAGCATATAGCATACTGTGCAGAAGGCAGCTCTGCCAGTCTGTAGATGAAAGCAGTAGCCAGACAACAAACAAGACAATGCACTAGGGGCATATGTAGTCCAAGTTACATGTTTAGGCAAGTTAAAATATGTTGTTTTCCAGTGGGGAAGAGAAAGATACTTCATTTTTGTTTTCTTCATGGGAAAAGGACGTATTTTTCCAAATCTGTCATTCTCCTGTTGTTCAAGATAACTGGCCTTTGGGAAGTAATTGAGAGAGCTTTTGAAACTGTAACCACCAAATGATAATGCTACTGTATTTAGGCAGAAGGGGGAAAGGACACTAACAACCAAAGAAACCTCAACCCCCCCCACCCCCCCCATGTTTTAAAGCAGAAAGAAAAACAAGCACAGTGGTCAAGACCAAGAGTGAGCCCATATTACTGGATTCTATATTGGGGCAGAATTTCCTGTGAGAAATGTCTGAAAGAGAACAAATCACACTGTATAGAATTTTTTATCACAGTACAATAAACTCTTCATGAAAAAGACAGGCTTACAGCTAAAGGTGAAACCAGACATAGAAATGTCTTTACAAATATAAGGAAGTTAGTTCATTGTGTCCCTGTTGCACCACAATTAAAAAGAGAATTATTATTCCTTAACAATCTATAAAATTAGCAAACAGCACTTAGAAATACACATAAACACCATCAGAACATTCTAACACTTTTTAAATTTTAAATAATTTTTAAACAAAACTAAATTTCTCTAAAGTTTTTGTTCTTTTCAGCTCCTCATGATTCTGTCTTTTCTATGAGCTAAGGGAAATACAGTGTTGTTGGTCTTTTGGGGGAAAGGCTGGGGGAAAGCAAGGAAGGGGTTGCTTTTCAGTGATGATTTGTACTTAGCCACCTTTGCTGGTACCTAACACTTTCTTAGAAAATGAAACCTTTATATAGCACTTCTCAAACATAAGTACAGGTAAACTTGTCCCAGTTTCAATTTTGTGGAAGACTAACGACATATATACTAAACTGGTAGAAATTAATTTCTTCGTAAGTAAAAAAAACCTCAACAAAATATATACATTATTGAAATACTCAGTAATTATCTTTTCTATAACTGCAATTCACAAAAATTATCTTACCTCGACTGATATCCATGGCATATAATTCTCTTAGTCCAAGGTCATTAAGAGATTTTGTCACATCAAGGGGTTCCTGAGACTGGTAATTCTTCAACAGCAGAGTGTGTGAAGGATCAAACTCACATTTACTACAGATAATTGGAATGAGTTCTTGAAGGGGTGAATGTGGACTAACTCTTACCACCGTCTTCTGTGTCTTCTTGTAGTTTATCACTACCCTTACTGTTTGCTGAAGAGAAGAAAATGCCAATAAATACCAGCACAAATTCTGAAAGAAGTGGCATTTTTATAACAGCCTTACAGTAATCACAGGAATTCCACTTACGGCCAACTTCACCAATGTTATAGATTCAGAAACATTATAAGAGAAACTAAGAACTATTTTGTGATTCCCTTCTAAGCAAGAAAAAGACACATGAAACAGTCTGCTCCTCCTTTAGCATCTGTCATTCGCCTGTCCAGCAGAGTACATGCCTGGAGTGAGATGCCCTACTAGGTTAGGTTACATTAGGTAGCTGTAGAAGTCAGCCAAAGAACCATGAATGCACATGTGTGTGCACATGCATAGGACAAAGGAAAAAGGGCAGCAGAAGAGATCCCCTGGCCATATATAAGTGCTTTAGATAAATTAAAAACCATTGTTCTTCTATACAGCAGAAGGACAAAGGCAGAAGGAAAGATTTAGGCAACACCCAGAAGTTGCTTTAGTACTCCTAAAAGCTCCTGCCTTTTTAAGAGGAAAAAAAAGCCTAGTAACAACAAAAAAGTACAGTATGTATATTAAAGGAAAATGAACATACAATCAGAAGGGCATATATATCACAGCATGACAGATGGCACAAGTTGTTGGTTTTCAGTTTGTGGAAAGCTGTATTCTGCCACACTTCATCTGCAGAATTTGTCAAAAGGACAGTAAGGCGTGGGATTTCAAATAATATTGTAATGTTTCTTTCTTTTGGCAGCAAAGATGTTTGCTGCAACAAACTGAGATATATTTTACCTAAGAGAAGGTTATCAAGAACATGGAGCCAAGCATTTCACAGGGGTACATGGTGAGAGGATGAGAGACAACAGGAAAAGCTGAAACAAGAGGCTTAGCTACCAGCTAAACTTGTTGAATACAATAGTGATTCTAATTTCTCAATACACTTTAATTTTAGTTCTCACCTCTGGTATAACTGGAGCAGGTTTCTTCTTATCCATTTGTTTTGGCTTTAAAATCACCTTTTCCATTTCAAGCATTCCCACTGGTGTGTTGGGTTTAAATTTAATCTGGCTGTTTTCTGCTGATACCAACTCTATAGTATAACTTGATGGATTTAAATGATACTGCGCACAGAGAAAGATCAGCAAGTCCATCATGGGCTTCCTGTAAAAGACAAACAGAACTGTCACAATAGATGACAATTAAGCAGGCCATAACAAAACGTGCTGCTAAACATTTAACCCAAGTCATCCTTTCCCTTCCATGACTAAATAATTACTGCCAGGCACCAACTTTAAACATCTTCAACATCAAAAAGAAAAAAGGCAAGCCAAACCCCAAAAAGCACCACTAAAAAGAAAATGAAACCAGTTTGTACAAAAGTATGCCAAGTGCTTGAGCAAAGGGGGAAATTTTTGCTTGTGTGAAGCAATGCTTTTCCCGAGGTCAGCAGGGGTATGTGAATTAGCCACCTCATTTGGCATTTAATGGGAACTGTAACGGTGGTGCTAAACGGTATTCATTAAAAACAGCAAAAGCTGTTCCTTCCAAAGCTTGAAATTTTTGTATCTATTCTGAGGTTACAAGGGACTTCATTTTCAGAAATTCTGAGCATAAGCCATTTGGAGGAAGCAAGAGAAATGAAGTCTGAGGATGTCACCTTTTAAGGAGGTCTTGCATTAGAGATCCCAAAATAAGAACCAGGTGTTTAATACAGACAAAGGGAAAGAAGCTAAATGACAATATAATAGTTGAACGCAATTTCTTGAGAAGCTCTGTGTGATGCAACAGATGTCCTTTTAACAATGAAGTATGGCAAACTGAATTTTTCATATGTAGTCACTAACTGTATGTCCTTGTTCTCTCAGTCCTCAGTGAAGAACATGCAGAACAATGTATTAAGATAAGCTGAACATTCCCAGTTGCCACTGGAATAAGGTTATTAAATCTGTACTTTAAACATAAGTGTCATACAAGTTTAAATAGGCTAAAGGTAAGAAGAGTATCCTAACTTTGCATGTTACAGCCACAGAATAAGGTTATAGTACTATCAGGTCACTGGAACTGGTCATTCCTCAATAATTTTTAAAGTTGGGTAATCATCTGTAAAGGAGCATTTCATTTTGATGCCCTCTGCATGTCTCAGTTACAGCTACAAACAGGGAAATCTATCACTTGCTCTGTCTCACAAGCATATTATGAAAATAATTTAAAAGTCTGTGAAGCAATCAAATGCTATGTTGAAAAGAAACTGAAGTGTCTAAGAGAAAATTAATATAGGGTTTGGCTGGTATGGCTTTATCAGAAATCTTAAATTCTTGATGCAATCTCATAACAGATGCAAGTATTCTGGTAGCATAGCCAAATATGGAAATAATTAGCTTCTACAAAGAGCCATCAAGCTAAGCAGAATTCTAGATAATATAAAGATTGTGAATAAATTTATTAAGTAGAAAGTTAAAACAGACTTTTCCTGTGATACTGTTCTTTAAAAGAATTAAGAGTGACTCAGTCTTGGAAATTACTGTGAACACTCTCCCCGTCGTGTCCCCCCCACCTTTAATTAAACCTAGAATATCATGCCTGTTTTCACTTGGTCTTAAAGAACAAGTGTTTGTTCCTTAAGCAAACTGCCTTCTGATTCCTAGAAGCAAGGCTGGATGCGCTGGTGCACATGCTGCACTTCCGGAAGATGGAAAGAGTTTTAAAGCCAACAGATATAGTTACTGCAGACCTATTACTTTGGGTTTTTTTTCCCCAGAGAAAAAGTTTCTGCCTGCTTAAATGGCAGGAGAATATTCGCTCTTAGGAGACAAAGGCAGGAGGAACAATAAAACCAAAAACATGGAGAAATGATGCTCCAAGGTGTCAAAAAGCAGCGATTAGGTCGTCTGAAGAGGTATAGAAGAATGTAATATACTCCTGTGCCTTCATCTAGATGATATATATCAGCCTGAGGAATACCATGAGAAATGCACTGAGCACTGCAGAAAAATAACTGTCCCTCCTTTTTCACATAGCTAAATCAGTGAGTTTATTTCCATTCTTCTCTTGCATATATCACAACCTGCACTGATTAGAAGAAGAAGGAACTACTCAATTTCTCATACTTCTAACCCATAATAGAACAAGTACATCCATCTCGCCCTAATAAGAAAAGAGCTGCAAATGCAAATCATGTTGTTCCCCCATTTCACTGGGGGCAGGGCAGGGGTGAGGAGGAGGGAGCCAGAGGAGACAGCAGACACTACTTCTGTAGTCACCTTTCAGGTTATCAGCCTAGCCAGTAAGTTACCCATTACTTTTTTTTTTTTCTGGTACATTTTTATACATTGACTAGCTTTAAAAGCTACACTTCCTCTGGGCTTCAGTTATTGGAGAATGGTAAGAACACCAAAGATGACCAGGACGAGAATTCACAAGCAAAGATCACAGAAAGCTGTCCTGCGGACATGTACCACGGCGACAGGGGCAAGCCCTCATGTTAACCAGTCACAAGAAGTGACAGAACGGTAAGTGAGGAACATAGCTGCTCACAAACAACAGAAACATACATGCAAAGTAGTACATGAAAACAGTGATTCAGTGCAAATTTGCTTTCCATTGGTACTTCCAGAAATACCCTGCTTGACTGGAGGATGCTAGACTTATAGTACCCCCCTCCACTGGAGGCCAAGACACCTTCAACAACTGCTTTAGACAGACATTCCTACAGCAATACAAAAAGCAATCTTGTTTTGTAATTACTTGTACTACAAAACTTGTAAAACTATTTTTTTGCTAAAGCCTTCAAGGATTGCAGGTAGAAGAATACATGTATCATAACAAATTTAACAGCTACCCTAATTAATATTTAGTAAAACTCCAAGAAGTGGCCATCAGCTCTCTCAGTGTACATCATCTGCTTGTCCTCCTTTATTTAATTTCATTAAAATCTTTATCTGCAACATCTTTAACTTCATTACATTACTTAATTTTCCAGAAATCTTGGTTATAAATTTATTTACATATTCCTGCACCCCTTCATCTCTCATCTCTTTTCCCCTGGTTATTCCTACCTGACTAAATAACAATTAAAAGTGGGTAATAGCAGCCTCTCATTACATCACGTAACCGACAGTTAAACAATGAACCTTCACCTAGAACATATCAAACGATGTCATGTTTGCAACCAACAGTAAAAGGTGTCACTTCAAATACTGCATCAAGTGTTGAAAGAAAAAAATGCATCAAATTTCTACACTTCTCTCCAAAAATGAGGGCTAGATACTTGCTACTTTAAAAAAAAATTGAGATTCTGACACAATCAAACTTTAGGAACAAGGTCTTCCCATCATGAGGCTCACAGTAAGCACCACTGAACAAATAAATCTGTCAGTAACTACCAAAAGTATTCCTAGGTAGGGATGGAATGGCATGGGGCAGGGGGAGACGTGGGGAAGGGAAGGCGGGGGGGAAGAAGGGGAGGAACCATACACAAAGTTTGGCTTTCTATAGATCTCTGATTACTTAAGCCTATGGCTTCATGGCCTTCCTTGCAAAAATATTTACTAATCCTGTTCTCTAAAGAGAAAAAGACATTTGTTTTCATGGACAACAACAAAAAACCCACCAAAACCCCCAGAATTTGTTACTAACAAATGTTAAGTACAATAGGTTTTGAAAAGTAGGGCAACACCACAAAGCTTGTTATTCACTGGCTAGCTATACAGAGTAAACCAACACTTTATTAAGAATACCCTAATGACTGAAAATACTCAAGAATGGATCAAATGGAAACTCACAAAGGACTCTAAGAAAACAAATTCAGCAAAGCTAAGGTCTCCAAGAGGCACCTGAAACTGAAGCCCTAAACATGCAACCCTGCAAAACTATTTGTCTGACACACCATTTCCAAATAAAATGCATGTCACTATCATATTGGCCCTTGAAATCTCTAATAATTTACTGATCCACACAACTGAAACTGATTATTCAATTTTGAGACAACTTTCTCAAACTCTGCATTTCTTCCTTGTGGGAAAACAAAAAACTAACTTAAAATGATCAGGCTGCTAAATAAAATAGTTCAAGTTTTTTCTTTTTTTTCCTTCTTTGGCTGCAGAAAATTCTTCAGTCCTATCCTATATTTAGAACCAATGGAGAAGATTCATAAACTCCACTCTGAAAAACATGCCAATTTAAAAAAAAAAGAGCAAAAAAGGAGCTCCACTCATTCCTTCCTCCAAAGGACTGTACCTTCACTTCCTATCACTCATTGTTCTTACCATGTTTTTGGGGGGTTTATGTGTGTTTGTTTTTAAATAACTGCTTGCCTGCCCCCCCCCCCGAGTAATCCTGGTGATAGGAGAGTGTGAAAGCCACTGTGAAAGCCACTGTGAGATTCTGAACTGATGAACTGAATCACTATCACCAACTACTAACAAAATAGAAATTGGTGCCTAGGCTTAAGTAAGAGAATCCACCCCTGCCTGAATATTCAGAATGAGAAATTACCTATTTCAGTTCTCCTTCCTTTTCTCAGTCTCAGTTTTTTGCTTTAGTTGCCCACAGATCAACTCAAGTATCAAAAATTATTCTCTCTTGTAATCTTTTTCTTGAAAACCCCTTTTGGATTTCATTCTGATCCTCTTCTGCCTACTTCTACTCACTCAGGATATTTATCTATGTAACATCTTGCTTTGTTCCACATAGCTCTTGCTATCCACTATGCCAAAGCAGGGAGCAAACCAAGCCTACTTCATCTGACAACAGCAGAGGAGTTTCTTCTAGTGGACTGTGACATTTGAGCACACAGCTGTACAAACTCAGTTTTGCTTTTTCTAGTATGAGATCTTAAAAGGTATTCTTTCCTTGGAAGCTTTGATGCTGTTCATCTCTGATTATGTACAGGAAGGTGACAAATCGGTGATTTATCTATGTCATTTCTAGAGGGATCTTACCTATTTGTCCACAAAATCCAACTGTCAAGACAGAACAAAACTAGAAGATAGTTAGAAGGATGTTTCACAGTAGACTGCAGGTCCTGCACAGTACCTCCCCTCAGTCTGAGTGAGCCCGGCATTGCTAATATAGCTTTCTATTTGCAAGAGAGCCATTTATGAAATTAACCACATACAGTACCTTGGTTGAAAAAAAAAACCAAAATAGTAACTGTGGGATAATAAAACTGATGGGGAAACGTGTGTGCTTCCTGATAAGCCTGTGAGGCCTGCTTTGAACACTGAGTAATTATACACAATGTAATTTGACTGAGTGAAGATATATGCAACATTGCTTTCTGGTGCTTTGTTCTGAGCAAAGCAAGATAGAGGGCACACAGTACTCAAGTGTGGACAAAGGGAGTGAAAAGAAGAAAGAGAATTGCCTGACAGTGTACACATGGAGTCTTACCTTTAAAAAATTTTAAAAGCAGGGGAAGGCACCATATTTACAGACAGACAGCAATGTTCCTTACTCTAGACATGCTAGCAAGAACACCATAAAGCATCATAGTAGCCACCAATTATTGCAGAAAATTTCTTCTGAGAAATATAACCTCAGATTTAAGTTATCCTGAAAATCACGTGGGGGAAATCCACAAAAGTTCTACTGCAGCTCTGATAGAACAAGCTGGTATTTGATGTCTAAGCAATGACCTCATGAACTCTAGCAAATGGCAAAGCATGCAAACAGACTAGAGCCAGTTTCTCTCATTAAGAAGTGGTTGTAACTGTGCTTTTACATTACCTGGTTTAAATGAGTAAATAAATAAATAAATCAGCCTGCTTGCTTTCAGCAGTGAAGATGCTGGCAATGCACTAACATGAGAACAATATACAAATAGTTTCTTTATTTCAGCTTACAAAAGCAACAAACTGGCATCCTACTTGCTCTGATCCATACAAGGCCTTGCACAGGAGCTTTCTTCGTAGATGGGCTATGATAATTCATATAACATTTTAAGTCCCAGGACTTATGATTTCAACTCACCAGTCCCGGTCTTTCTGAACTAAAGGTGATCTCAAAGTTATATGTACAATCTATACTACCAAGTAGCAGACTGAAATATGCATTTCAAATTAAAACCAGTTAAGAAAATATATTTGTTTTAAAAAAAAAAAATGTCCAAAGCCATAGCTAGAAATTATTTCTTTGAAGCATTATAGATTTTTGTCTGAAGTGATGACATTTTTTTAGGACTGCTAGTAGTCTATAGGTAGTAGTGCTGAGCAAGTGCTAAAGATATGACTTTGTACCCAAATAGAATGCATGAACTCATCTGAAGTCTAAAAGGAAAACTTATGTGGGAAAATTCAGTGACTCATACAAACCAGTATTTTTCTATAGATTTGCAATGACTAGAAAGAGCAATGGGTATGCCTATGCATCCTAATAGGTGCCATACAGAATTTCTGAATCTCAAAAACCAGTCTTCCCAAAAGGTAGGTAAATGTATAAAGTATACATTTCCACAGCTACCCCAAAATCCTAATAGAATCATAGAATCATTT
This sequence comes from Elanus axillaris, assembly GCA_026212715.1. Classification (NCBI taxonomy): domain Eukaryota; kingdom Metazoa; phylum Chordata; class Aves; order Accipitriformes; family Accipitridae; genus Elanus; species Elanus axillaris. The sequence continues at coordinate 32,992,514 of JANZLQ010000001.1, read as the reverse complement.
AGGTTGGAAAAGACCTTTAAGATCATCAAGTCCAACCATTAACCTAGCACTGCCAAGTCCACCACTAAACCATGTCCCTAAGCACCACATCTACACATCTTTTCAATTCCTCCAGCGATGGTGACTCCACCACTTCCCTGGGCAGCCTGTTCCAATGCCTGACAACCCTTTCATTGAAGATATTTTTCCTAACATCCAATCTAAACCTCCTCTAGCACAACTTGAGGCCATTTCCTCTCGTCCTATCACTTCTTACTTGTGAGAAGAGACAAACACCCATCTCGCTACAGCCCCCTTTCAGGTAGTTGCAGGGAGCAATAAGGTCTTCCTTAAGCCTCCTTTTCTCCAGACTAAACAACCCCAGTTCCATCAGCTGCTCCTCACAGGACTTGTGCTCTAGACCCTTCACCAGATTTGTTGCTCTTCTTTGGACACACTCATTACATAACTCATATTTTATTAAGTGATTAAAACCTGGATGGAGGTCAAAGTAAACTAGAGCAAGAAAAGAAAATTAAATATAACTTACCTCCCGTTAACTGTAGTATACTTCATCACATCTCCTGGCAGGACCACTGACAGTTCAATATCTTTATCGATTACATTCTCTTTCTGCTCCATGATAAGGTTGGCTGATTCTGTGTCATCAAACAGAGAAACGGCAATGGGTTTTGTTTCAGACGGAGGAGGCGGTGCTTTAGATTTTCTTCTGAAATAAATGGACAAAAATTAAAAGTTCAGTATGTATTTATATATGATTCCATACTGGCAAACTAACAAGGCTCAGAACAGGAATGAACCACACTTAAGTCTTTTCACTTGGACTGTGTTAAGTGATATGTGCAAGGAAGGGATGAGAGAATACTTTAAACACACATATCTTCTGTCACCACTGGTCAACTTGCTAAAGTATCTACCATGTTAAAAAACAAAGCACAATAAACATCAAGTCCAAAACAAAAAGGTTTTTCTAATCTACATTTAAATAAATTAATTAATTTTTTTTCTCCCTTGGGTTATGCAAAGGACCCTATTTGTGCATTCTCCATACAGATTTACTGGATTAGTATGAACAGAAATACTGTACTATGCAGTATGAAGCCAAATTGCACTGACAGTATGTTTAATATATAGGATAGACTGGCAAGGGAATAATGACACTATTCCTCCTCAAATTTTTCTTTTGATTATTAAAATCACTCAAACAAATCCTACCAGCTCTAGTCTATTTAATTCTATACAGTGATAAAATAGCAGCATAACCAATACTATGTCGTAATATTTCTTGACATTTTAGTCACAATATGCTTTTATATTTCCCTCAAAATATGCCGATTTCCTGTTTTATTTTCTCGCTATCCTTTCCCATCAAGAGTATAAGCCAGAGTACTCTTGAAAGCAAAGAGCGATCACTAAATAGGTTTCACTTATTCCACTTTAAAAAAATAAAAAATCAAAAATGGTATAAAAGGAAAACTCTCTACATCTCTTAATATATTTATGTTACAGTAAATTCTGAAGGCAGGACTCTCATGTCCTACAACATACAGTCCATCATCCCCTTTTATTCAAATAACTTTCCACAACTCACCAGAATTTTGACAAGGAAAAGATACTATTATTAAGAATTTCACCATTAGAAACAAAGCCAAAACACGCTGTGGAGACACGCTACCTCGTGAGAACTTTTAAATTTCTTATAAACACTCTTTTAAAAAGTTTGAATGGAGTCACATTCACAGAAAACTAAAATTTCTAACATAATACACAAAGGTTCCAAAAATATGCTTGCAGTTTAGATTCTGGAGCTGTACCAAAGTTTTTTTACTTTTAACATAACCAAAGAAATTAACTTTTATAATTGTCCTACAGATTTAAACCAAAGATCTAGCATACAACAATTAGAAACACACATCTTGCATAGGAAAGAAAAGTTTAAAGTCACTCACAGTGAAAAGCAAACAAGGTCCAGAGCAGCATTGCAAAAGACTGTGTAATGAGACTTCACATGACCATCTGTTGCTAAAAGTGCTTAGAGTTTTGAACTTCAGAACTCCGTGCTGAATAATTAACTATTCACAGCCTCTCAGAGCTAATCAGGAGTACTCACAGACCTCCAAACACACCAATTGAGGATCTGCCAACAAAATTTATACCTCCTCTCTGTTAATGTTTTAAATTAGTTTCAGCGCACTCCTCATACAATCCAAGATGAGTGGTGTTAACTGCAAATTTAACTTTGGTCTGTCTGTACAGCAGCTTGCCTGGGTTGTTTCTGGGTTATGTGAACATTACAAAATGTATGAATCAAACTTCTTTTTACTCCTCCCCAACTTGTTCGGGGTGGTTTTTGCATGATTTTTAGCTCATAGAGCTGTCAAAAAGAAATTATTAGTCAATACAGAGCATCAATACAACTATTTAAAAAAAACAAACCAAACCCAACCCTAAAAACTCACCCAATTATATTAATACCAAAAACCATCCAAACCCAAAGTGAAGCAGTACTGCTTTTCCCCTTCCTTCCTCATTCTTACGTCTTTAAGTGACTTCATATGACTGTTAAAAGATATTTATTACAATTGAACTCAGAATTTAATCTTTGAAGACTACATGCCACAGAAAGATTTGTTTGCAAGTGCTAGTGGACTCTATTTTCCATTAAGCAGAAAAATGAAATTTCATTGCTGGAACTCAACTATAACTGGAGAGCGCTTAATAACACAGAGCAATAAATGCACAGTCCACTTAAGTAAAATGCAGATTTATGTAAAATGCCAGGTGCCCACACCAAAGCCATTCTATCACTTCCCCCCCACCTCAGCAGCACAGGGGAGAGAAAATATAACAAAGGGCTTATGGTTCAAGATAAGGACAGGGAGAGAACCAATTACTGTCATGGGCAAAACAGACTCAAATTGGAGAAAATTAACTCAATTTATTGCCAACTAACAAGAGTATGGTAATGAAAAATAAAACTAAATCTCACAACACCTTCCCTCCACCCCTCCCTTCTTCCCAGGCAAGCTTCACTCCCAGATTCTCTACCTAACCCCCCCAGCAGCACAGGGGGACAGGGAATGGGGTTTACAGTCAGTTCATCACAGGTTGTCTTTGCCACTTCATCCTCCTCAGGGGCAGGACTCATCACACTCTTCCCCTGCTCCAGCGTGGGGTCCCTCCCACGGGAGAGAGTCCTCCACGAACTTCTCCA
>JANZLQ010000001.1:32967396-32988984 GCA_026212715.1 Elanus axillaris | reverse complement strand
GGGACAACCTGCCTCACCATGGTCTTCCCCACGGGCTGCAGGGGAATCTCTGCTCTGGTGCCTGGAGCATCTCCTCCACCTCCTTCTGCACTGACCTGGGGGTCTGCAGAGTTGTTTCTCTTACATGTTCTCACTCTCTCCAGCTGCTGTTTCTGTCCCGCTGCAACTTTTTTTTTCCCTTCTTAAATATGTTATCCCAGAGGTGCTACCACTATCGCCGGTTGGCTTGGCCTTGGACAACAGCGGGTCCGTCTTAGAGCTGGCTGGTATTGGCTCTGTCTGACATGGGGGAAGCTTCTAGTAGCTTCTCACAGAAGTCACCCCTGTAACCCCCAGCTACCAAAACCTTGCCACAGAAACCCAATACAACTGTACAGAGGTAGAACTGATCATATGCTTTTGTCAAAACTTGTGTGCAACAGCTAGATAGATGAAGTTCTACATATTTATAGAGAACACACACACACACGTGGGGTCAGGCAGTCTAACAAGATTGGCTGAATCTCTACATACAGAACTATGTACCCTACCCATCTCTAGCACGTCTGCATGTTCTTTATGGTTAGTTTTGCTTACATTTCCCACCACACACAAAGGAGGAAAAAAAATCTCCAAATATACTTTCTCAGAAGTTACGCTGAGTTTTTGGCAATTTCTTATTAAACAACAGGGATCCCAATACTTTCATTTTGTGTTTCCAGCCATATCTTTTTTTTTTCTTCATTTTTCACCAATTCTCTCATTCTTACCTCAAAGTATTTACATTTGGTCTTACAGCTTTTTGTTTTCTTGAGTTTGTTTCTCTACCTTGCCACAGGAGAGGCTTCCTGACAGGTAACAGAAGCCCTACCCCACCCCAAGCACTGGTACTGGGCAGCAAGAACAATTCACTACCATGATTACATCTACAGTTGCAAATCAAGAGCAGCAAGTAACAGGATGGTGGAAATACACTTGCAATGTAATACACTTGCAACCCTCCTCTCCTCTTTTGCACTAAGGCTCCTCCAAGAAGCTGACACAGGTGATTTCTCTCACAAAGGCATCCTCCACATACCATTTTATTCAAACACCAAAAAAGTAAAACCATCATTATCCACGTAACTCCAAGCCTATGCCATCATTTCACTTATGCATTGTAAAGAACAGACAAACACAAGCCCAGTTCTCTCTTGCTGCTTCACCTCTACCAGGTACTCGGCAAACCTGGAGAGCTGCTGGTTTTTACTGAATTTGCTAAAAAGTCAGTGTAAGGTACTTTCTTCTGAAGAGAAGAAAACCCTTTTTTTTTTAATAAGGCAAAATACAACCATAACAAAAAGAATAAATTTGCTGTTATACACATATATGTGTATACTTAGAACACTCAGAACTCAGAAAAAAGGTGTTCTGTAAATGGTCTCACTCACAGCACCTTTCATATTCAGATAGTTTCCAGATATACTAGGAGCTAAGCAGACCTAATATAATTTTCAAAGTGAATATTAGAAGGAGTTAGGACAGCCAAAAACATGCTCTTTATTTTTATGGCTACCACAGAACTAGAGGAAAGCTGTGGGAAGAATCAAAGTATGGCTTATTTAAGCTATGACATAGAAGCAGTTATAAGCAAAATTTTAACCAAATAAGGCCACAACTCATAATATAAGAAATCCTCTGGAAATTGTGCTGCAGTATCCTATACAATGTGGGTCCTCACTCCTTCCTAGTCTCCACAGGTCCCAGCCCGATCAACTGACTGACCCTCCTACGCCACACATTAAAACTGCCAATCTCCACTTACCTGAAGTGATATGCTCCTCACTGTTTAACACCAGATAAACAATTCCAGCTACCTATTATACTGGAACTGCTTGAATGTCATCTTCTGTTTAACCAATTGCTTAAGACAAAGCAGGAAAGAAAACAAAACAGCAACAACAAAAAAAATCTTTCTTCTCTGATTCTTCCTAGCCCTGCAAAAGGCAGCCCAAGGGGCTCCCACAACGCTCTCACAGGGTCCCACAAACACAAGCTGGTACAGCCTGGGCAGAGTTTGTATCTCCCTTGTAACCAGTGCCCCTGGAGCCCCCTGCGTATGCCAAGTCTCTCAGCAAGCCCTCATATTGTGAGATGATATTGTTCTCAAGAGAATTGATTCATAGCTCTTCAAAATTTAAAATTCTGAAGTCCCACCTGCAATTCCCACCAGTCTTTGCAACAGAATACAGTTCCTGTAAAGACATTAAAGAATTCTTTCAGCCAAATGCAGATAGAAGGCTTTATCATTTTGTAGAGAAAAACAATACATCTTTTAAAATCAAATGCAAGGCCATAAAGTCAACATTTTATGTGCTTCAGATCCCACTTCTACAGAATAAAGTGTCATTACTGTAACTCAATATATTTCCTACTTGCCAAAAAAAATAATAGTGTCAGCGATCTGAATGAGTGGAAGCCCTTTTTAAAACAAAGGTCTGGCACAGTAAATAAATAAAGCATCTATTTGTTTGATTTTCAAAAAATTCCTGTTAGAAAGTTATAAGCAGTATATTTTTAACTATCAGTAACTAGAGGAAGGCACTTTAAAATAGTGAGAAATACTTGAACTGACAGTGACCTGGATATTCCAGTTATTACCAGCACTTCCTTTCAATAAGGATCACTTTCCCCCCCAAAATGGAGGAAAACAAAAAGAGAAAATAGATCTACTAGATTTGTACACAACTGAGGGCTACAGCATTAAAATGACCACCTCTTCAAATCTTGGTATCAAGGAATACTAATGTCTACAGCACCTCCCCATTTGAACACAATTACAAGACACTACACAGACAGCTTGATAGCCCTTTCACTGAAATTATTTTGTATCTAACCTCCAACATCAGAACCATCTCTCAAGTTCTCTGTAGTAATCACCTAGGACAGGAAAGGTCATAAGGGACCTCACCTGCAATTCAGTCATCTCTCAGATACTGAAAAAGTTCATTAAACATAGTACAATAAAAACCTTCTACTACACAACAGATAGGCTTAAGTTTAATTTGACTCATGGCACCATGAAGAACACTGGTTTATACAAAAAGCAACTATCCCCCCCCCTTTTTTAATTGAACTTTACAAAATTATGTATGCCAAAACACAAGCAGCAATTAATTTGTTTCACTCAGTCAGAAAAGGATCTAGCTCTACTACGATCATGTCACAAGAAGAAAAAGGCTGCTGTGATAAAGCTTCTTCTAGAGCTTTTCTTGCCTTTGACCTCTCACCCAAAGCAATTATTATAATGCCTTCTCCGTTACCACAATAACACTGCTCCACTGCTACGCCAAAGTAGCAGGCAGCCAAAACCTTGCACATCACCTGCTCAACCAAGCAACAGTTCAACAAGAGTTCAGGCCTACATTGACTACATTAATTTGTTTTGTTTACAATAATAAATCAGTTTTGGACGACAGATATACAAAATATTTAAGCCCCTAATTTTGCCTATAAGTATTCCCAGCCCAATATTCATCTTTAATACTCAAAGAACAAATTTGTCTTCTATACTAAGGAACGATCATGAAAGTACCAACTTTCCTCCTGTTTATTCAGTTCCTTCATTGGGGATTATGATTTCCCAGCATCACCACTGCACATCTTCAAGATCAAACACTACTTGCTAGGAAAAAGCTTGGAGACAACTGCAGAATTACTATCTGATTCTGCCCATCATAGTCCAGCAATGACTGAAGTTATCAATGGAAGTCACTCAAAAAGTCGCTGCTATATATTTCAGGGCATATGTGTAGACAACCTCTTTAAAAAAAAAAATAAAGGAGGAGGAGAAGTATTTCATAAGACATAAATGTTCAGTAATCCACATTTCACATTAGTTTGTGAGCTGGAGCTCCCAAATTGGGACTTGATAATTACTTAGTCAAACACATGAAAAATGCAGTTTTACAATAGTGTCTATTGTCTATGGGCCAGTCTGAAAGGCCGGTTTCATCTGCAGTATAATTATGGATGATATTTTGTTTTCTTTCCTTTAGTGAAATGCAGGCCAATTTTCATTTTTATTGCTCTTAATCTGAATACTAATAATTGCATTGACATATCTATTCCACATGAAGTATTTTTCTTTTAGCTTGAGAACTGGAATACACAGCTTTCTTGTTATAGTAGCTATAGAGATGTTGTAAAGCTACTCTGCATAACCTTCAGATAGACTGAAATGAAAATATTTAAGAAATAGGACCATTACTCTTCCCACCCCTACCCCACCACCACAGCAAAATAGCCTCTAGATAAGCACAAGATTTATATTCTATGTACATGAAGCTTTTTTTCCAGTCTGTGATCTGATATTTGGCATCTAGTCTCTTAAAGCAAAAAAACCACCAACCTTCTTCCAGAGACCAGTGAAAACAAGGAATTTAACAATCAGTAATGTGCAATAAGGTACATATTTTCATTAGAGATTTCATTAAAAATCTGTATTTAAAAACAAAACCTTAACAGCTAACATCCTACAACATATGAGTTTCTATTTTCCTGTGCACTATTAGCAAAGAGCAGAAAATTCCCGAGTCCCTAAATTATTTGTTCATCCTTATGCGGAAACCTTGCATGGTATCAGTTAAAATCAACAGTGTCATAGTACATACTGCTACAACAGCATATGTACGTGTTTATTGCAAGCACACATCTTAACATTTTGCAATACTTGATTTTAAGTCCACTTGCTAGCTTATCTTTAAAATGATATTTATTTCACAACACAAGGTTATCTGCTTTTCTCATTTTCAGAGAGACTTCTCTTTCACATCTTGGATTCACCCATTCCCATCCTGGCTTACTTCCAGCCCAAGTCTGAAGCTGACACAAAAAAACCTGACTGGAAATCCTTTGCTTTACACCGCCCAACGAATTGGAACTGTTCTCACAAAACCACACTTTTAACTTTTTCCAAAACCAGAAAAGGCTATTTTCTTTATAAGCTTCTAGAGATTCTCTCCCTTAATGAGGAAGCAAGAACACCTGTAACTACATACACTGTATCTTAACGACTTTTCACTGCTGTTTGCTGTATCCTACCTCCTCCACACATACATTTCTAACAAGTCACCTGAAACAAGTTATAGAATTTTTCCAGTCACTTAAAGTTTTAGATCAAGAAGTCAAAAGTTATGCTACAGCTGTATCAAAACACACTCTGCACAGCTGTATCGTTCTTGTGATTTAGCAACTGAATTGAATACTAATTAGCATCAGAAAAAGTCTATGTATTTTAATGTTTGGTAAGAACAAGGACTCTTGTTGTCACTCTTGATTTGTCACAAAATTCTCCTGCCAGAGAAAGTACAGTTGCTTCTATACAACACATTTTATGTTATGGCACACTTATTGGCAAATTACAGTTCACTGCTTAGATTCTCTGTTCAGGGACCTGGAATGGGAAGTCCCTAAACTTACTTACCTTCCACGACCTTTATGGTTACATTGTCCCAATTTTAGCTCTAATACTCCTCCAAATAAGACTACAAGCTATCAGTCAAATCTAATGGAGAACACTGATTGCAGAAAAGAGTATGCTATTAGGAGCACCTCCAGATGAAAGAAATCCTCCGAGATAAAGGATGTCAAATAAACCATTCAGAGACTAATATAACATCTCAGCTTCTCCTATTTTCTTCAGATTCGTTCTGTCAGTTCCAGATATTCAGTGCCGATTTTCCCTAAAGCTGCTACAAAACCAGAATTCATACCATGACCGTCCCAAAGTAGGAAATGGGCATTACACGGTAGAGGTGCATGAAATGATCAAGACCTTTCCTTGAAGCTTTATGACTTGCTAAGCACATAAGCCTATGAAGGCAAACTCCTAGAACTAGCAGTCAACAAATAGACTGTGGTCTTCAAGAACACAGTTCCCACCTTGGGATGGACAAAAAAAGCGAGGCAAATCCTGAAAACTACCCTTAGTGGAGTCTAGGGTTTACAGCAGAAGCCCATGCAATGGATCAGTTAAGTGGCTGCCATTTGAGAATATGTGTCCTTTCTTCAGGTAAAGTTACTGTCTACTCATAGAGCCCATCATGTGCATAGGTCTTGTGCTGAGAGATTAAGACAAATGAACTGGGAAAAAGGCTCAGATGAACTGGGAAAGCAAACCACAACCTGAAAGAAGATCAAGAACTAAGCTTGAAATAAACTATAGAGAAACTAAGCTAACCAACCAACCAAAAAACCCCAAATGCCAAAAACGTGAAGGAAAAAACAGAAACCACTTTTTCCTAGTCATTGTATATTTGTTGTAAAGAAAATCAAACTGAAGAGTCCAGACATCTCACCTCAAACAAGTATCACAGAACGACAGACACCAAAAGCATCACAACCATTCCCAGCTTTGACTCACCTTCTTATAATACATGAAATAGGTATACAATTGCTAGACTTGGCATGAATCTACCTCTGCTTAAGATGTATGGCTGTAGGTACACAACCATCAAACTTCTTTGTTCCTCCCTTATTACATAAAACAATCTCCAAATTTTTCCTATGCAAGGAAATTAAACACTGAAGATAGTCTTGAATAGCAAATTCAACTTTTGCTTTCAATTCCAGCACTGCCTGCCAAGAATCTAAAAAGAAAAAAAAAAAGTCACCAGACTGATAATATTGTGTCTTCCTCTGGACATTCATTACTTTGTTTTCACATAACTGCATCTGGATCACACAGAAGAGACTCCTCGGCAGTATGTTGCTTTCTTCTCTAATCATCCAACACATCGTCCATTTCACCTTTTAATGAAAGTCTTAAAACAATACAGTTTTCTTAATCATAATCCTTAAGACCACACACCTTCTGGTACATGACAGAAAAGCTATTCCAAAACACTAAGATTTGTTCTGCCTATTAGTAGACTTACAATTTTGTTTTTAAAGTATCAGCAGACCATAAAGTGCAGTTTCTAAAGTGGAAGCACTTCTTCCCACACTCTAACTGAATGTCTGAACTTCCTACTTAGGTCTGTGGCTGATGTTTTGTAAGAAGAGACCTGCATGGGACTGTAAACATAAAATTCATCTAAGAACTATTCTCATTTCATTCCTAATGGAGCTTTTTCACCATGTCTGGCATTCCCACACTAAGATTAACTGGAAAACATTCAACATTTATCTGAAGACTTCCACTGGGTCTCCAACTTGCTATCACCTCTACTTCTACCCAAATCATGCTCAAAGAACAGTTTGCTGTTGGTCATGAAAAGCACCTCTCTTTTTGGTGGAACCCAAAATAACAATTTTTAACTGGAGTTTGACTAGCTGAAATGTCACATTCTGTTCATCTTGACTAAGTTAATACCAGGCATACAGGTTTCTACACAAAATTTGGGTTGCCAGAAGTGCTGCAAAAAAGGTTACTTTTAAGTTGGTTTTAACATACTGTAGTATTCTAATATTTATCCTTAACATTAAGTGGTCCAAGTATTTGCTGCACCAGCCTCATGGTATCTGTGTAACACACCTATCAGTCTCGATGCTAGGCTTTCATCTCTAGATCAGTATCACTGTTTGATATACAGTCTATCTCTATTTCTACGATAATAGCACCAGCTGGATGTTAAGATCAAGGTATGGATCAGTGAGAGTCAAGCACTGTCCATTCTTAAGTTATCCCTTCAAGCCAGGCTTATGTATGATACATGTAGGACAAAATAAAGGAAAAATATTTGCTGTACTTGCTCCAAAAGAACTATCAGCTTTCAGGTTCTAAATTCAGCCACTTAGTTATTTGAGGAAGATTCCAAGGTTATATTGTATGGATATCGTGCCTAGCAGGTGGCTCACCAGGCACCAAAAACCCCCAAAGTTCAGAAGCATATTTTAAGTTCAGATTCCACTTAAGTTCAATTTAAAATTTGTATCTTTTGTGGTAATGGTGTACTTCACAATGTACTTCTCTCTACAGACTCACAAGGCTGAAAGGAGACCAATATCGCAAATAATACTGGTATTTTAGAAAATATTACATAAGAATAAGATAGTACTAAAAATAAGACACTGGGTAAATAGTTCTCCCAACAGAAAAACATATTGTGCAACCGATATACCAACTGACAGGCCAGTAGTAAGTAATGCTACAGATGATAAGATTATTAATAAACTGATCTTTGAAGATTATCTCTATGAGTTTACCCCATTATTTGAGGTTCCAGCAAACAACAATGTGCCTGCAGATATTCCCTAATTTATGCTTATATTCAGATGAGTGCTACAACGAAAGCAAAAAATGTAAAATACCTACATTTCCACTCTCTTTCCATAAATAAACGGGATCAAGAAAATGAGGCATCCCTGGAATCAAGACACGTTTTTGAAGCTCTTGCTAGAGAAATGCTTTTCCTAGCCAATGGGATGTGTGGAATCCCCCCCTAATTAGCCTCATAGCTCTGAAGAAAAGATTTTTTTTTTAAAAAGTCTTATCCTAGAGGGAAATATATCACGGGACTGGGATGGTAACCATGACAGTAACGTGAAAGCTTAATGGAATCTTTGGACGTCTGGTTCACACTAAGAGCAAGAAAGCAGCAAATGAATCCTCCAGTTCCCTCCAGACCATTTGGAACAGACGCTTGCCCATCTGATTGTCTGTCCCCATGGCAGTGACAGTCTTGAAAACAGAAGAGACTGTATGCGAGCCATAATTCATGCAACGTTTTCTCTTATTACAAGGAAAAAGGGGAGATTCAGAGGCAATATAAACACAAATCTCTATGGTACAGGCATGTTTTTACTTGTCCTCTTAGCATTAAAGGGTCACCAACTCCAGTATAAGCTTATGTAACAAATTAAGTCAAGTACAAATTTAAAACTTTTCTAGAAAAATGATTCATTCATTTCTTTTCAAAGCCAAATCATAACTATTATTATGATGACCTTTTCAAGCTCACTTAAAACTTACGAAAGACTAACCAACTCCTGAAGACAGATAGCTACTGACTTAGTGTTGTCTTACACTATCCAACAAAACATAGCTCCTCTCTGGGCATTAGAATTGCCTCACCATTTGGAAAACAGCCAAGAGCTCAGAATCCTAGCAGGCAACAGAGGATAAAAAAATACTTTATGCTATAAATTAGCATTAAATTGATTATTATTACTGAGGAATTATAGAAATATATTCTGATACAGAAGTTCCTTTACAGCACATTCTTTTGTGCCAAAAGAAGTATTTCTTTTTCTCCTTAAAAATAAATAAAACAAAAAAGAAGAGGTGTAGTGCAAAATTAGTCCAACAACATTACTTCTAAGGAGATTAAGAACTTAGATTTCTGAAGTAAATAGGGCTAACACAAAGTACGAATACAAACTTGGCATGTCCATGTGCAACACACCTCCGCAGTAAGCAGATACTCACGTCTATTTGCAACCTTTTCACAGAGTAACAAATGCAAAAAATAACACAGTTTTACTACCAAAAGAGAGTACAAAAAACTTGAATGACATTCAAAACTATTAAAATTTCTTATGACTCACTTAGCCTTTATTATATTTACAGTTATGAAAACAGCCTGACAGAAAGGAAGGAGAGCAGGGAAGAGAAAGCAGTAAATCTGTAACAGTAATTGAGTAATATATAACTGGCTGAATAAACAGGAAAAGAAAACAAAGAGCAGCTTGAACTGAAAGGGGGAGCTTAACCTTTGATACACTAATAAATCTAACAAATACTTAAAACTCAAGCAAATGTATGTTACCTCCACTAGGAACAAATTCTCAAATCTTTTTCAAGAACTGCCATAAAAGGATGCTTATAAAGACGTTCTTCTCCCATGGCCAGCAAAAAAGTTCAATTAAGGGCTCTCAAACAGAGCAAAACCTGAATCTGCCCTTCTGGCTGTTACCTCCTAGTCATGAAAGCAGGTATAACACCATCGTCTTTTCAAAGCCTGCAGATGAAAAACACCTGGCTCTGCTCATGGCTTTTTCAGCTGCTATTCTGAACATCAATAGAGGTAAGAATTGTCAATTTATCTGAGCTTTCTGCTGCTGCTTTTCTCTCCTGTTCAAAATCATGTTTTAGTAGTAACACTGGAGGCAGGCACTGGATGGATTTAGAGGTTGGGAAAGGTAAGGAAAAGAAAAGCAGAGCCACTCAGTTTCACAGCAGCCAGGAAAGAGGCTAATACAGACCCTTCCCTTTTTCCTCACATACAGACATTCCTCACATATAGGAACACGTGTTTGGGTGGGTAATAGATAAAATACTGCAGGACAGCAGCTAGGAAGCTTTGTAGTAACAACAGGGAAGACAAACTTTACTCCCTCTTCCTTTTAGCTGCTATAGAAGGTTGGGTTCAACTGCAACAGTCCCATTTCTCAGCTGAAGATTCAGATACAGGAAGAATAATTGAGCCAAGCACAGCGATGCAACTTTGGGAAGCACTGCAGCTAATTTCTGTTTTTCATGCAGGTCTTTGGAAGAGAACAAGCTTTCTCCCTTGTAGAAAGCTCTTCGGCCACCAGAAGCCTTCTCTCAATGGTTATGTCCTTTACTACCAAAATGTTTTGTACATTTGCATAACCAAGAAGTAGGACGGTTTAGTAAACTGGAGAACAGACATGACATTAAGCATTGGAAGGGAATGGAAAGCAGGGAAAGTTTCCTATCCTGAGCAAGAAGCTTCAAAAAAAAAAAAAAAAGAAAAAACCAAACCCAAAACCCCAAACCCATATATAGACACATAGGTGATACGTGACACATGAAGAATGAACAGAGAGTTAGTTCCTACTTGGACAACCATGTCAGCAAACAAGGCACCATAGTTCATTAAAGGAAAGAAAATGAAAGATAAAAAAGTTAAGTTCAGGCTAAGAAAGTGTACAAAACCAAGTGTTTTCATTATTCGATTGCCAGAGAAGCATCTTGGCAGTTAATATCCTGAAAGCTAGGATGCAATAAACAGGTTTCTCCTGAAGTATGAACAACATAGCTTTAGTTCCCCAAACAGAATCAGCGAGCATCTCGGGCTAACATTCCTTGCAAAACTAAGAAGAAATGCTTTGAGTACCTACTTCCACCAGATCCTCCTGCTCATCTTTCACAGCTTCTCCTCAACACTCACGCCCCTCTGTGCATCCTTCTCAGAAGTGAAGTGGGAAACCCTCTCACCTTCAGGAACAGGGTCACATTTACTACCTCCTCGAATGTCAGTGCTGCTGCTGGAACCCAAGCCTGATCTCTTATGCACTGTGTGAGGGGAGATGGGTGGTACAAAGCACAGCCAGAAGTGCTATCCAAGCTCTCTTCATAGCATAAGCCCAACCAGCAGTTTTCATAGCCACCTCTTTGCTGCCTCTGACAGCAGATGCTCCCTCCCCTTTGTCCTACTTTAAGTTAAACTCCCTCATTCGTTGGGAATTCAGGGCCCTGAATGAATGCTATTATTTCCTCCCCAAACTCATCGTCATCTACATACAAGAGCTGTCAGTAGCCACCTTCTCCACTTTCTTCTGCACACTCAGAATCCCCTAGATCTATTTCTTACTGGATTCTTGCAACATGCAAGGATGTAAGAAGCTATTCCTTGAAAGAAAGCTGGCTTCCTGTATGATGGTGGTAACACCAAAGCTATTTTGGATGACCCATTACTTTCCCTAGAAAGCCTCTGCTCTTTCTGAAAAAGGGTACAGGACTTCAGCATTAACTATAAAGTAGGAAACAATTCTTTAGGAGAGAGAGAAGCATATTTCTCACTAACCTTTATTATAATCAGCAGCAGCAGTCTGCTCTGGGGAATATAGAGAAATTTCCTCTATAACTATGCTGATGAGTAATTTGCTGTAACTACTATACTTCACTCCTGTATTCACTCCCTCACCTTCTTCAACTTTCACTATCACAAGTATTTTTCACTGCTGAGTTTTTAACATATTAGCATACGATTCAGTGCCAGAAGCATATTGACTTAAGTTAAACTGAACAAGATTTCTTAAATTCTTTCTTTTTTGCTGTAATCAAACTGCATCTTGGCTTTGTGCAGTTATTTAGGTATTTAGTCTATTAAGATACTACAAAATTGTTTTAATGCTTTCCATGATAAATCAAAGTGATATATAATATTCAAGCAATACACAGAATACACAGCAAGGACTTTAATAAAGGCACTGACTTTTACAAGTTAGTACAAACAACAAGTGGAGTTTTTTCCAGACAAAATTTTAGATCAAAATCAGATGAAAGACGATCAAAGTCAGAAAAGCCTTACAGTCTGCATGAAATAACAATATCCCTCATTTAAAATAATCTCAGTAACCTCATTTGAGCTTCTAGGCCCCAATCAACAACTTAAAATAAAACATGGAACAGCTTCTATATTCAGAAATGCACCATGAAATTTCAGCAGTCCATCCACATGGATAAATTTACAGATCTTTATACACCCTCAACTTTGAGCCAGAAACAGGATTAAGAAAAGCTTTTGTACCTTGGACTAGAAGAATTACATACTTTCTCTGAAAAGAGGACAACAGACATTAATTGTTCCTTCTTTTTACAGGCCTATATTTGAGTTCTGGCAATTTATGTACTGCCCTACACCCAAATTCTGCTTTCCCACAAAGATCAATGACTTAAATGCTACTGCAGATACAAAATTATTGGTAAATATTTTTTCTTGCAGCAGGTGTTAGGACAAGTTCACCCAAACAAGCAAGGAAATGCTCTGTAAATACCAACATTTCCATCTAGTCTTCCAAAATATGTGACACTTGACAGCAACAAACACTTCCAGAAATCCCATTTGCACCAACCAGAACAGTTCTGTGGGTCAAGGTTTTATCCATGTATAGCAAAAAAAATTATTGTTAGTATGACACTCCCCAGTAAGACAATACAAGTATTACTTTAAAGCCATTCTGCTGATCATCTAAACAAGGAGAGGGAATAACTAAAATTGACTACACTACTTTTCTGCTTACCTCCAAGATAATGCAGGTTTTTCTTCTCCATTAAAATCAAGTGAATTTCTTTCAATAGCATATGTAGGTAGAAGAGACGGAGTGTGTGTGTGCATGGCAAGCTCACTATTGTTCGCTTCTGCTACTGGTGACATCAGTAAGCCTACCTATTTATAATCCCACCACCTGACCAAACAGCCTGCAGAGTACATCTAGAGATTTGTACAGCCATTAATCTTGACAGATCTACTTCAGCCAATTCAAATGAGAGTATTAAGTAGCTCTGTTATGTCTTCTGTGGCTTTATACCATAAAAAGAATCCAATTCTGTTTTCCTCACCCCTTCTATTTTTGCAAGTCAAGTTTAATGGGAAGTTTTAGAATTGGGACTTTCTTCCTTCCATGCTTTTTAGCCTTCCCTATTTCTCTGTCTGTAAGATACCCAACTAAACAGTTCAGGTGAGCAAATTTTAGTGATCAGTGGAATACTTAGGCAGGAGAGGCAAATACCCATTTATACCTAGTTAATTTGATCATCAGTACTACCTACAAAATTATTGAAACTTAAGATCTTGATGAATCAACTTCACAAACAAAAGTACAATATTTATGCTATCAGGAAAACAAACAAAAAAACGTTGCAGTGTTTGAAGTAGGATAATTTACAGAAGCTTGACCTCATTATCAATTAAAAGCAGAAGCTGCTTAAAAGCAATTCTCAATTCAGTTACCTCTTCCTGAAGTCAAACCTAACGCATACAGTCATGGTTTAGCCCCAGCCAGCAACCAAGAACTACCCAGCTGCCCACTCAATCCTCCCTGGAGAAAACTTGTGGGCCGAGATAAAAACAGTTTAATAGGTAAAGCAAAAGCCACACACACAAGCAAAGTAAAACAAGGAATTCATTCACCACTTCCCATCGGCAGGCAGGTGTTCAGCCGTCTCCAGGAAACCAGGGCTCCATCACATGTAACGGTTACTTGGGAAGACCAATGCCATCACTCCGAACATTGTCTCCCCATCTTCTTCTTCCCCCAGCTTTACATGCTGAGCATGACATCATATGGTTTGGATTATCCCTTTGGTCAGCTGGGGTCAGCTGTCCCAGCTGTGTCCCCTCCCAACTTCTTGTGCCCCTCCAGCCTACTCACTGGTGGGGTGGGGTGAGAAGCAGAAAAGGCCTTGGCTCTGTGTAAGCACTGCTCAGCAGTAACGACATCTCAGCATTATCAACACAGCTTTCAGCACAAATCTAAAACATAGCCCCATACTAGCTACTATGAAGAAAATTAACTCTATCCCAGTCAAAATCAGCCCACCATTGTAAGAACTGCTTACAATTTAGTCTGTCCAGGGAATGGGAAAGAATGCAGTCAACAAACTCTTGTGGGCAAGCGCTATCATTAACGGCAACACACTACAGGTTCCTATCATCAGTAAATATTGCTTCTAGATCTGTATCAGGCCACATAGTGTTTCGAAGTGCCTTATACACCACTTCAGTCAGAGGATAACATCTGTGTGAGCGCATGTGTACTGAGTGAACATTACTGACGATTCTTTACCTAGCCTCTCTTAACTGAGAAGTCCCATCACCAGCATCCATCCCCCATTATGTAGACAAAACAGAAATCTAAGTCAGTTTTCCTAAGGTGTGTAAGATTGAGTGAAACAACCAATCAGATCAGTTGGTTGTGTTCCAAGTCAACTGCACTCTGCAACCAAACTTCAAGAGTTAACAATACAAAGAATAGAAATTTTTGAAGAAATTTCAATTGCTTGAAAAGCTAGGGACAGCAATAATGCAGATGCAGCTAGACTTGCAGGGCTAGACCACCAGCAGTAAAAGTTTCAGTGCAGAAAGGGTATCAGTGTTGTCTAAAATACCAACACATTCCCTGTGGCTAGTATGTCCTACACAGGACAAAACATTTGGGAATTCCACTTGGAATATATCCGGGTCTAAGGGCTGTAGCTAGAAATAGTCAATTAATATTCACAATAAAATATCTGATTTTTTTTTTAGTCCTACTGGTATTATGTGGTACTAAATTTTACATACTGTTTATCCACTTAGCAATTACCTTCTTATGGCTTTCTCATATTAAGCAGCAATTTGTCACTGTTGAAAAATCATGTTGTTTTCATTCAGCGAGTCACCAAAAGAATTTAATACTATCAACTACAATAAGCAAGTACCCAGCATTTCAGATAACCTGACAGGGAAGAAAGGAAAGGTCTTCCATTTCTGCAAGTATGTACTTGACTATTTCCCCTGCATCTCACAGAGGTTATTTTTACTACCCCCCTACTGATACCACTCAGCATAGGCTACTAGTATTTTTTTTTAAGTTCCTAGAACACTTATGACAGGTAAAATGTTGAGAATTTTAAAAGATGGGATGGGAGGAGAGCTTAGACAGGGTATTAGGAAAAAACACAAACTACCATCTAAAAGAATGGTATGAATTAATGAATGTTAGAATTTCTTTAGGATTAGAATTTTAAAATGCTTCTATTTTCCCATAAAGCATCTACTTAAATTACTCATCTTGGCATTGCTGTATTAGCAAACATTCCGTAAAAAGGAAATATCAACTGACTAGTACCAGCAGCAAAAGAGAATGCATATGGATGGATCATAAACATGGAATTTATTTCTTCTGTGTATGCTTTAAAAGAAGTAAACAATCTAATTTTGCTAAATACAATGACACTTTAGTGCTAAATACAAAACATTTTCTAGAGGTCCCTGTAGAGGTCACATTTTTAGCAGAGGTGTTTCATGTTCTTTAATCCACAGAATTGTTTCCAAGACCAAAAGGATATGAAGACTTGCATATACCAGTGAGGGCAGTAAAACAAAAGCTTCCCAATATTAATTTTTAGATCTTCAATGCCTTCAGATACACTCATCTGTGATTACCCAGAGCAATGAGTATTTCTGCACTGAGGAAAAAACAAAACAAAACAAAAAACCCTCTGGAAGCCCAATAGGATGTTAGAACTCAATGGATGTGTATCAGTTATCTGCATGTGGAAAAGCTGGTCAGAACTATCTGTTTTTTAGAAATCCCCAACAGGGACATATCTGTGAAGTCAGGAGCTCTTTGAACTTATTGTCTCTATTGTTACAAACAAAAGACTGTTTTTTAAAAACTATCTGATATTTCATCTAACCCTGAAATAGTAATGATTATTTTTTTAAAATAATATCCATGAGAAACTGAAGTCTGAAAGCAGCAAGAATAGCAGGAAACCTGGATTACTAGGCTAAGAATTGGCATTCTTCCAGATTAAATTCTTGCTGTAGTAAATACTCTATTTCTTCAGTGGCTTTGTACCTACTGAGACAAGATCTCACCTGTGATGGATCAACACAGTCAAGTGTCCAGGGAAAGGCAAATAGTTTTGTTCTATCAAAAAGAACTGGAGAAGAGAGCATAGACAAGAGGCTTCCAAATGGCTTGGAAGCAGACCAAGAACTTGTTTTTCTTATGCAAGTCACATATCAACAAGGAAACTTGATTATAGATTGTATAATTAAGGGGGTCTTAATTACTTTTCCATTATTTAACATTTGGTTTAAGGATTTTATGCAACATCATTAGACAATTCGGTTGCATGTTCTCTTTTCACTTACTTGGAACAGTTAGAACACAAAAAATTGGTATATGTAGAAATGGTAAACATAAGAACTTGAGAGCTGAGAGACCATGTCATTATGTCCCTTACATGAAAGCCATATCAAACCTTTGACCATCCCTGTCGATCCTCTCTGAAACTTTTCCAGTTCTACTATATCCTTTTGGAACTGACAGAGACCAGAACTGTACACTGTATTATCATTACAGATTTATACAGTGGCATCATTCTCTTTTCTTCTCTATTCCTTTACTAATACATGTGGCAAACTGATTTGTATTAAATTTATCTAAAGTGAATTTAATCTCATTTTATTATCCATTTATTTTTGTAAAATCCTTCTGCAAGTCTTCAGAGTCATGTCTCCTCTCATTACTATGAATAATAACTTTTTTACTGTTACCAAACTGCCATCTCACTATTCAGCTGCTCTTCTAGATCATTAAGATATTGAACTAAAGAGTTCCAGCACAGATCCCTGTGGAACTCCAACATGGCCTCCCCTCACCTTCATAGCAGACCACTTCCCACACCTCTGTTCTTATTTTGGGCAAGTTATTTAGCCATGCAAGGTCTATTCTCTTATGCCATGTTTGTTTAGTTTTCCTAAAAGGTTAAAGACTAGCAGATGCCTTTTGAAAGACCAGAAAGACTGCACCAGCTGGCTTTTCCTCATCCATTTGGTCAGAACAGCACTTAAATTCTTTTTACATTTTTACAGCATCAAAACATTTACACTGCTATATCGAAGAGTTCCTCATTTTATTCTAAATATGCTTGTTGCATCACAGTCTGCATAGAAACAATTTTGTTCATAAATTCAGCCACCAAATTTATAGTTTGTCTTGAGTACTAAGGTGGTACTTAAGAGCCCTCACCAAAGCTGTCCTAGTTGCTGTGCAAATTCAGGACAACAAGAGAGTGCCTGCTCAGAAAACTTTTGGGGACAAAAGGACAAGCACATATTTTGGGCTGCCTGTCCACAGCATGGCTTCCCTTAAACTGCTGCATGACCTTTCCACCTCTCTATCTCAATTACAACCCTTTATACTCATTTTCACATCATAGATCACTCCTCTCTACTCAGAACAAAAAGTAATATGCAAACACTAACACTTTTTATGACCTTACTGCATTATATTTAATCTCAGCTACTAAGGATCTGCCTTACTATCCACAGATGTTTTACTATTTTCTTCTGTGCCAATTCTCTTCCCAAGAGCAGTTTTTGTAACTTTTTCCACCACCACCTTCTCACCTAAGGCTCTACCTGCATTATACCTACAAACATCTGACAATTAAGAATCCATAATATTTCTTGGTAAGTGTGTAGTAATACATTACAACTTCCCTCCTTTTTAAGGTCAAAGAGAACCACAAATCAAGGGACTTGGGAAAATTTGCATGGATTAAGCTCTATAGAGGAAAACAAAGGTTAAGGTAAACTGAGCAGGAAAAAAAAACACTCTGATGAGAGCAAAATGCTTCAATTCACACTCACTATTCAGAGAAAGAGAGAATACTAATAGCTATTATCCAGACATTTTTATTTACTTAAACCCCAAAAGAACTGTAAATTGCCAGACAATCCTCTGCTTCTGAGTTTTGGTGATTCAGACATACCTGAGAGAACATGACACTGAAATGGAGGGGTAATTAATTGCCCAGAAATTACCATTTTGGAAAGTCAGCACCTCTTCCTCCCCAAAATTGAAGTTACAATATAGAAATCGTAAACTAAGCAAAATACATCATTTAAGGGGTAAAAGACACATTACTGTGGTGGTGGTACTGCCATGGCACTAGTGGTTGCCACAATATAAGAAGTAAGAGACAACTGGGGTTGTAGTTTGGGGGAATTTTTTCCTAGCATTGTTCATGTCAATTTGATATGGCTAGGTAACAGATGGTATATTATGTTTTTCCTGCTTTGACACAATTTAAAAACAAGCTACAGATGGCTATAATGAAATCCTCATTAACACACTTATATTTTCACAGTTTAGTACAGCAATAATGAAACTTTCAGGTCTGGAATTTCCTGTTGGTTAATTAGTGGTTAGGTTAATAGCCTGAGGAAGTGCACAACCCAAAAAGTTTCCTTATTGTTTAATCATATAATTACTATATTCATATTTCTGGGAAAGCTCTCAAGACAGATTTAATGTCACAGTAAAGCTACCTTTATAACCCTCCCTCTGTGAAACAACTGTATTATTTCATTTAGCAGAGTGTGTAGGCAGGAAAGCGATGAACAGGCTTAATTCAGCTGCCTCTGGGAAGTTTAAGCTTGTTTTGTTTTAGAGATACCAACTTACACTTGCAGAATTCTTCAAATACACATTACACTTAACACTCTACAGAAAAACTAGGATCAGCAACTCTTGGTCTATTGCTACAATGTTACCATAACATCATTGATTAATGCTTAAATAAATTGTGGGATTTTTTTAATCCCAGTTTATAATCCTCCAAAAAAGCTTGAAATATGACATGTGTTTAGCAGCACACCAGGTTATCACTAAATCTGGGATCTAGAAAGAGAAAAAAAGAGAATCACCACAAATCCTGTACGTGGGTTATTTCCATAAATGAAGCTGCTGCTGCAAGACAATTAGGCATAACACTAGCTGTAAGTTAAACAATACGATTAAAATAGTAGTGAAGAATGTGGTATTCACAGCTAAAAGCCCTCTGAGGTTTAGTAATCCCCACAGCAGTTACTAACTGATGACACTGTGTCTTCATTACAGTGTTACTTATGCTACAAGATGAAAGCTGCAGTGAACAGCCATCCCCACACCCCAGTCATGCTCTCACTGGGTGGTAGAGGCGTATCCCCAGATAACTCATACCTACACTGGCACAAGAAAACTGGTAGCTTGGCAGAACCAGGTATCAAAACATTACTGAACATTGTTGTTGGGTTTTTTCTTTTTTTTTTTTTTTTAACTGCCATCACCAAAAATCTACACTGAGAAAATGCTGTATGTACTCTTGTGCATACTGAGTTACCAGGCCAAGACCAATGGAAACAGCTGTACTGCCTTCTGAAGTGCTAGAGCTTCAAAAGAGGATAGCTACTGCCAAGCCATCATGAAAGGTATATAATGCGGAAAACTTGACTTGTGACTGAACTTGCATAGTTATAGAGACAGTATCCAACTATTTCAAAGTTGTAATGCTAAACACATCTTTTAAGCTCCCAAACTTACTTATGACAGAGAACGATAGGGAAGGAGAATTTGGATTTTCTAATAAACACCTTATTATTTAACAAACACATTATTATTATGACTATTCTATAAGATTCTGGAGCCCTCCCATTTCTTCACAATTTATTTAGACAACATTAAAGAGAACTGAAACAGTATATTATCTTCCTTAACCAGTGGAAGCGGGAGCCATGCACAACAAAGACTTTCTGGAACCCTAAATGTCACTATGGGATTCAACAGTCAAATGTATCCAAAACCAAACAACTGAAAAAAGAAACCCGGCAGTGTTTTTGGAGATCTGAGAATTACAGCTCCAAACATAGTTATTGTGCTTCCTTAAATCACTCTCAGAGGCCTAGAAAGTTAATCAAGAAATGACAGGCAAAATAAAGCTCCCACAGTGTTTTTCTTCTTGAATCCCATGCTTTAATTCAGAAATTTTCAGATCCAGTTTCACATGTAAGTTTTCATAGTCATATCCATTCCTTGACAGAATAGTCTGTACTTTGACAGAACTTTTTATGGCATTGTTGCTGTAAGGAATTTAGACGTAGCTGCAGTAAGATGTTGAACAAGTTTCTTGTTCTGAGTGTTTACATGTAGTATAATGCTGTTTTTAAAAACCTGTACCTCTGGTCAAGTTTAGTAACACTCATTCTTCTACTCCCAAACCAAAAAGTTAAAAATAATTGCAATGTTTCAATGCTAAACAGTTTGTGAAGCAAGGACACCTTGTGTTTGCTTCATCCAGCACTCCCTCACTCCATTCGTCAGAACTGCATATCTGGTGGTGTTTTCTTAATCTTTTGCATTCCTGTGCTTGTTAAATGATAAATTAGAAGAAAAATAATTAAAAAAATAAAAAAAGAACAAAAGCAAACATTATACTACAGTTATAAACTTTGTCTTGCAAGTTTCAGGTACTTCCTCAAAGCGAAGTAAACATAAGGCAATGGAAAAATTACAGTTAATCTCACTGAGATCAATACTAAAATTTGTGATGAAAAGCTCTCCCCTTTTTAATGATTACATCAAATAATTCAGATCAGAGTTTGTTTTACAGGAGCTGAAACTCATTTGCAGAAGGGCTTTCATTCCAAAGGGGTAAGAAACCATCTGGGGAGCAAAAGCCCATGGTTGCAAAGATGACACATGGGAAACAACATGCCTCAGGTTCCCTGCTAGCCATAAGACAGGAACGAGGAAGAAAAATACAGTGTTCTTTTGTACTTCACATGCACATACACAAGCTCCTTAATTCAGATAAGCACGTATCTTTGGAATCAGTATCATGGACAACTAAACTGGGAGTGTCCCACACTAACTTCTGGAATGGGCAGGTAGTCACGTTTAGGGATTCTCTCTAGCATTCAAAACAAGAAAGCTCAAATCAACAAAGTTGAAAAAAAGAGAAGAAAAGATGCCTTCCAAAATATAGACTTCATTCTAGATATACTAGAGACAGTATGATACCATTAAGAAAACAGTTTAAAAGATCTCCAAAAAGATCAAACTTAACAGGTTAGCATCCTGAAAGTGCCATTTGTGTCATTATGATTTAAAATTTAAAAAAAAAAAACAAAACAACAAAAAAAACCCCAAAAAACAGCTCAGGTTTGGTTCTGTCTAATTCAAACCATAATTCTAGGGTAATGTTCAGAAGAAGTGTAAGTGGCCCAGTCATACTCAATCTCTATTACACATTACAGTAATGGGGAATTTACTGTTTCATTTTATTTTTACAAAATCTACAGTATAGTCCAGAAAAACGCTCCTGTCATGAGCTATCCGGGG
>JANZLQ010000001.1:32951571-32967296 GCA_026212715.1 Elanus axillaris | reverse complement strand
GGGGGGGGGGGGGGCTGTGTGGCGCGAAATGTATTTTACATTGCAAAAATTGACAAAACTCATGTTTCATCTTCCACCATTCTAATATTTTGTTGGAACGCCCACTTGAATGTAGAAACCTTCCTTGCACTACCTCAACAGTAGCTCATAGGCTCCTTGAAATTGCTACTAGATAAACCAGATATTCTAGAAACTAGGTACAACACCCTATATTGCATGGGTGTACTGCTCATCACACAGTACTACTATACCACTTGTGCAGACTGTCTCTTCTGTGCAACAGTATAAAACAGATGCTTAGCAAAATTTCGCATGTTAAAACATCCCAAGTTCTTATAAGTTCTTCAGACAGCAGGACTGTCAGCTTGATTTTCTACCTACACAGAAAGGATTAAAAAAAGAGGCGATATAAGTATTCAAACATTTCTATTTGTGTGGAGCACAAATACTGAAATCCTATCAAATGAAAAAGCTTACAAAGAACAAAATGAATGAAAAGCAGGAGGAAAGAAGAAATGCCAACAGCACAGCTTAAAGAAGCTGAGTTCTGCTGGAGAAAAAAAAAGAGAGAAAAAGGAAAATATTTACTCATGCAGTAAGAGGCCTCTTAAGCTATAGTAAGTTCACAAATGTTCTAGGTGTCTTGTCTTGATGTGCTGCTAAAAATCCATTACATTATTGCAGTGATATACCAGCCACAGAACATTTGGTCTGCTTACCCAATATTACCTACTTTTAAACTTAGGCATACAATACACCATGTTTTTATGATTCAATGTTTTACTTTAGCCCTGTAAACTTTGGAAGCCTTCAACAGAAAGGCGAACAGTTATGGTAGGTGGCTATTTCTGGCAATTTTTTTTCTATCACACATCAAACAGTCCAAGTCAGACAAAGTATATCACAGAACTGAAGGAACAGCATGTATGAACACTGGGGTTTTTTTGTTTGGGTTTTCTGTTTTCTTTTGTTTTCCCCTCCCCTTGTGAGCTGTTTGTAAAAACCAAAAAGCATCTTTTCATAAAGGTTCCTAAATATAGAAAGTTTTATAGATAAGCTCATGTGAAAATTTTTTAACTTTTATTTTAAAGAAAGATATAAACAAAAGTACCTATTAAAAAGACATGGAAGGGCATAGAGCACAGTCATGAATTTCACTTTCACAACAGAGAGGACAGATTTTCTTTCCCAATGAAATAAAGTGCCATCACAGACACCAGCTTTTATTCACAATGCTGAAGTCTTACCAGAACTTGAATCACACAGTATACAAGTTTTGAAATGTACTTTCTTAAAATAAAATTGCAGTCTTTTTGTGATCTAGAGTATGAAGTGATACATTTTGCTAGCCAAAATTCTAATACAGGAAGGACTCAAGCCAGGACCTGATACACAAGAATGTACATGCATATGTACATTTCAATATTCTGTTTTCTGTTTTAAGAACGAATAATCAGAATTGTCCATGACTTACATTTTAGACATTTGAAAAGCATCTACTGAAAAAAAAAACAGGATCTAAAGTACAATGAACTTGTTCCTTCCATTGCAATTTATAGCAGCCTGAAGAGTTCTGCAATAACTACCTTAAATCACAGAGACTTTATTTTTCACATCCCCAATACTGCAGAAGCCTGATGTGTGGTAGAAAGAGCAAACAAGCTTCCTAAATAAAGACAAGTAACCAAAAACTCCTCTGTGACTTTCCCTCACATCCACTTCTTCTACCTTTGGTTGTTACTACCTGGAAATCCAGGCTTCTGAAAACACATATTTAACTGCAAACATGAAACCACTCAAAATTGTTTTACAAAAATAAAGTACAGTCTGTTAACTGTTTCTTTTTAAACTATTTGTTAATCATTTTGTTTAGATACACATTGCATTTATATTAAACATAATTTTAAAAAAATGCAACACTCGTCAAAGAATGGAAATCCTTCTGCCAACACTGGAAAAAGAAAACTCTGCATTTTTAATTCCCACCATTTAAGACTTTCCAACTCCACATAACAAACAGTACAACCTACAGATACAGACTGTAGTATCAGATATTTCTACTGCTGCCTTTAAGATTCTATAAGACCTCAGACCCCACATTCACATGCCTCTACTTACAGTTTACAAGCAAGATATGCAAATCTGGAAAAAGACAAATTCATTTTCTAGAGTATAACTTCTGCAGTTAGGACACAAATGTGAATATGAGCACCTGCTTATCAGAGAAAGCCTATACACATTAAATACACAGCTTGATACTTACCATGCTCTCAAATTTTACACTTCTATTACATAAAAATACAAAATCCTCAGTGAAGATGCTGAAGCCCAGAGGTGTCTGAATAACACATGCAGAGGCTTTGCTAGCCCAGACTCGATTAGTCCCCTTAGTCACTCGTCCTGCCTCCGCACAGCACGAGTAGCTCTGGGGGAGGCAGCAAGTGCTCTGTGAAAGCAAGAAAACCAAGGCAGCGCAATCAGGCCAACAGCAGAGCAATGCAAGCATGGAAAGTTCATTTCATTAAAATAACTACTTTTGTAGCAAGAAAATACTGAAAGCACACATGAAGCATTACAATAAAAACTCTTACAACATAAAAGCACCAATTTTAAACACTCAAAAATGTAACCGAACACCCTCCTTGGCCTAGGGAGTAGCAGGTCAGCTTTTGGCATATACTGAGGACAGGCGGTGGGCAGTGGGGGTAAGCAAGCCTGGGGAGCCACTGCTGCCACCTGCACTGAGCAATGATGTTAGTGCGGCCACCTGGGCAGAAGGGCCAAGAGAGCCTGGTCTGCGTTCCCTGCCAGAAAGGCAGGAAGAAAATACAGATAGGTAAAACCCTGTCTTTCTTTCATCCAGAGATGTTAATAAAACTAAGCTGGCTGTGAGGAAGAAAACAGGTTATGCTCTCCGAGGCAGGTGAAGTCCTGAAAAGCTCTTTCCTATGTGCTTGCTTGGTGTGAAATATAGGAAGTAATACAATGTTGAGGATATGTGAAAACTACAGTCTTAAACCTGCAGGTACTTACCCCACCAAGATTTGAGCGACTCTAAAACAGTGCAAGGCAAAGCACAATGTATCTCTGAAGTGTCTCTCTGACATCCTTCAATCAAAACCAACAAAAAGGCAGATGTTTTGAATGCAAAATAATATCAACTATCTCCATAAGAAATGCTGTGTCTACCTAGACGATCTAAGTAATAAAATGAAACCATCTTCCTAGAAAACTATTACCTGGAACAAAAACTTCATGCATACATAGGATTGCTAGAACAGATGAGACCAATTAGCATGCTCCTCCAAGTTACTGCTATGAATCAACACATTTTTTGCCTTCCAGTTCCAATGTGACCTTTCCTTTTCAATGATGAAACCAGCCATTGCTTAGTGATTTTGTGCCATAGGTGAATCAACCTGTATTGCTCAGAAATCCTCCTTCTGGTTCTCCATCTAAGCAGGTTTCAGCAGAGACAAATAATGCTGCCTCACAGAAATCCAGTGAAACAATGTGCTGTACTATCCCGGTTAGACCAGGTCTGCAGCCAGGACTACAGACGTTTTATATATACACAAGTAATGTTCCCGCCGGGGGGATGAGGAAACAGAAGCTGGTTAGTTTAAGAGAAGCCATGAAAAACAAAGCCACAGGGTGGCACTGCATGTAGGCTATATTTTGAAACTACTATATTTTGAAACTACTTGGCTTCTTTCTCTTTTCCAGGCAAATCAGAGCATATCTAATCCCATCTGTATAAACCAGGAGACTGGTATATTAGTTTTTCTTCAAGCATTGTACTGTCCAGGAACAGACATCCCTAGAATATAAATCACATCTTAGAAGAGGTACTCTACCGCAGAGGTATCAGGGCACTTCATAAATTCATTAAAGGGTATTTAAAAGCATAACACAAGAATGCTACTGTAAAGATACTCTAAGAATTGAGATTTTGGGTTTGTCGGTTCACTTTGAAATAATTTAAGAAAAAAAGATCTTCATAAAGCATGTGCATTTTCATATCAAAGCTAAAGAGTTTTCTTCATACCATGACCTTTTATCAGTGTTGAGGTGGCAAAAATCTCTAAACAGTTCCCTCTCCCTCTGAAAGGAAGGACAGTATTGTCTTATGAGAAAGTGAATGAAAGTCTGTGAAAAAGTCTTAATACTGCATTCAATACTGTCACATCCTTTTAAAACATTTTCCTTCTCATGTATAAAAGAATCATATGTCATTTCATCTGAAACAGAAGACTTAGTACCGCAATATTTAAAAGCTAGACTTAGGATTCTATTTAATCTGCTTCACTGGTTTCTTCTCCCACAAATTTCAAATCCCTGACATTTGACTTAAAAGCCAAAACATTTGCAAGAAAAGCTATTCCTGTTCATTTAGTGAAGAAACTGATTTTCAAAGGAGATTTGGAGGTCATCCAGGATTGCAACAGTTACTTTTAACTTTATAAAACAAAAGGTTCCTTCAAGGTATAAACCTGATATTTCAGTAGATTCTAAACTGACAGATAATATATGACCATGCACGACCATTTTAGTCACCTGAAGTCCTAGATCATTTTAAGTTTTCAGGTTGAAAGTATGATCAGTAAGAGTCTTCCTTGTCAATGTTTCTAGTAGTAAATGAAAATAAGCAAAAAGTTCTATTTTAGTTCAGTTGCATCATATTATAAATTAGAAGACCAATTCATCTGCTGTCATTTTTCTTACCCCAGAGGGCAAGAAATCTAAAAAACAGAGTTTTATTCCCTCAGACAGAAGTTCAAGAGTGGATTGGTAATTGTTTCAACTGCCAAGTAACTATAAACCATTCTTTCTGCTACAAGATTGCTCCTTTTATTTTTTTTAACTGTTTGGATATGGAGATTATTTTGCTATTAGATAGCATGACATAAATATATCGGCAAAGAAATATAGCAACACAGCTGTGACTTTAACACCAAGGCAGATGATTATGTAATAGTATTGATTTCCAAAGCTACACAAATTTGATTTGAGCATATTATTTACTTCTTTTGCTGACTCTTATACTAAAGCACTCTACATTCTAATAAACAGTTTCAGAACATGTGCCTGACAAATACTAAATTAACAAGTTAGTCACCTGGTAAAATGAACCAATTTTGGTACCAAAACCTCAGTGCCTGGAGTCAGTATTTCTTAAACCCCATATATTTCATAGAAAATTATTTAAGATCCCGCCAACCAAAAACAAAACACAGAGGAAAATACTTATTAGAAAGTATTTTGGAAAGTATATTGGAAAGACTTAGCTATAATTATTTTCTCTGTTTGGGTTTGGAGAGCAAGGGCTTCTGCTGAAGTGTTTGCTTGTAGACAATGAGTAACTGTAATTACAACACTTCATACAATAACTTCCTAGTTCATCAATTACATAAATTATAATACTGTTTACATATAATACAGCAAGGTCATGTGCTGATGCAACTAATGGAAGTGAGTTCCATTCATTCTAAATAAGATAAAACTAAAAATCTAAAATTAAATAAATAAATAATTAAATAAAATAAAATAAAGCTAAAAATAGACACACTGGATGCAGTCTCATAGCACTTTGACAGGTTTTCTGTCCCACCTCTACTGCCACCTATACCATTATTAATAGAAAGCTAAACAGAACTGGACAAATTCGGGAAGTAGGTACTTTGCTCAAGGCCATACCATTAGAAGTATGGCCTCTGAGAAAGCTGTGTGTAAAGATATATGCAGGAAGTAACTAGCATGTCTTCTGTTTGAGTTCTGTTTTCTTCTGCTTTTAATTTCCTTACTTAAGGCAGAGAGGCATTCACAGTTAATTTGTACATATTTTGCACAGGTTTGAAATAACACCTCAGGACAGCACTAGGAAGTCTATGCAATTGAATTGCTAATTTTGCTTATCTAATTGCTAATCATAATTTCAAAACTAGCCAATGCATTAAGTTTCCATACTTGGTCATCAGTAACTTGAGCAGCACTTGGTCTATGATATGACCATTACAGAACTTTTGAATTCTAGATGAGAGGTTACACACACACACACACACCAAGAAAAAAAAAAAAAAGGTACTAAACTTTTACTCAAAAAAAATCAAATACCAAAGAAAGGATTTTGCCAGTCCTCATCCTGTCTCACCCACTGCAGAACAAACAAAAAAAATCATCTGTTTTCACATCTTGGGTATCTGAGAACTATCTATTTATTTATGTAGATGACTAAATAGCTGCCTTCATTTTTCAAATATCCTTAAACAGAAGCATTTGTTCAAGAACAGAAAGAACAGAAATTAAATGGCTGCATAGCTTTTGTCACTGAAATGCAAAACATTTATGTTCAATTATTAACAACTGCAGTATCGCACAGTTGTACACTCTTCCTCAAAAGTGCGATCAATATGTAGCCAAAATTTCTATACAACCCAAAGGAATTGAGATATAAGAAAACAGATTCTAAAAAGCACACAACTCCTAGTCAGCACTGAGACACATTCTTACGTTCCCATGGAAAGTCAACAGTACAAGGAGCCACATGCTCCCTCGAGGCCACACACAACTGAACTGTTGGACAAAGAGCAAGTTCTGGTCCCCATCACTTGCACATACACATAGATCATGGGAATTCATTTTCTCTGGGTCAGTTGGCTACACAGCTGTGTGTGTGTCATTTGTTTTTAGAACACAAATGTCTGCCTTTAAATGAACAACAAATTACTGCATTATTAAAAAAAAAATCCAGAGAAGACAAAAATATCTGTACTGCTAGTATGGTATGCTTGAGAGAATAAGCTAAAAACACAAGCAAAGCTCCTATTTCACTGAACAGTACAAGGATATCTTACAAGTACAAATTTTTCCAAATTAAAAACTTCAGACAGGTGACTATTATAATCAGATCACTCCCAGGAGTCAAAAACTATGTTGCAGAAGCCCCATCACATTATGACATTCTTGTCTCTGTTTGTTGCTGACATAAGACTAGAACTCACACTAATTTCCTGCATTTTTCAAAGGGAAATAAATTTATTTTATCATCTACTTAAAAGAGAGATTAATAATAGCTACCAAGATTATCTAATGGATCAAAAAGTATTTCCACTCCTAGATTTCTACTCAGTTTTAAAATGTAGCCTGCATACATGAAGACTTCTTTGATAATTTCAGTAGAACTGGGGAATGAATGTGCATGGAAAACAGATGTAATCACGTAACTGCAGCTACCATAACACGTTAAGTGGCTTTTTGTTGAAAGTGCTTGGACAGTCACACATTAGGTTTGTTAAGACAAAGCTGGTCTAGTATTAGCCCAAATATACAGATAGGGATCAGAAAATAGGCTATGGCTTTATTTGTCACTTCAGACATGTACAGAGGACCAAACAAGCTGTGACTTACTGCTAGGAGACACCAGAATTCACCTGTCAGATTAGGGATTGCAGTAGGTAAAGACAGGGGAAACAGACTGCATGATTCTGGATGCCCTAACCCTCCACCTCCTCTTCATAAGGTCCACCAACCTTTCACCATCTTCTATATCTAAGGACCAGCCAATGGCTACACAACCTCACTGGATCCCACTGCTAATCACAGTATGAATTACTAAAACCACACCTTCTAACTACTCACCAACAGGCTGTCTTAATCTGTTTTCTAAACAAAAAAGAAAATTAACATGGCTAATTAATGGTTACATCATGGCTAAATAATAAAACACGTTGCACCAGTACACTATTTCTGTGTGCAGTCACTTGGTTTCTCAAGCTCACCATAACTTTTAGTCTCATAATTCTATTTTCTGCATATTTGCTGATGTGAAACTGGGTTGAATGGGGGATAGTCTGCAGTGTTACTGTGACAGATGTATGTTAAACATTTTTTTAGACTGTAAGTTTACGTATGATCCAGCAGCCTTTAAAAATATTCTACACCATTAGCTTTCTGGGGTCAAAGGTGGCTAATAAGAATACAAGGAGGCTGTCAAAAGCAGAGAATCATAACAATGACATAAGCTTCTGAGAAAACTGCAGGACAAATTTCACAGCTAGGCCGAGCTATCATTTCCCTGTCTTTTTTGGTCCCAATTACATGGCTGCATAACTTTATCACAACTGATGCTGTGATGTAGTTAAGTGACTGGTGAAGGAAAAAGATAAAATCATAGCATCATTTAGGTTGGAAAAGACCCGTAAGATCATTGAGGCCAACTGTACACCTAACACTGCCAAGACCTCACCTCCTTCATTGGAGGGGTGAAACCACTGCTTCAGTTTGACCATTCCTGTTCATATTTTTTTTTTTAAGTAAGAAAAAGAAGAAAGGAAATCATCCCTATTTGCTCATAGCAAGCAAGCCCACAACATCCCAGTGGGTAACACTGGCTAGAAGTCCCAACCTTCCGCACTTCTTAAGTGAGGGGGCTGGAAGTGAACAAGAACACAAACTTAAACTAGAAAGAACAATCTTTCTGCTCTTCTTGAGCTTACGTGAAGCTTCATGCTGTGGTCAGTGACAACTGTCACCACAGATTCCTGAAGAAGAATATGTATATTGAGCAGTGGTTTGTGTACGTGGAATTCAAGACACTTCGCTTTCTTCAGAAGCTGTGTTAAAGAAAGCACGCAATTTATTTAACATTTGGCAGATTATTTCTACTGTTGGCAATGGTCAACAGTGACAACGTATACAACATTGTTACCTGAAAATATACAGAACTTGTAAGATTAAGTTCTAGAAAACAAAGCAACATGCTTGAACCCAGACACTGTCAGTGAGTATACATATAAACACATGTGTAAGCATATGTAAATCAACATAACAAGTCAAGTGAGCAAACAGTGACTCTAGTAGTATTTAGAATTAGATCCTTTCACCTGCAAAACATAGTCTTGCTTATATGCCACAAACAAGTATGGATGGATGAATGGATTGCTTAATTTCATCAGCACAAAGACAGACAATTCCATATATTCACCCATTCTAAGGCTTGGTATTGTTATGTCTGGTCTTCTAACCAGGATTTAAGATTAGTCTGAGTTAGTAGCAGGAGAGCCCAGTCTCAAGATGTACAGTAGAACTTGTTTATGAAACTAGCCTGAGTTTTTTTGGCTTTTTTAAACATGTAAGTACATTGTAAAACTGAAGACAGTAGAAACTGAAACAAGCTGGCTGTTTGCCAAGATAGAGCAGACCCTTTGCTACATTTTGGAAAAGGTACATACAAGCTTAGTTGCCAAAGCATCTAGCACCAGAGGCACTATGAAAAACACGTTACTTACAGGGTTTTTTAATCTTTTTATTTTTATTACTGATGATCTTTTCATGTCAAAACAGAAGCTTGATTAGTGAAAGAATTCATCAGAATTTATCAGCTCCCTGTGCTTAATTTCTTCTTGACTTAATTCCCAGGATATCAGTTATTTTTCTGTTAATTATAAGGTCAAAGAGGACCCCATGGAAGCAATAAGCAGCAGGAACTATATAAACAGAAGACCGGATCTTTATTGCAAATGTGTTTCCTGGAGGAAAGGAGTAAATCAGTGCAGATAACATAGTACAGAAGCAGGAAAAAAAATAAAAAAATAAAATAAAATAAGAATCACATGTTCTAAAACAATCTGTCCAAAAGATTTCTCACTGGAACATAAGTAGCTCTTCAAAACCAGTGCCTTGCTGAGGAATTTACATACTTGCCAAGGTTTAAGTTACTAATCAAAAGCAACAGCTATTTGCTTTGTGGATGAAAAGTTGTAATACTTACTCAAAAATTAAAAAAACCCAAACAAATCACAGTCATTTTAGGGTACAATACAACCTGCACAGTGAGAACTGTCTGTGTGAGTGCGTGACTGAGACAAGAACTCCAGAATACATCCCCCCTCATTAGAAGTTTTAAGAAAAACCATACTGGCAGTATAATTAAGAGGCCTTCAGACTACTGGACCAGTTCAAATAATGCTTAATGCTTTTCAAATCTACCACTTAACAAGGTCACATCAGGGTAATTCCACGGCATGTCTCCTGATAACTACACTTCTGGCCTGTTAAAAAACACCATGCTTTTATATGAACAGCTAGAATTTATAATTTATCTTTAATGGACACAGGGCATGACTACTTAAAAGTTATATGCATCTTCCAAAGTCTTCGGTTTACCCTAAATCATTACCTACCCTTATTTGATGAACTTCTGCTACAGACACTACAACATCCCATAACTGACAAGTATGTTTTCAAATAAATTAGTTTCTGGCCCCAGAAAAGGTTCTCCCTCCAAAGAAATTACATATCTCTATGTGTAATATGGTATACTCCCACATACATCCAATATAACTCAATCTGTACTACAGAACTCATTTAGTTTCAACATAAAGACTTTATTCCTGGTTAATTCCTACAACTGTTTAGTACAGACAAGAAACAAATTCAAGATTTTAAGATTTCTTCCTCCTATCCCACCCCTGTGAAAAAGCAGGAAGAAGCAGATTAATGAGGCCTTAATTCTTCA
Source organism: Elanus axillaris (assembly GCA_026212715.1). Taxonomy (NCBI): domain Eukaryota; kingdom Metazoa; phylum Chordata; class Aves; order Accipitriformes; family Accipitridae; genus Elanus; species Elanus axillaris. Next base: position 32,956,780 of record JANZLQ010000001.1, on the reverse strand, counting down.
AAAATACATCCATTAATTGATATTTGCATACAGTTACATCCCAGTTCTAATTCTAAAGTTATTTCAGTTTTAAATCTAAAGTTATTTTATCAGCATTTATGTTAAAAAATAATGGAAAGTGCTCCAATAGGTATCCCCTGAGAGCATCTCACCTCCGGTACTTTTGAATGGATAGTTTTCTAGTGTATACAAAGAATGTGGCAACATAAGCATTATTTAGAAAATAGCTCAAACACCAGGAGTGTAGCTTGTTTAACCTAATACAACCAGTTCTCTCAACTGCAAAAATTTATAAGAGTTAGGAGTAATGATGCAAAATAACAGCACTATAGCCCTTTAAAGAAGTTGCCATTTCAAATGCGTTACAGTCTGAACAAGAAGACTGAAATGTTTCTTGGAACATTATATTATAGACGTATTTTTCCTTAGGGATTACGATGACTTGTTAAATAAGCGTAAACAGCTCCTGCAACATCCTTCTCTCACAGAACTTCAAGGAAAAGTCATTCTGAATATCAAAATTAATTAAAACTATGAATTTGAAAGATGAATTTATAATTCAGCATAAAGTAAAATCAACATTAAAACAATATTAAGTTTATGCTGTAAAGCTTTCAAGAGTGAAGATTCTTTCATGAGCAAAGCACATCTGCTTTCCCTTACAGTTCTGCATAACTGACTAACCATCACCGCCTTCTCACTTTCTTATCAGACACTTCTTTCCTCTACTGTGCAGGCATCAGTAGCATGCACTGGCTTCTAATCTGATTCATGGTTAGGAGTCTTCCTGCAGGGAAGCTAACTCTGTACTTGAATACAAATACTAAGAGGCTGACAACATGCTACTAACCAGTGTAAACTGCTACGCTAAAATCGCTCTACCAAAATAGTTCTGGTTTTAAGGACTTATCCCAAAAAATTTTCCATGAAAACACATGTGATATTACAGTAACATCACTTTCACCTTTACCCACATACTTACTGTTGTTCCAGATTCAGCTCTGTCTGCCTAAGAGAAACTTACTTACATTTCTTAAATAACAATCTAGGCTACCCTACAGTGTACTACAGATATACCATGCGGGTTGGACAGATTATCTTCAAAGGTCCCTTCCAACCTTCTATGATTTCCCTGAAGAGAAAAGTAGATGGGTAGAAACCAGAAGCAGAAAAATAATTTTAGTTCCTAAAGAAAGAAAGCATACTTGGATATAGTGCTTAGAGGCATAAAAACTAACAAATTAATTTTAAAAACAAAATAAAAGGCAACATTCTAGTCGGCATTGAGGAACGGTAGAACAGTACACCAAGTGGAACAGGGGCAGAGAAGCGCTTTAAAAGACCTTATGAGAATAAACAAAAAAACTGCTTAAGCTTATCAAACAAATATTTAAAGGGGGGAAAAACAACAACAACAAAAAACAGTTAGGAGAAGGAAAGGTCAGACATCAGCAATGGGAGAAAGCCACCTGGCCTTTTCCAGCTGACATGACTTAAGTGGACACAACTTGAACTGGCAGGGTTTAACAGGCACTGGGGAAACAATCCACAGCCCCTTCAGTAAACCACCTTTGACTTGAATATAGGAAAAGGGTTTTCTATTTGTATAATCTAAGGAACCATAAAGAGATAAAAATAACCACATTCTGTTTGTCCTATTGAATAGGGAATTAAAATAACTGGCAACATTTTGTTTTAAGTCATGAACTAGAGGTGGATTCACCAGGTCACAATTGGAAAAGGAGAACTGCCAGTCCTTGATAAGCGTGGCAATTACCATTCTTTTATATACAGAACTACTCTATGGGAGTACAGCTTCCTTACACAGCAATAATAGCATATCCTTTGATTTATACAGTAGTCCTCCAGCAATACAACCAACATCCTGTTTTCATCTTAAAGTACAGCTGGGCTGTCTACAGGCTTTATTTATCAGAGTTCCTATAACTGACTGCTTTCTCATTATGAAAAACAGCACCCTCCAATTTAGCAGTATTTTATCTTCCTGGTTCTTTCCTTCTGAAAATTCTAATATGGTACCTACCTAATCTATAGAGTATATAGGTGTGTACTAAGTGCTTTGAAACAATGTGACTTAAGTTTATCTGTATTAACTAAAAGAAATAAAATAATAAAAAAAAAGTAACACACTTCTCCCACCCAGGAAGTCATGTAAAACATCAGGAAAATTCAGAGGAAAAGAACTTTCTTACTTTATGGCTTTCAGAGGAAAGGACAGAAATACTGCTCGAATGATCTAAGCTGTAAGATCTTATAAAGCCCTTAAAACACACATGCACAAATTCCTAAGATCTGAAACCATCTCTGTAAATTCTCCCTGGATTTGGTTTTCCCTGAATATAACAGATACTCTCTCCAAAATGCCTAGAAGAGTATATGTATAAAAAATTTTGATTAGACACCTCTCAGATTAAGTCTTTAATAATTCTGTATCCTGTGCTATCACAAGTCAGAAATCCAGTATTTTCCACATTCCTACCCATGAAAATAACCAGCCAAATAGCATTTTGAATTATTTACAAGCTTATACTCTGTAACCATGCAGTAACTCATGAACATGCCATTCACATGTTGTCATGCTTCAGAAATAGAAAGACCAAGAGCGCTTAACTGTTAACTACTGTACTTGTTCACAAGTTTTAGAAGACAATGTTGCTTGTTGCATGCATTAAATCACTAAAAACGAGGAATGTTTTGCTAGTTATATCTACAAGACATCCACATTTTTTACCAATTTATCTTCAAGCAAGTGGTAAGCACATGCCAGCAGAACTTCAGTGGAAACAAAAAAGCAATTACTAATACCAGTATAGGGCAAACTTCTTTATTAGAAACTAATGACCCTGATTCAAGAGCACTACAGAACTTTGGATTTGTCTACACTGGTCAAAAAAGCCTGGGGTGGGGTGGGCAGTGGGAGTCAAGAATCAACAAAATTAACACCAATGCAGCTACAGCAATAGAAGTTTCAGTGACAAGGTGTGTAGATCAGAACATCACCTAGACCAGAGCTTCTACTCTTGTGCTTAGTGATAGGACTAGGTCGGGGACAAGCTGCAGATAGTTCATTGGCTAAAACCTCTCCAAAATTTGTCACTATTTCCCCAAACTTAACTGCAGTAGATCCATGTTTTACAGAACGTTGTAATAAAACTAAAGGTAATATGCTGAAAACCAGAGCAGTCAGTCAATCTGGAAAAAAGTTCATGGGCAGCTATTTACACAGATAATAAAAGCAGAACAAGAAACAAACAAGAGAGTGCTAAAATTCAGCTGCAAACTGTGAAATGTAAAAGTTCACCCTTACTCTACCGAGTAAAACTCTAAGTGCCAGTAACCTAAATCCCATTGACCTCTCCTAAGTGCCACATTTTCTCTCTCCCAGTAAGAGTTGGGTTTCAAACACTGCCCAAAGGAGGAAATCCATGGAAAGAACTCTGGCTTCATATTGGAGAAGAGATCCAAGTTGTGCTAATGGCAATCCAGCTGTTCTTTCACACACATAAAACAACGACGAGAATTTTTTGAATTTTTATTACATGGAAATAAAGTTACTACCATAGTGCTGCTAGCTTAAAAGAAAAGGCTCTCTTTGGATCTGAAATTCAAAGCTGAGAGTTCAAAGTCTTCCCCAAACTGTGAATACAGGCAAGGAAGGAGGGCCTAAGGCAACAAAAGCCTTCCCTAACCTTAAAAAGAGAAAAAGAAATTACCTTTTGTAATTACAAACAGCTTATCACTGACTTCTTCTAATTGAAGAAAAGGATATAAACAAGCTGCAACAAACTTACTCCACCAGCTCAACAGCAGCAGCAAACCTACTCAGTTCAGAACAAGACACTGAAACTTCCTTTCACCTAGATTGTCCAAAAGGGAGAGAGATAGGTATGTTAATTATACAACTACTATCAAAAAAAAAAACCAACCCAAAAAAAAAAACAAATGGGAGGGAAAAGAGTGAATCTTCATATCCAGCACCAGATCTCCAAATGAATCAGTCTTTCTCATAGTCACCAAACCACTTCTTTCTCACTGCCACTTAAGTATTTAACTGAAAATATTTGTTAATCAAAGCCACAGATAAACACAATGGTATGTAATACTGGTACAGCTACGTCAGTATGGGGATGTGATTCACGTTTACTGATGGATCTCTTTTTACTGACAGAAGCCAAGAATTTTTAATGGGTTGAGCTTAATGACTGAATTTTAACGATTTCAACAAGTGTTATGTATGCCATGCTTAGCTATCCCTTCCTATCTTTGACAAAGTATCACATGTTCTTTTACAAGAAGACTGGAGACCTTTCTACCACGTTGAACATTTATTCACATGATACCACAAACTGACTCAAGGAAACACTCTCAGTGTATGACTGAGATGTGAAACGTGATGTGACAGGATGTGGAAAAGGCCAATAACTATAGATATGAGTTTTCCAGATCTCACTGGGTTTTTTTATTTTATTTTTAAGTGAAAGTTGAAACCTCATAATATGATTACTTCTAATCTTGGAGCTTTGTTTACATGTAACAGAAGAACTCTTTACATACTCAACCATTTTTCCTTTCTGAGAGTACACTGTTGGCAGATGAACGGCACACTTCTCAATTAATCACGGTAGAATTTTGCAAGGGTATTTCTATCTTAAGTTGCTAAAGTTCTTCCAAGTGTCTCTGACAAACATTTGTTTACAAAATAAATTATTCACTGGGCACTTAATTTTCTACTACAGATCTCTGCACCATGAATAGGAAGAGGCAGCATCAACTTGTCAAGAGTACAGACAGATTTCATTCAGTAAAAGTGAAGGAAAATCCAGTTGGTTTTCTCTTGTGAAGACAGCATGCAGGACATTTCTCTCTTATGCAGAGGGGCAGAGCTTTGACTGACACCATACAGATTTTTCCATGAGATTACTCAGGGTACCAAGTAATTTTAAAATCTCCATCTACAGTCAACATGTATAAAATACTGCTTGGCATTGTATAGAATGAAATTTCAGCATTTATGTTATATGTCATTATTGCCAAATATTCTCAATTCTACCATAAAAAAAAAACTTACTCTGGATTAAGTGCTAGAAAGCAGTCTTTAAAAAAAAAAACAAATTCCATAAATCCATTAGCTGGCAGGCTTTACATATTGTAACTACAGAATCCAGGAAAATTTTTTGGTAAGGGGGGG
>JANZLQ010000001.1:32917268-32941659 GCA_026212715.1 Elanus axillaris | reverse complement strand
CATGCCGGCGGCTGAGCGAGCGCAGGTCGGCTCTCGGGGGCAGGGCGGGCGCAGCCGCTGGGATCCGCCCGCGCAGCGCCGCGGCTCCCCGCCTCACCTGCTCGGGGCGGGCCGAGGAAGACGGCCCCGCTCCGCCGCCCCCAGCGCCGCCTCGCCCCCGAGCCCAGACATTCTCCGCTGTTTACAGCGCGGCCATGGGGCGCCTTCCCGGGGCGGCGGTCGCGGCCACGCACGCGGCCCCGCTGGGCTGCCTCTCGCTAAACCACACTTCGGGCGGAGGGGGGGGAGAAAAACACAACAGCCAAAAAAAACTTCGCGGCGAGAAACTTGAAACGCGGAACCTTCCCCGCTCCGGCACCCGCGGAGAAACAGAGAGTCCCTGTTCCCGCCCGGCTCCTCCCTCCCTCCCTCCCTTTCTCGCTGCCTGCCCGCCTCCACGCACCCGGCTCTCCCTCCAGCGGCGGCCCGACGCCCGGCCGCTGCGGGGACTCGGCTCGGCCCCGGCCGCGGGCTGTCAGCGGCCAGCGGGGGCAGGGCCGCTCCTCTCGGCTGGAATTTTCCTCTTCCCCGAGCAAAGCGGCCCGGCGGGCGCCTCGGGCTCGGTCCTTCCCCATTCCAGCCACCAGGGCGCAGGGCGAAATCCCTACAGGTGGGGAGAGCCAGGCGAGGAGCCCGGGGCCGGGCCGGGCCGCCCGGGGGCCGAGGCGGCGGTCAGGCCCCGCGGTGGGACGCAGCGCCCGCAGGCAAACTGTTCCGCTCGGTGATCAAAGCTGGGCCGCCCTGCGCCCGTCGTCGAGCGCGCCGGGGACTTGTCCCGCGTGTGTGCGTTGCCGTTCCCGTGCGGTCGCCCCCCACCCCTCGTCCCTGGCCGCCGGCGGGCGGCCTCGGCCCCGGGGCTGGGGGGCCGGGACGGGGCAGCGGCCCTGGGGCCGCCGAGCTGGCTGGAGCGGCGGAAGTAGAGCGTGGCCTCCCCGTGCCAGGGGAAACCGGCCACCGATGTTAGGAATGGTTTCAGCTAGACCTAGATCTGCGCCTGACGGCACTTCAGCTTTCTTGTGCGACAGGCGGCTGCTCCCCGGCAGCACCTGGTGAGCGGATCGGGCAGCGCCGCTGCTCGCCCGCCTCAGCCCGGAGCGCCTCTCCAGCCGCGCCGAGGGACCGGGAGACGGCATTGCACGGTAAAATACAACTCTCCATGCAGGTAATATTTTGTCCAGTGCTAACAGGAGTTGAGAAACAGCCAGAGACAAAGCACGTATACCTTTTTTCTTTCCATAGGGAAAAAGCAGAACATTGCTTTCTAGTATAAATGTCCTTTTGCTGACTAGCTCTAAGATTATGTATCTGGAAAAAAGTACCGTAGTTGACCATTCTGTGTTAATATTATTCATAGTATGGACATTGTCTGGTATAATACCGTATATAGGATAATACAGATATTGTACTTTAATTACATTTTGCTTCTCACTGTACGCCCTTCTCCTTTGTACCATGCTTCAATAAAGATTTTCTTCTGCTTTGATTTTCTGCCTCTTCAGTAGAGATTAAATAACCCTGAAGCTGCCTGTTTTGACAGACCCTAGAGGTTGTCCACACCCTGAATAACCACATGCCATTATCAGTCACGCCCCATTCATCTGTGTACGTTTTTTAAACCAAAAAAGTAATCACTGACGAGTCAGATGGATTTTCCACGGTCCAGTTTTCAAAGAGACGGTGTTCAACAAATTGATCGATAATCTCAAGAGCAATCCCAACAAAGACTTTATGTAAGTCTCTAACCCTTTTTCTCTTTTGACAGTCCACTTTCTTTTCTCACGCTCCTCAAACTGTTTGGCCACTTCCTAGGTTAGGATGAAGGTTGACAAATAATTCTTTTTTATGTTGACTGTTCCTGCAGCCTGGGCAGGGTAACTTTCTGCATTCAGACCGTAGCCTCAGCTGAAGTACAAAAGAACTTCATGTTTCCAACCAGCTACTTCTTGGGCAAAACCATTAAGTGACTGCTATTCTAAATGGTAATGAAACTCCCATGTTGCAAAGGTGTGAGACGATTCAACACTATAGTGCCATTTCAACTGAACTGAAGACCATCCTAGCTGATTGTGTATGTTAGAATAATCATGTAAATTGGTGTAATGCTGTCATCCCTTCTAAAAGACTTTGCTGGACCACCAACAGATAAGGTACTGTTGTACCATTCTCTTCAAAATCGCATTTGAAAATAACTATATGCTGTAGTTGAATTCTTTTGGGAAGTACTAATGCCATGAAGATTGCAATCTACTGAATAGCTCACATGGGCTAATAATAGAAACTCAGCAATGCCAGGGAGAAAAGTGACATCAGGGAAATAACCTAAAAAATTTGTTAGTGGTGGCAATTTCCAATAGAGACTGGGGAATTACCTAAAAAAGCAGTTCACTGAATAATGCCAATCTCACTTAAAAGGGGAGAAGTTATGCTTATTTCCTTACACTACCACTTTTCTTATTCAAATCTCGGTCATTAACAGGTCTGAAATGCTGATCACTGGAAACACTCTAGGCTCTAAACTTAACTGCCTGCAGGCCATGTTCTGCAGTGACAGTTTTATGACGACAAGACTTAAAATTGTGGCTTTTACGAGATACTGGGTATGCCATTTGTCCTAGGGACCTCCATTTCTAAAAATGAATTCTAGACTCCTAGAGCACTTTGGTTTTTAACAATAGAAAAACAGTTCTGTGTTCGAGTTTCGTAAGATGTTGACAAAGTCAAACTCTCTTTTTATTTTCCTGGTTTTAAAAAGTTCACAACTTTGTCCTGAACTCAAAATGTTGCTCGTATAAAGCAAATGTAACTCTCATACACAATAAGCAGAAAGAAGGCTGCAAGAGGGAATACCAAGTAAATGGGCTATTAATACACTATTCATGTCTCTCCTATTGAACAGTCGAAAGAACATTTAAATAAAAGTTCCCTACCTTTTTTAAGCTGATCTGTGAAGATATCATTGTAGCAGTTAATGAAGTGGCAGGTTATTAATTTCACAGTTGCAATAATGTCATCTTTTCTCTACGGTTTGAGATAAAACAAACTTTTAGCTGGAGGCATTAATCCATGTGACAAACCACCACCCGCTGCACTCAGTAAATGTACTTGGTGCCATTGTATATTCAGTATAAATGTTTGCAGATTAATACCCAGTTCTGATTACTGTTAGCATAACCTTCAAGTTATGCTTGTAGTGAGAACTGTTAATTCCAATCGCTATTTGAAGGAGAACCTCTGTCTTAGGCAGAGACGTGGAGTTCCAGGCAGCTCACTAAGTATGGAGTTTTCATACAAGTTAAATTACTAAAAACAAAGTCCTGCTTGTTCTGAAAAAAACAGTAACATCCCATGGCATTTTTCGTAACAGTCAGGAGTTGTCCTAGATGGCTTTGGGAAAATCTCCATGCCTCCACCCACACAGTAGCATAGTGCTGGTGGCTGCTCTCCTCTGTTCCAAGAGGTTGCCAGAAATGTGGAATACAAATATTTCGGGAGGAAAGATGCTGTAGAAATGTAATAGACCATATGATTTTCAAACAGGTATGGCCATTATTGCCTGTGGTGAAAGCTAGTCTTACGATATTTTTCACTGTTGTAAAGATCTGTACACAGGGTCTTTCTTTTAAAATTTATTCATATATAACAGCATATTAGTGGCCTTTCATGATTTAGGGATGTAACCTGAATGCTCTCTTAATGTAGTTTTGTACACAGAAAATCCTACTGTATCACACAGTAGTTGTTTTGAATAATAGTGTGCAAAGTAGGTGTGAAATAGAATATGGAACTGAAGGGTGTTTTCCTTCTTAAATTAATTTTATGATGCATAATTAAAATATATTAGAAAGCCCAGCTGTTTTATTCTGCCAGTATAGCAGATATGGTAAAAAACCAGGATTTTACCCTTATAGTATAAAGATAAAACAAGTTATTATTTTATGACTTGCTTTTGTTTAAATGAAAACCAAATCTGTATGTAATTTCATTCTACAGAGCAGGCAATCAGCTTACATCGCATCCTGTTGAACAGTTGCCTTTTCTGTGTTTGCATTCCAGCATGTGGGTGAGGTTTTGGGAAACATGCACACACATGCATATAGCCACTGAAAGTATTGCTGTAGGCACAGGGACAGGTTTTTGTGCCCATCTAAGCTGTGTGCTTAATTGAAGAACACTATAGACATCTCTTCTATAAATATATAAGAGGAATAGTAAGCATTTTATTAACATCTTTTTTCTAAGTTGCTTGGGGAGCATTTCTAAATAGTAAAATGTTACCACCATAAAGAAGTTAAAATTATGATTTCTATTTCTCATGTTAAATAACCTTGATGCCTGGAGATTACACAATTTGCTAAAATCACAGCTGGTTAACAGCACAACTGGGATAGCACTACTTTATATCACAATGAGTTGTATTCTCCACGCTCATCAGCAGATGATCTTAAAGAAAATTGGATTGCAATAATAAAAGGCATCCGCCTGGGTGGATGCTGTATTTTTAAGTACATGGAAAAGTATAAAACTGCTTTTAAAATGAGTAGGCTCAAAATTTGCATCAGAGGTGTACCACGGAGGGCATCGATACATGGATTTGATAAACATGTGAGCATAGAGACATCCTATGCAATCTGTTGATGGATTTACATTCAGTTTATGGTAGGGCTACTGATTTTTTTTAAAAAATAGAATAGAATAGAATAGAATAGAATCAGAATAGTTCAGTTGGGAGGGACCTACAATAATCATCTAGTCCAACTGCCTAACCACTTGGCTAGTTGATTGTTGAAGTGCAATGGAATATATAAAACAATGATTTATCTACTCTTACACAAGGAAAAAGTAGAAAATAGATCAAGTTAGGACTGTCCTATCAATGTGACCTAAAGCAATATTAGAATTACTCTACAGCTGGGTTTCTACTGGTGTACTGCTTTGCAATGGAGTCCAATTACAGTAACTAAAGCATCAGAGACACCGCTAACCTAAACAGGATTACACAGATAGTACCATTTAGTCTTTGTGTTTAATGTTATATTTCAATAATTCATATGTAGGTCATATCTATGCTCGCCATCTACATAAAAGGTTTCACCCTGAGAAGGAGACGGATCATGTTATTCTAAATTGTAAGCAATGCAGTTTAATGCTTTGGCCTGACAAATGAACTACAAATAAGACTACAAAAAGGTACCCCATATACTGTCAGATATAGGAGTCAGCAATTTTTGCCTTTTATAGAGGGTTTTCCCAACAGTTGCTACTACATATAGTAGTAAATGCAGGGTCAGATCAAAAAGTATTTTCTTTCATTAACACTGTCCCAAATGTATTTTGCTCCTAATGGGCATAGTACAGGCATTTACTTTCTTAGAGATACATTGTCCTTTTGGGTCACATTTAAGATTAGCATGATGCATTCCCATTGCTACCATTATGTTTTCACTCCACTAGTGTTTTATTTTTGCCTTTGGATCATCCAGGCGAATATTTTACCACATTACATGTCATGATTTGTAAGTTTGTTTGTTGAACAGTATTTTTGGGAATGCATTAAATAACAATTAGTGAGGTATTCATGTGGGATGACTTTGCACTTGAGAAAGCTTCAGATGACGTGCAGTAGTGAGTGATTTAAGATATAGAATCACATATGCCTTGAAGTATCCTGTTACAATGTTAATTATTTTTTAAAACAGCTTTGTGTAATGCTTTCAAATCATGTTAACCACAGCAGTTGCAATGAAGGATAGATTAGAATTCATTTAAATGTTAATCTTACCTAGGATTTACAAGAAACTACAAGTTCACTACATTGCTATCATGCACTAAATTTATAAATTATGAATATTTATATATAACTAGGAAAGTATGTTGTGCAAAAATCCTCAACACTGGAGTCTGTAAAGTCTGAACACCAAAAAATATTTATGAAGAAAAACACCTTTGGAAAAAAATACATTCAAAATATTTGTTCAAGTTATTAGTAATGCATTAGCTTATGTCTCACTGTATCATACAAATAACACTACAAGAAACATAATCTCATTTTTCTACTAGTAAAACACACTTAGATCCAAAAGAGATTTGGGAATTTCTTCAACAGAGATACAGAAAGCATAGCAATAGCTAAATTATCAGTAAAGGAGTTATCTTAGGTCCTGAAAGCTATATTGCTATGGTTGTACTGTATCATGAAAGCAAGATACATTAGACCGGGAGAAGCTTTGTGCTGCACAAATTTGTGTCTCTTGGTACTTTAGCTAGCTCACTCAGAACTAGGCCAAGTAACTTTACAGGGCTCATGCTTTCTGGACATCCTCTGAGGCACTACATACTTTTAGGTGGAATCTAGTGCCGTATGTTAAGATGCTTTTGAAGAATGTATAGCGAGTTAAATACTTAACTCAGATGTTATGAACTGCATGCTCTGATTAGATAACTGAATAAAAGGCAAGGAGAGAGGGAAGAGGCACTCCTCCTCTGGAATGCTAACAAGAAGGAGATGTTGCTCTGTGTACAGCATGCTTATTCAGGTATGCTTTAGGGACCTACTGCTGGAATGGACCCCACAACAGAGCTCCCAAGGGAAGTATTTATCATGTCTATTTTAAACACAAGATGGTACTGAGATGTTCAGCTTAGACAAATCCAAGATAATTCTGGTCACATGTCTGCATACAGTGAATTCTAGGGACCTGGAGAGTCTATTTGCTGAAAAAAAGGCTCATCCCACTTTCAGATGGTGGGAGTTTCAAGAATACAACACTGCACCAGGTTCTATTTAAGTCACACTGTAGGCACATATGCCGCTTCATAGATCCAGAAATTATTAGCGCTCTAAGCTTTTAGAAAGCTGGATTTTTTTTCCCAATAAACATTTGACTAAAAGTCATGAACAGATACTTACATAAAGGTTTCAGTCAGAGTACCTGGCAGAGTTTACCAACTGTGATAATTCCCACAACTTTTTCAAACACATTTTCCAAGTATATCATTTTCTCTATGATTCTAAGAAGCAAGACTGAACACAGGTAGGAGCTCGAGACTGTGTATTACAGCTGAATGTGGCTTTATGTCTAGTATTTGCCTCATCAAGGGGAGATGAAACATCAGCTGCAGAAATTCTTTGAGGTCTTCAGCTGAAAATTACTTCTTCTTTGAGTCTGAGAGTTTGCAAAAATAATTTCAAGTCATTTCAAAGCCCAGCTTTGACTCTGTTTCTTTTCTGCAGTTTGCCTTACAGAATTACCTCGTTAGTAAGCACCTATGTATAGTCAACACAGCTTGTGCAGACATGTCAAAGACAGTTTGAAACTAGCAGCTGCATGAAGCTCAGCATGGGCTAGCAACTCATTTTCAGAGCCAGGTTTCCTGGAGAAAATGTGGAAGTGAAATTCTTTATCTCTTTGGCTATGCTTAGCAGCAGTACACAGGACAGGATAGCTCAAGGGTAGCACAAGTATATTCTCTCATACCTATGCACCAGTATATGTATCACTGTACCTGCCCTGTAAACAAAAAATGGTAATTAAGCAGCAAAGTATTCTCACACATAACCATAAGCCAAAGGCACTACAGACTGAGAAAGCTGTCTAGCCTTTGTGTGTGTTGTATAAAAACATAACTTGGATGCATACCTATTTGTTACTGATTTACCAAACCGCAGTGTATATATTCAGCATCTTGAAATGCTTCTAATTTAAGCAGTTAAGTTTTAGCTAAGTTTAATTTTATTTAAGAAATACATGAAGCATTTTCTAGCACTAGTTTTCCCAGTTTTTTAATGGGAACATTAAAACACCATGGGAAGCACTCTTCATGGCATAGAGCTGCTGTTACTTCATTTTTCCTTTCCTCCAAACTGCTATGCTAAAGTCACTGCTTACTATCCACTGAGTATGGCACAGCTTGGAAAGTTTCATTCATATCTTGACACAATCAGGAGGGAAAAAAAGGCTTAACAATGTAGTTTGGTTTTGTTCTGTTTACTATGGCATAAAAACATAGAATGACGCTTAGAATTCTCACATGCTAATTACTAGGTATACGTGCAGCATTTTACATTGCTTTTTACTGTACATTAACATCTATTAATTCACTCTAGTTAAGTACTATGTACTAATCAAAGACAAAGGTTGCATGAAATTGTCCAGATACTTTTGTTAAAAATAAAGTAAAAAAATAAACAAGCTAGGCTAGAGCTTTAAATGCTCCATATGGAACCAGCAAACAGAAATGCCTTTACCTCAACCAGTTTGACTTGGGCATTAGACCAGATTTAGAAGACTGTGCAATGTTCTATGCATAGCAGTACGACTGCACAATTAAAAGATCTGAAGATTTAACTTTTAAGTAGCTCATTAAAGGTATTTTTAACCTTTTCTTTTGAAAAGAAAAACCACAACTAAATACAGCAAAAAGATTTTGAATGCATCAGTCAGACCCACTCCATGACCAATGTGTAGCTCCAGTGTCACACATTTATGCCGAGAAATGTGAAATTGCCATGGTCATTCTACACTGGAGCCATAGGCCACTCAGCTGCTGTAACAGCACTGCAGCTATTTCTGAGTTTGTGGAATGGGGCCAATGTTTTTCCCAGAAACAAAGGTTAGAAAATGAAAAGAGCACCAATTTTATCCTCTCTATCTCTTCCTGGAGAAGACTGGGCAAGTTAATGGGAAAGAAATCCATCAAGAGTTATTAAATACAAAGCACCATCTCTGGCTCAGGAAGTTCCTGAACCACAGATTGCTTGATGATAGGAATATCTGTGGAAGTATATATGCTTTCCCTTCATTTACAGTGTTCCCTCAGCAACCATTTTTGGACATTGTCTCAGACAGGATACCAGGCTAGACATTTGGTCTGACATAGAGACAGGCTGTTCTTATGTTCTGAGGTTCTTTAGGTATATTTGGAGGTATGACTTTAAAACAGAAAGGCCTCACTTTTTAATAAAGGTAAAAGAGTGCTATAGATGTCTGTGGTTTCTTTGAACCTGCTGTAATTATTAATTCAGGGTTTTGCCTTCAGTCTTACTTTTTACATTGCAATGCACCACACCTTTCAAGCATTAGGCATTCAAAGCACTGGTAAAGGCAGTTTGGTGGTGTTAGGAGGTAAATTACAGCTCTGCTGAATGGCTTGTTTGGGTATTGACTTCAGAAGCTCTATGTAATGTGGTGGTGCTGAATGACCTTATTAACAACTCTGAGGCTATTGCGTGTGAAAGTGACAGCACTGGGACAAGGAGATGTTTTATCTCTCACTAGCAGTTTATGAAATGCTTATTGACCTGGCTGAACCTTAAAAGTCAGCCCATTATAGTCAAATACAAGTTCTTGGGCTTCATTCCAAGCTAAGATTCACAAAGATAAACATGTATATGCTAATTAAATGCATCAACATCTATTTAGGCTAAACAGTTAAAGAGAAAAGACTGAAACAGGGTTGAGCTGCCCAGATGCAGAAACAGGAGAAAATAAGGGGGAATAGTCAGTCAGCTTAAATGGTTTGTACTCTTTTTTTATTTTATTGCTTATGAAACTGCATTGGAGAAATCAGCATCTGTAGACTCTGGTCAACATGGTATCAATTTGGGTTGAGTCACACAACCATTATTCAAGTGAACTAGTTCTCAGTTTTACAGACAGAATCCTGCTGCATAACCCCTTTTAAGTAATTCAAGATGCACCTTAGAGAATCCTTGGCCCAAGGGCAAAAATTTTGAAACATTTAAAAGTGAATGAAAAAGACCAGGGAGGTAAAGCTGTACGGTGGCTCAGGAGATAGACTCCTGTGAGGGCAAAAGGAAATGTTTTAAAACATAGACTGTGATTATCAATGTTAAAAGTAAACATGACATTTTCCAGCATAATTTATGAAGACTGAGCTGAGAGGAAGAGAACCAAGAGGTAAAAATGCCCAGCAAGGGCAGACTATATGGTTAAGGAACATGAAGGTACAGCAACAGATTCATGGCACAAGTAAAAATAATGTTCTTGGGCTGGATGGAAGTTTAACCTTGCATACTGAAGCTTTAATCCCCAATTCACTCTGTCCTCTCTAGATCAGAGTGACTGTTAGGCTAGATTATTTGTCACCATTTCTAGCAAATAAACTATTCCTTTTTTTTTTTTTTTTTTTTTTTACTTTTTCAAGCCACCTTTTTTCTACTTCACATGCCACTGATGAAAAAAATGCAGAGTGCATAAAGAAGAGTGCAGTATGAATTTTGCCACAATTTCATCCTTAGTCAAGAATGAGAGAGTTTAATGCTGGCAGTCTTCAAGGTCTGTGCTTTGATGACTTTGAGCAACTAAGACTGAGTCAGGAAATCAGATTTGTTATCTTAATGTATGAAAACAACAGAAGCAAAGTGATACAACTTCATCAAGCAGTTACCATTCCTATGTGAATCTGAATTTAGGTCTTTCAAACTGAAATGGCCAAAGACAACTAAATTTCTAATTATCTAGGCTACTGCAATTTTTGTTTGGAATAAATGAATATAAATTGAAATTATTTTTGCCCATGTTTTTCAATAAAATAAGAATTTTTAATCCTTTTTATGATAGGAATTATATCTGTTACAGAATAAATTTGTAGCTGACAAAAATCAAAGTCTAGTTCATAAAGATTTAAACCACTGATAGTTAACCTGATTACGTCTTTATTCAGTTAATATGATGCTTATGAATTGCATATCAGACTAAATATATGTTCTGTTGAAAGCAAAGCAAACAATAAAAGTGAATCTGTTGTATTCTAAGAGTCAAGGAGTCACAGAAACATGTATTGCTTCTCCAGTAAAATACAACAGAAATTACTCTCCACAAAGAAGAGAACCTATTGTACTGATTCACCAATGCAGACAGTCAGACACCATGGATGAACTCCAACCTACTGGCTCCAAGGGCAAGATACTGTGTGATTCTTAGGCGTGCAAATTTACGTGATTTTTCAAGGTTCAAGCACAGGTGTTTTCAAGGTTTTCCTTCTCCCTACCATTCAGGCTAAGAAGTCTAATTTTTCAAAGGTCATAGATATTTAAGTCCCAGTCCCGTTTCTCTTTACACTAGTTCACAAAAGCACATAGAAGACAGAACTTAGATAGGGATCACTTAGATGGGGAATAATGAGGAAGGGGGAATTATCTTAAACTATTTTAAATGTATGTGGAAGCTTTTTTTAAATTTCTTTTTCCTAATAGATTTTACTATTGTGGACAACATGTACCTTGCTTTATACATGATGTAATACAACTTGTATACTGTTATTAAGTCTTGATGCTACTTACAGCATTTTTTTCATGCACAGTTTATGACTGAGACTTTAATCAGCTGTTCACCTGCATGAGGCAGGCAGCTGGAAACCGCTGTCCTATCTTCTGAGTGAATTTGTACCAGGATTTCCATATGTGCTATATAGGTGCCTGCAAGGGTACCAATAAAAATTACTGATCATTGCAAAGATCATCCCTAACTGATGGCTCTTTCAATGTTATTTTTGAACACATTCTACAGTTTTCTCTAAGTTCAGAGAAAGATTTGAACCACAGTGCTGAAGGAGAAAAAAAGCCACGAGGCAGATTTCAGAGCAACAATTTTGCAATATATTGAAGTTCTATCCTTACACATGTCCATTTTTCTAGTTTTAACTGAGTCTGTCTCTTAACTCCAAATTAAATCATGAGATATTTTCTGAAAGTTAATTCTGTGAAAGAATCCTAGACATCTGCAGCCTATGATAAGAAAAGCAGCACTTTGCAGTCTTCAGCAAAATAGAACATGGGGGAGATCGTGAGGGCAGTGTTCAGAATTCATTATCGCAGTCACTGTGAAGAGAATCTTTTCTGAAGAGCTGTAGCAATTATGTGTAGCTAACTGTTACAAACAGGAATCTAAGTTGTATACAGTTCCTTAAAAGAAGACTAAAATCTGGAAGATTTCTCTGATGACTGTGCAAGGCAAGTATCATCCAGGTAAAAAACAAGAGTACAGCACAGAAAAAAGGTATCCAAGTTCAGTATGACATGACAGAGAACACCAGGAATTTGTAATGTGCTTAATTACATCATGACAACTTTACCCTGATGCTGGGAAGAAGAAAGTGAAATAATATTTCTTAAATCCTTCCATGCAACACAGCTTACTCCTTGTGTTTATCCAGCAAACATGCCTTTCCAGAGATCTCTCCAGGTTGCACCAGATACCAGCGAGTATCACACATTGCAAAATGCCATAGCAGACAGCAATCTGATCAGAACTGTAGCGTTTCATATGCAAACAGTCTACTTCAGTTACAGATTAACAGAAAGGATTTAATTTATTGAAGGAGAAAATTTGTGGCTGGTAAAAGCAGGGTATGAAAAAAAGCATTCTGGAAATTACAGGGAAACCTCAGGACCTGATTGTAGGATATGATTTTGCTTTTGCATACAGTTTATCATTTTTACGTGAGAAGTCTCATCAAGACAAAATACACTCTCCAGAGATTATTAATGGTTTCACCTTGTCCAATGAAAAAACATAGCGATTTTACTGAATTGTAAAAGTCAGCTCAACACCTCTGAAGTCAGGCCTCAAATCTACATAGTAGGCATGACAAAAAAAAGGGACCTATTGGGAATAGTGGAATTATAATCTAATCTATTAAAATTTTTATGACTGCCACCATGGAACTGGTGGTAAAGGAATGGGGTGGCAATGCCTTTTCCTCCTTCTGCTAGAAATCTCGATCCTTATCTGCTTCAGGATCTACTTCACCAGCAGATCCTGCTTGAATAGTACTTGTGTTTAATCTGCACTACATGAAACAGAGAAAAGGAATAATGAGGTGGCTGGAATCCCCTGCCAAATTTGCAACAAACAGCAAGTTCTAACAACTCCTCCCATCCTCCCTTTCACTACCCAGAGGCATACAAAAGTCAGGTAACTGTTGCAATTTAATCTCTTTAGCAACATCTGACCCGACAGACCTAAGATTATTTTTTGTATTCACATACCTAGATACATGCACTAAGTATCATAAGCCTAATTTACTAGAATATTGTAAAGTCCATTGTAAGGATGGGGAGATTCTACAGAAAGAGACCTCTGTGTCAGCCAGCAAGAAAAGCTTTCCTGAATTTCTTCCACCTGGCAATCACTGTAACCCTAGTCACTTTTCAAATTGTTAAGGCTCATAAACTATTTTACTGGAAGTGTGAATAAGCAGAAAGGCCTCTGTATTAAAAATACGATTGAGAGCAGCAAGTCCTAGCACACCATCTGCAGTGATTGCTCTCAAATATTTATTATGTAAGTTCCACTAAGGAATAGTCAATAAGCTTTGTCAGAGAGCTGATGAGAGTTCAGAGGAGAAAGCTGTGTGTCAAGCAGCTTGTGACAGTATAAAGAGACTACAGAAATATATGCATCCAAGGGGAGAGCTGTCAGGCACTTAGAAGTTGGAATATAGCATTCAGTCACTCTCAGTTTCATGAATATGTGCTGGATTGTTACATGAAAGGAAACTGCAGTTCTAGCGATAACTGTGTTCTGCAATACAGGTGTGTCTGCTGCCAAGGTTGACCTTCCTGACAAGCACCTTATCCTCATCTCAATGCCCTGGATTCTCAGTGATATACTTCACAGACACTTTGACATAATGAATACAGACTTCCTCAGAATATTGTCTTATGGCTTGTGATAAGAATGAATGCCCAAAAGTAGAATGACTAGTCTCAAAAAGAGGCAGAAGCTCCTCGTTCCTCTTTCTCTGTTTCTTAAAGCTCTATTATCAACTGTTATAGACTCCTAACTTTAACAGTCATCTTCTCTTCCAGAGGCACCTAAGGATCAACAACTCTCTCATGAATAGGATCTCAAGTGTTCTGTGCTTCAGCTTGTCTCTTGTGCAGATTAATACAGCCCTGCCAGTGTTTGTTCAGCAGTTGCCATTGTCTGATACAATGGGCCCAGGTTACCATTTATCAGACCTGTTCTTCCAGCTAGTCTACATTCCTTGCCCCTGCCACTTCCAGGATGGGGAGATCCTTTATGAAGATACTTCCTGAGTCTCCCAAAGGGGCATGCTCCCTCTCCAAGAAAACAACAATAATCACTTCCATAATAAATTTAAACCTGAAAAAAATACTTTGAATAATAGGCCTGTTATAATGATCTTTTTCCTCTTACGCTTCTTGGTTCCATGAAAATAAAATACCATCTTTCTATACTCTTGCTTGATTTCGTTATGTCTTTTCCAAAATTTTCATATTTGCAACTTTTGCCGCTCTCTGCAAGTTCAGGGCAATCTCTGTGGAGTAGGTTTACTGAAAAGGAGTTTAAGAGTTTAGCACTGTGCACAAACTAAGTGTAAAAATTTATTAAAAAGCAAAGGGTAGAAATTAATAACAACAATAATTTTTAAAACTTTGTAACTAAAATGAGAATGTAGTTCAGCAAGCAAAATGGTATTTTTGCTTAGAAATATATCTGACCATCTCTTACAACTCTTATCACAACCACATTTTTCAGCTGTTTCATACATACCCAGGTATAGGTGCTCAGAGTCTTTAGAGAAGGCAGGTATGCTCAGTAAACCAAGTAAAGCTCCTGATTCATGCACCCTTAACTGAGATAACCATAAATAATCCCTTGAATTCACTGTCAACTGGAGAGGAATGATGTACTGAATAGTATGAATGCCCTCTGCAGGTAGAAAAAGAAACCGCTATAATTCTGGGATTGATTTCAGTTTGTCTATTTACTAAGTAGGTACTAAATAAACAAGTCTATATTAGTCCTTATTAGCCTGTTCTGACACTGTCTGAAAATTGTAACCGGTACATTCATATCTCCTGATATTGGTGATAGACAGTTGATCATCTATCACAGACTTTTCACCAGTCATAAAGACAGGCTGTGTCTATACTGCTGAATTATACAGAAACATGGAGCAAGATTGAACCCTGCGCCCTTGTTCGTCAATGCTGCTTAATTGTTACAACACTCTTGGCGTGGTTTGACTGTACCAGCTACTATTCTCTCCCACACCCTCTGTATAACGCTACCTATGACTGTTTTACCATGAGCTGATACACATCTTCACATAATTCTAAATATTTTGAGC
Organism: Elanus axillaris; assembly: GCA_026212715.1. Taxonomy (NCBI): domain Eukaryota; kingdom Metazoa; phylum Chordata; class Aves; order Accipitriformes; family Accipitridae; genus Elanus; species Elanus axillaris. The sequence goes on along the minus strand of JANZLQ010000001.1, from coordinate 32,926,500 downwards.
TGCAAAAAATCTCTCTCTCTCTCTCTCACACACACAAGTGCATGTACAAACAAATTATGCCTAGAGCCAGAACAGTACTCTATTTTGTCCAGGGGACATCAAGGGCCAACTCATATGTATTGTGGGTATAACCAGTTCTGTGCCATTTGGTCTCTGGAGACCAGTACCCTCTCTCTAAAGCCTCAATAACCTACTGCAAGAGCCAGTTTTTGAGGTAATAAATACTGCATTTTCCTGAAGGGCCAATTTAGTGGGGGGACACCATATGTTAGGTAGTCCACAAGCATCAGGTGAAAATAGCTTCCTGTTGAAGCTATTATCGTAACAGAAGATAAACCACCAAGCTTATATAGGCCTGCTCTGAGCCTACTGCTGTTTCTGTCTACTACATGTTGCCAGAGGTTTCAGAGTCTCTGTCACAGCAAGCTCCTATTCTCCACAGAAAACAGCAGTCAGCAACTATTGCATGCCTGAACTCCATGACATTCAGCCCCATGACCTCCATCTCAGCATATCCATGCTGGTTTTCCAGTTGGCCAACCCTACTGTGGATGAGATCAACAAAAATATAAATATATGCACTCATTTTAAGAGAAGAATGATCTCATCCCGTAGTCAAAGATGAATGTGAATAAAAAACTGAAGACTATTATCAATTCAGAGCAGGAAACAAGGCTTTTAAACACAGTCTTTACTGGAATAAGAGGACTGATGGGACATCATGTGGAGCGCAATAAATGTCATATGCAACAAGAGTAACAAAGCAACAAAAGTACTAAAAATCAAAACCAGGAAAGGATGGTGGTGTGACAAAGAAAAATCTATGGCTATGCTTAATTTTAATAGTCACAATCATCCTTGTTATTTACAAAGGAGCTCCTGACCAATTCCATGAGAACATGCCCAAAACATCTTTGTTTGGTGTAGATTCACTCTAACAAATGGTCTTGATCTCAAGCTGCACATGAGTTGCAGTTCTAACTTTATATGCAGTACAGAGTAATAGCTGCATATAAAGAGTCTAGCTGTATAGATAAACAACTTGCATATATTTGTCCCTAACTCTGCCATGGAAATTCAGGTAACACATGCAGTCCACAAAATCAATATACACAATTACAATGTTTGTCTGTTCACTAAAAACATGAACAAATTACTTCATCCCTACATTTGAGAAAGCAAAGAGAGGTGTTCTACATATAGGAGCCTAAGCTGCCAGCAGAATTAAGAACTGAGGAGCACAAAACTGTTTGATTAGCTTTGAGTTCAAAGACATGTCACAGCATACATAACTTTCAAAGTGGATTATTGTGACACTGGCAGTTACAAAAATACCTTTCTTTTCTGTTCATGCCTACAGCATACTTGAAATTCATCAGTCTCCATATAGACTTGCTGGGTAGTCTGATTCATTCTCTATCAAAGATCATAAGTCATATTTAAGGTCCATGAAAGCCCCATTGTATGTATGCTTACACAGTTTTGAATTAAATCCTAATTTACATTTTAGTAATTTAATTTTTTTTCTGCTGGAAGTGCAGCAAGCTCAGTAGCTTACAGCAGAAAACCTAACACAGAGACATGCTTCTCATGGATGCTGCAGGTGTGCCAAGCACTGAGGAGTATACAGAGCAACTATAAGAGCTGTGATTATTTAAAAATGCTTTTTTGAAGGTCCTATATTAACGCCCCTCCTTTTATGCACAACCTAACAGAGAGCAGATAAATCTTCACTTTTTTCCCCTGATGCATCTGTTGAAACACTAATGGAAAGTTTATCTTTAAGACTAAATCTATTACTGTCCTGGTTTCAGCTGGGATAGAGTTAAGTGTCTTCCTAGCAGCCAGTACAGTGCTGTGTTTTGAGTTCAGTATGAGAATAATGTTGATAACACTCTGGTGTTTTCAGTTGCTGCTAAGTAACGTTTATACTAAGTCAAGGATTTTTCAGCTTCTCATGCCCAGCCAGTGAGAAAGCTGGAGGGGCACAAGAAGTTGGCACAGGACACAGCCAGGGCAGCTGACCCAAACTGGCCAACAAGGTATTCCACACCATGGGACGTCACATCTAGGAAATAAACTGGGGGGAATGGGGGCGGAGGATCGCTGCTCGGGGACTAACTGGGTGTTGATCGGCGGGTGGTAAGCAATTGCACTGTGCCTCATTTGTACGTTCCAATCCTTTTATTGTTACTGTTGTAATTTTATTAGTGTTATCATTATCATTATTAGTTTCCCGCACTGGGTGGGGGGAGTGAGTGAGCAGCTGCATGGTGTTTAGTTGCTGGCTGGGGTTAAACCATGACAATAACAATGGTCTTAGCAGCAAGAGGCAAAGACTAGTACCCTGTTTTATTTGTATGCTGAGTTAATTATCTGTTTTGCAAGTTTTTCTCGGTTTTAAATTGCATTTTCTCCTTTCCAAAGAAGACATGGGTTGGTTTGGGGGTGGGGTGGGTGGGGTGTATGCACACATATAATTTCTACTTCCTAAACTCCACTGTAGCGCATAGTCTACCTGCGTTTTCCTGGAATTTATGTAAGCTGAAATTTGTTATTTGCCATATACTTCTTACATTAATTATGAGTTCTGTAGCTATCTCCACTCATATGCAAGTTAGCACTGTATACATCCCTGTCCTGCCAAAGGCCAGTCTAAGGAAATGGCCCTGTTGAAGTGAGTCCAGAGGAGGGCCACAAAGACAATCAGAGGGCTGGAGCACCTCTCCTGTGAAGACAGGCTGAGAGAGTTGGGGTTGTTTAGCCTGGAGAAGAGAAGGCTCTGGGGAGACCTTCTAACAGCCTTCCAGTACCTAAAGGGCCCTACAGGAAAGCTGGAGAGGGACTTTTTACAAGGGCATGTAGTGAAAGGACAAGGGCTAGGGGCTTTAAACTGAAACAGGGTAGATTTAATGTAAGGAAGAAGTTCGTGAGGGTGGTGAGGCACTGGGACAGGTTGCCCAGAGAGGCTGCGGATGCCCCCTCCCGGGAAGTGTTCAAGGCCATGTTGGATGGGGCTTTGGTCTAGTGGAAGGTGTCCCTGCCCATGGCAGGGGGGTTGGAACTAGATGATCTTTAAGGTCCTTTCCAACCCAAAACCATTCTATGATTCTATCCTTCCAATTGATCCTTCCTTCACAAAGTGCCACCACCAGTATACCATTTGTCACATTTTTGACGCTGTGTTAAATCTCTGTGTTTTTTCCCGTACATTTACCTCAAGGAAGTTACTGCCAATGTTAAGCTTTTACTATTCAAACGAGCTTCATTAACTTGCCAATAGATTTAATTAAAAACAGACTATACATCTTGGGTGGGGTTTACCAAAGGTCCCAAGCTAGTTTTTTTTACACTCTGTTGCAGAAACCAAAGTGGGCATTTATCAAGGTGGCTGCAAGTGAAATATCCAAGAAAGCAGGGACTGTAAATCTGCCAGGTTTCAAAGTACCTGGGCGTATCATTCACAGAATCTAGAATATAGCATGTCAACAGGCTGTCACAGCCGTAGACTGAAAGTTAACAGGATGGCAGAGCACATTATGTTTACTGCATTTTAACACAGGCTAATGCTTGCTTTGTGAATATGAAATTAACATTAAATTTTCTGATTTGCAGAAGGTTTTATGGTTAATATATTGTATATGAAATTCCCAAGGCTCTTAAGATTACTGGTGTATCTTTACAGCCTAACTTTAGTTCAAGCAGGGACTTTTTCTATTTTTTTGTTTTATTAAATAACAATCATCTGCAGCTTCCATCACCTCTCTAAGTATCATTACAATTATTCTTAAATCTACAAGGCAAACCATCTCAGTCTGATTAGGATGAAAGCTAGAGTTTTAAGACAAAATCATTAACATTTGAACTGAAATGAAGTAATATAATAAGATAAATTATGAAATTAAACCAAACAATTATTGCTAGAAGAAAACTAGTAAGGATTCAGAGATTGATTTCCCAGAAGTGTGGGTATTCTGTTCTTCCATCCTTATTCACATTTCCATTTAATTAACAAATGTGTGTAATAACTATTCCATAAAGAACAAAAAAAGAAAAATAAATTACTTGAAAATGCACCATCACAACTCAGTTATGCTGCGACTAATTTTTGAGCACCATCTGCTGGTCTGCTGCTAAAACAACAAGCAAATTTCCTAACGTGGCAACATCTAAATACGTATCAGGTCTGTATTGACTTATCACTTATTTTGTTACATATTTATTAAAAGTGCCCACGAGCCATGCGTTATCATCATACGAGAGAAAATAACAGAATTCATGTAATAATGGACGGCTGTAGAGGAGATGTGTTGGAAAGGTTAAAATAGCTGCTCTGTGCTTAACATAGGTTGAGATAAGCCTGTCACAGTGAGGTTTTTAAGCTGAAAAGGTTTCTGAAGTACACTGAAAATGAAAGCAACTTGGCCACTTTTTTCATCTTAACGTCCCATATGTCACCCCTACCACAACTCTTGTCAACAAGAAAAGAAGGGATATCACTGCCACCTTTTATTTCTTGCAGATTCTCAGATACTACTGGAAAGAGTTGTAAAGAAATCTACAAAGACAGAACCTCACCCTCAAATATATCATCATGATTACTTCTTGCTCACCTCTTGCTCCTAGCAATACAGTGCCATCTGCTTTTCTTGTCTTTCTCCTTACTCCATTCCAGAAAGGGAAATGCCTAACATTTCCTCTAGGACAAGATGACAAGGTCCCCTGTTAGGAGCCTAGATTCTGACAGGGTTAACTACTAGCAAATCTGGACCCTTACTCTTTTTCCTTCTCCCTAGAACACTAAATAAATATTTGCTTAATTTGCACTTACCAAAATATTTTGTAATATAAGAAATCTGTACTTGCTTTCTGTTGAAGTTAATTTCTTTCCAGTTTGAATTGTCTTGTAATGTCCAGTTTAAAAGACGGCATTTGAATCTTGCCATTTTCTTCCCATGCTTCTGACAAATATACTTAAATACCACAAACACATACAATGAACTTTTTTTTAATATCAAATAATTTAAATAAAAATTAGTTTCAGTATCAAACTGAAGGTACAACTTGCAAGGTCTAGATATAATATTCTAGTCCATCAATATGCTGAAGTTAATTAATTTGAGTACTGAATTATTGAATAGTCACTAACAATTATCAATTGAATTATTAATTTATTCATGTTCCACAGTTGCTTTGTCTACTGCCCAGAATATTGCAGTCAATCTGGGTATATTCTGTGTAATAGCCAACATTTCACAGTAGACTGTTGTCAGAGTAAAATCTTGATTCCTACAACATTCCAACAAACACTTGAACCTTTTTTCTTTTTTTCATGTTGAAGTAAATAGGACTGCTTCTGCATTTTTAGTTAAGCATATATGTTCAAGATTGAGACTTTGGAGCCCTGTGGAGGCTCACAAAAATCTAAATCCAAGTAGAAGAGCATGCAGAAGGCTACTGTTCATGAATGGAGTCTTTTCAATAATTGAAATATGCTTAATACTTCAAGGAACACTAACACTTCATACAGGAGAAAAAAAAAATCCAAGTTGCTTGTCTGGATCAATATGGTTGTAAAAAAAAGAAAGTGCAATGAATTTGTAATATGCATTAATAATTTCCATGAATCCCAAGGGCACTGACACAGAGTTTCAGTTACAAGAAAACTGATAGTAGTGTTAGTCCAAAAGTGAAGATCCTTAAATAACATGAATAGAACTGTTTCTGCAATTCCTTTAACATTCCAATTAAGACATAATTTTTGCATTTGCAAAACAGCAGTTTAAAGGCTTGGTTTGTGCTCTTTTCTTTTTTCTTAAAAAGAGTAGGTATACTACAATGAAAATATATAAGCAACTTTTTATTTATCATTGTTGTATAGAGAAGGAAAGTTAACTAAAAATTTTAACACAACAGTTTATCTAGTTGCCTGGTTGTTCCTAGTTCACTTCACCTTTTCACACTAACAACTTCTTTCTCTTGGGTCACGGTGATATTCTTCATAAACTTGTACCAGTCCCATGATACTCTGTCTAGCACCTAATGACATCCTCATGCATGAGATCTGTTATTTTATAATTCTACATTGGCACCATCGCACTTATAGGAAATGGCTAGAAGCTGTTGCACAAGTTACTAAATCTCATCATAAGCAGTAATTACTTGTAAAACATTCTTATCTCAACAATTTAAAAATAAAGTCCAAAGAAATGCAGTTCACATTGTTAAAATACTGATGTTATGAGTAAGTTCCAAGTGAGTTCCCAGCTAATATCTAACTATAGCACAAGCACAATGGGGGTTTTTTTGGCTCTGGTTTTGGAAGCATTAACCATCAGTTGGGAGTATTTGCAAATTTTCAACAAAGTTCCTTCCTCAGTTGCAGAAGGCTCCTCTTTTGATGCCATACTAAAGTTTCAGGATGTTTTTCTTGTTGCATCCTGCTTTAGTTCCAAGATATAAGCCCTCTTGGAAGCCTCCTACAAGTTTCAGAGTCTTCCAAGGAAAGTATTACAATAGAACATCCATCTAAGGAAGAACTGCATCCTAATAAAAGACAGAGGGAACAGACTCCCAGCAATTAATAACACAAAGTAGCATGCAACAGAACTTGGAGAATCTTTTAGAGCCAATTCTGCTCTTAGAAGTCCACAGTTCTTTACTGCTACAGATTGAGTTATGTATGTATTAGAGGAAACAGTATTGCTATCTATTAAAGACTTGCATTTTAAATGCTTATACTGATTTCCTAGTTCAGTTGACATTTAATAACAGCAGATGCTGCCAAAGTGAAAGACTAGTTTCAAGTTTCCTTGCATCTTTCTGCATTTCCCTGAGTCTTTAGTCAACAGTTGCAGTTGACCTCAGAGTAGAGGTGACTAAATTCCAAAAGTTGAATCTGTTTACAGCAAGCAGAACTGTTACTATCTTTACGGTTGGTGTTCTTAGGCAATAAAAGATTGGATTATTTGCAAAAAGCAGATAGAAGTATTAGTTCTTAATTTAAAATAACAAGCTTCCTGTACCATGTTTTCAGTAATTTGCATGTGCAAAAAATGAAATAGGGTCTCTTGTCCAATTTCACAATGAATAACTTCTTGAAGGATAATGGCATGGGTCTTCAGTGCACCTGCAGATCTGCAGGATCAACAGCTACACCATTCCCTCTGTTAAAGTTTCTCACACTCCTGTATTTCTACCTACAAAGTTAGAATACTGATCCAGCTTACCCAACTCCCATGGTCTTTTCATATTACAATGCCCTGTAAACCATTTAATACAATAGACGAGGACCACAGGGTTGAAGGGAGGAATTACAAGGAAGAAATGTGCATTATGCCATTGATTCCCACTGCTTTTGTAGCTCAACCTAAATTAAGAAAACTGGTGGTGCTTAACACGTCTAGGGTCTAGTTCCCCTTCCTCTCTCCCATGGGCTGGTTTAAGACTGCTGTATCCACATGTTCTTCCCACAATTGGGATGAGTACAACAGTGCCTACCAGCAATGATTTGATATGCCACCAATTATAATTTGCATTTCACCACTGAGGCCTACCATTCTTTTATAAACCTAGATTAAATTACATCTAATTTCTCAAAAGATTGAAAATGCCAATTAACCTATGGTAACTGGGTAACTTCACACTTGTCCTACCTCTCCAGGCAGGCTTCACGATGGTTTATGAAGTCTCTGGAAGGACCAGCGTGCTAAAACTGCTCTTTGATAACCAGATTTTGCACAAAATGGGCTATACCATGATCTTTTTGTATAGTTTAAAAACTACTGTCTTATTAGAAGAACCACTCTTTTTTTTTTCATTCCACTGCCCAGTCATTGTATGGGAAGAGATTTAATATATGCTGTTAAATATATGAATGGAGTCAAAGAGCATCATTTGTCTCACACTGCAGGCAGACTAGCACTGTTACAAATGTTTGGTGTCAGCATACAGCATGCTGCTAATTTAAAATGCTGTAAAACACTGTGTTATGGTATTGTCTTATATCTTATCTCCTTCAAAATTTAATTTTATCTATTCTCTGCAAGACAGCTAGCTACATAGTCCTGGGAAGGTAATAATCCTTCTGTGAAAACTCATATTATTTAAGACATTTATTATTCTGTAGTAGGCCAATGCCAAGAATTTTAATGTAAAGAAAAATAGACAGAAAAGACCTTGCGCTTCAAACGTCAGAGAACTGAGCTGGGATATAAAAAGGACTTGATTCAAAAGAGACACAAACCTATCTGTGAAAAAATAAAACAGAAAAAAGAGGGAAAGAGAAGGAGCAAGTGAGCAGAAGTGTATTTGTGTGACCTGAACATTGTTTAAATATGCTCACATTTTATCATCTCTTTTCCAGATTTTTTTTTATGTTAGTGCTTAGTCAAGTGCTTAGTCTTCAAACAGCGTAAGAAGATATTTGTATTTACCTCTTCTCAGCTAACATGTCTCTTGTAATATGATAGAAAAGAGCATGAAACTTACTTGTTGCAGTTCATTAGAAACATTCCTTTCCTGATATATAAAGGTAGGATGAAAGGAAAATGCTAGTGCTCAGTATAAGGGAAAAAGTTTAAAATATAAGTCCCTGTAATCACATAACTTTTTTGCTCTGTAGGGTCTATCTTAATCATTTAGATTCTACCCAAGCAGTCAGTTTTGGCTTTAAAGAAAATACTTGTCTTTTACCCTCAGAATTATCTTCCCAAATGAGTTGATATGCAAGGCCAAATTTAGACAGCTGTCACTTCATCAAGTGTCTTGTGACCTCAGCCACGTGAGCTAATTAGTGCTCCAAGAGGGCCAGGACGACCCTGCATTTGAACACATTCTGTATAATAAGCACAGTACTGCTTTTCACTAGAGTTCTCATGCAGCACTACAAAACCTAGAATAACTACGCATCACTGGCTACGTAAATAAGGTATGTCGTGGTTTAACCCCAGCCAGCAACTAAACACCATGCAGCCGCTCACTCACTCCCCCCGCACCCAGTGGGATGGTGGAGAAAATCGGGAAAAGAAGGAAAACTCGTGGGTTGAGATAAGAACGGTTTAATAGAACAGAAGAAACTAATAATGATAACACTAACAAAATGACAACAGTAATAACAAAAGGATTGGAATGTACAAATGAGGCACAGTGCAACTGCTCTGGCAATCGTCCACCAATTGACACCCAGTTAGTCCCTGAGCAGCGTTCCCCCCCCCCCCCCCCCCCAGGTGAT
>JANZLQ010000001.1:32900937-32917168 GCA_026212715.1 Elanus axillaris | reverse complement strand
TCCCAACTTCTTGTGCCCCTCCAGCCTTCTCGCTGGCTGGGCATGAGAAGCTGAAAAATCCTTGACTTAGTGTAAACGTTACTTAGCAACAACTGAAAACATCAGTGTGTTACCAACATTTTTCTCATACTGAACTCAAAACACAGCACTCTACCAGCTACTAGGAAGACACTTAACTCTATCCCAGCTGAAACGAGGACAAGGTATTTGACACCTGTGTCCCTTTCAGAAGACGCACAAAATGCAGTGAACCAAGTAAGGAGACATCTTGTAAGCCTTTTTTTCCCAAAAAAAGATTTGAACCAAAAATAAAAGCAAAAAAGCGACCCTCTGTCACCCAGGAACTTATTTATGTTACTCATTAATGATAGGGACAAACTGTAATAGAGAAACAGCACAATATGGCCAAAGTATAATAATTACTGCTTATGTTACTACAGCACCTAGGAGTCCCTGTCATAATCAGAAGCCACTGTACTAAGCAGTATATGAACACAGAAAAAAAAAAAGCAAGCCCCTGCTTCTAGAAACAGAAGTCATGAGAGATGCATACAACATACAACCATAAAATCTCAGTCAGTCAGTCTTGGCAAGACAGCAATATCACCACTGTCAGGTTTTCTGCCACCATGAAGACAAAGGACACTGCTGAAGAGTCAAAGGAAAATAGGAGGTAAAGTGGAGCAGGCTGTGTGGAATTATTTCAGTATAGAGCTTTTGATTTGCTACAGCTGAGTCTGCCAAGTGTACTGCTAGTGGCAGACATAAGCTTCCCACTGGAAGCTAATTTGCATTATCCCACCTAAAGCAGGTTTCACAGAATGACAGCTGTAATTTATTCCTATACTGTCTAATGGTCACTTTCACTTATGTTGCTAACTTCCTTTCTGTCTTCAGCTCATTACTTCAATACTTGTATGAATTCAGTAAGTCCATGAATTTTACTGGGAAATGCCAGTGTTCAGTGGCTATCATCTGTCTCCTTTAGGAAACCACATGTGAAAATTCAGACCTTCCCAAAGTCTTCTTGAATGCCTGCTGCATGTGATTTTGGAATTCTATACAGCAACTATAGCTTTTCCATACGGTATTGTGTTATGAAGCACCTAGCATCAACATTTAGCTAGAAGGGAACAGAAAAATAAGCAGAAAGAGGAACAATCAAATAATCCAACTTCTTTCCCTCAAGAATTTTGAGTTATATGTTGAATTTGTAATAAGCATGTACCTGAATCATCTTCTGCAATAGCATGAATAACAGAAACTGGAAAGCTTCTACTTATTTCCTTCACTGGCCTGAATTCAAATCCTTTCTTTGTAGAATTTATGCCAATTCTAAAAAAAAAATAATAAAAAATCCAAACAACAAATGTTGCAATACTGTTTCTAGGCTGAAACTCAAGAACTGATTTTTAAAATTAGACCTCCCCATTACAGAACTACTATAAAAATATAAACCTTCTGTGCATTATGTTTGTTTTTTTAATTTTTCCCCTCCTTCCTGCTATGGGAATGTGTTCAATCTCATGTTTTGCACTCACAATACATTTGTTTAGTCTGCCACTTTTGTCTTTCCAGACAGAATGGAAGTAAATCCTCACACTACATTTAAGTTGTTTGCTACTGAGTCACAAATACTAAATAGTTTATCTTCTAAACTGACAAATATCCTTCCCATATTGGATCCAGATAATGTGTGTGATAGGAGATATAAAGATTTTGTGTGTGAAAAGCATATAGAATTATGTCCATTTAGCAAAGCTGAGCCATTCTGCCCCCCTCCATAGAGAACCCTGAGAAGGAAGGAAAATTCTCTAGGGAGTCTATGATAGTACATGGAGTTTGCTGATATGCCAAACTTTCTGGAGAAAGTATTTTGTGAATGTGCAGAAGTCTGCGATTGATTAAGAAGCACACTGCTCTAGAAAGTCAGAAACTGTCTGCTTAGCTCCTGTAAGAATGGTAATTGTACATCTGGTGTCCTGAAATGCCTTCTCAGCTGGAGAAGAACTTGGAAGAAATAGTGAGTCACACTACCAGCTTTTGATGTGAAAACAGTGCCAGCAAGTGCTTGTGAAACATTGCTGTTCTCTGTCCACCTGGACTCCATGAAGTCCTGTCACCAAAAGCATTTGGAGTTGGGGATACTGCTGCTTCCAGCACTCCTTCCACTTTTGTGCACAGCACTCCTTTGTTTGAAGTACTATGATAGTGGTGAGATCCTGCACATGCTGAGGCCAGTGAGAGCATCCCAAAGGACTTTACAAAGCTAGAACAAACCCCAGCCTGCACTGTCAACAGGCCAAAAGAAGATAAAAATCTGAAGATACTGAGATGAAAAAGGAAACTTTATCATACTGAAACATAGAGCCAGAGGTTGTGATTTTCTCAGTAGTTAAGCAATGCTAAATACCTCTAGCTTACCAACCAAACCTGCTTTAACTACAAATCTAAAGTATACGCTTCAGTGCAAAAGTCTGTCCAATAGTATAACACAGGTAGTAACTAGTTTTCATTGTCAGTGAGCTCCATTAAAACTACCGGATTGTAAATTGCTGCTTTTGCCTTATTTTTTTAGTCACGGAAAGACACTTCTGTTTGAAGCTTAAATTAAGTATATTTGCAAGTAATTCTTTAGTGTGGTTGTACTTCCTTTGCTGTAATGTTTTCTTTTAAGTTTACATATCTTTTTTTTCTATTGCACCAAGACTTACCTACTGTCATATTTATAACAGCTTTATTTTTATATCCTTAAATGCTTTTTGTATTGCTTTGGTGATAGATACACTCTATTTTGGGGAGTCTAAACTGTTTCAAAAAAACATTGGCTAGCACAGTTTTTATTATAAAATAAAAAGGAGCTTCTTTCTGTGTTCAGACCTCCTAGGTCCTAAGAAAGCATATAGCACGTTATTGTTATTTGCCATTTCAGTAAAGGTAAGTTACACTATGTAATACTAGAAAGGAAGGAACCATAGCTTCTATAAAGCCATTAGCCAAATAGCAGTTAATTTTAAACTCTGGCATCCATGACATCTGACTTCCCTTTTTCAGTATACTTATGGTTGGGAAAGCCCCAACGCCACCTGGCAAATTCATGAATGCAAACCACTGAGCATATGTTAACATGAATGCAATTGATTTTGGCAAAAGAAATTTTTAAGAGCAAAAGAAGTTTTATCAACAATGAAAACATTTAACTGACCATTAATACCTCAGACTTTACACTTTCCAAATTACAAAGCATCATGAAACAAATTTTCTTTAAATCTGCATTTATAAAGTAGAAAGGCATAGAAAGACTTGTCCTTCATAAGGGACATGTAAGCATGATTTAATATTGACACAGCCTCAGTAGAATCTTTAAGTTGAACAGGTAATACTACAATGCATCCTGTAAATTATTCCATTGACCTTCAAAAGCAAGGATAGCTTCTAGCTAATACTTGAAACAGGGTAACATACTTCAACAAAAGAAATCGAGAAAAAGAAAAACTGAAAAAAAAACCCAGAAAAACTCATGAGAGATTTCTGATTAATCAGAAAGATCTCATTAGCTGTCACAAGGAAATATTATTTAAGTTTAACTCCATTTGGCATAGAAGAAGGAGAATCTATCCAGTGACTACTCACTCACAGCTAAGACAAAATCAGCCATTGCTGGATCTAAATTGGTGAAAAATATTCTCTGTCAACAGCACCAGGTATCTGGACAACAGATAAATTATCACCCCAAAGTTGACTATGTAGGGAAATTAAACCACAGTAAGATTCCTAGTTCTAACAGCTTTAGAACTTAAAAAGAATCAAACAAATCAAACAAAAAAAAACACCCACCCAAAAAAACCCCAACAATACTTAAAACATTTATTATGAAAGCACTGCTTTTAAAAAGTGTGTTAGGAGTATTATTGCTGCCTAGCTACCTTTGCTTAAAGATATATTTAGCTACAAGCCTTGAATGAAACAGCACTGTTATGCAAGACAAACTGTAGTCAAAACCCATCACCACCTCATTTAGCAGCAGAAAAATGGGAGTAGCGTTATACATCTAGTTGTCAAGGAATGGTTGGCAAAAGGAACCACAATGACCACAATAATGCAAAAACTAATTCAAAGTACACAGTTCAATTTGGTAACAAAACATTTTCAAAATCCCAGTACTGATACAGAGGATACTTATATTACAAATTCTCAACTTCAAATTACTCATATACTTCAGCATGTGTGTGCGTGTATTTTTATATATGCAAATGTATATATATACATACACATACATGAATCCTTAATGTTAAATGAATTTTAGAGAACATAACAAATCACCAAAATTTAACAAACCATGACAAAAATCAATAGGCATATACTGAAAAGTGATTAATCAGAGGACTAGAATGATAAACACATTTAGAATGTTTTCTTACAGAATTTGCTCAAGCTGCACATGCCTGGCATAGCACAGTGTTTCAACTCAGTTTCAGAAATAATAAATAGGGTTATAAATGTAAGAATTAAGCTGTGTTTGTTATGCACGTCATTTTCTTCTCTGTAAATCTTGAAATTTTTACAAATACCATTTACTTGCATCTTTTTAAATTCACCTCTGTGGATTTATTAATGCAGTATCTTTTAATTAGACCACAAATTGTAACAGTTACAATTGAATTGTATCAGTTACAGTTCAGTCAGAATACAAAATTGGCCTTGACTCAAGAGCCAGTACAAGGGATGCTTTCAGCACTAAAGGACAGTTATTGCAAAATCAAAGACAGAATTAATAGAGGTCTTTCAATTTAACAGCAGAAGTTTAATACAAAGAGAGAAACCCAGACATACTATTTTTTCAGGCCTTCAAAAAAACCCCCATAATATAGTGCGCTCATAAATATACATTAAAAGATTATAAAATTAATAAAAACTAAATTACAGCAATGAAACATGGGAGATGTTTACATTCCTAAACATTTCATTTATAACTTTTAAACAACGCTGCAGACTAAGTTAAAAAAAATTGCAGCCTTTTTTGATAAGTTTGCAAGTTATTAAAGTAATGTCTACTGAAAGACACCTCTGAGAATTTCTGTTCCGAGAGCTAAAATCTAAGTCTTATCTGGAAAAGGATGGCAGCATAAATCCAAGTGTGTAAATACAGTTATACAGTTTAAAATTCTTAGTGCATATCAAAACATAAAAGCTCTTTGTTCCACTCTCCTTTAAACTGGCATGTATGGCTTGCTGTGAGACGTACCCGATATAGTCTGGAGATTGATGTGCTACCTATGGTGGAAGTGTACTGTTGGGAAAAGAAACATTACTAGGGAAGCAGTAGAACATTTCTTTTCCATGGCTACATTCCTGGGGATGCAAGACAGTCAAAACAAACCCAACTGTCATCACTAGCACACCGACAGCAAGAATCAGGCAGGATATGAGGTTATCTGAATGGTTCCATCGCTCTTTGGACAGCCTTAGATAACACGCTGTTGGGATGATAAAAACAAGTGGGGTAGCACTCAGAACTCCCTGTGTGTGGGAAACAACAATAGAAAGAACCCTCATAAGCTTGTATATTTAGATGTGAAGAAGAAAAAACTATTTTTAAATGGTTGTGATTAGGTTGATGCAACAGTAAAGCCAGAGGCCTAAGTAGAGGCCTTTTCCAGTGTTACTATATGGTAAACTTTCTTTTCAAAGTCACAAATAACTTGCAAAAATATCTGTAAAAATATTTGAAATAGTTCAGATTTATTTAAATTATTATGCTTTGCTGATACAGAATATTTTATGTTGCAAGTACTATTAAATCTGGCTACCAGAAGTTTCTCAGCTATAGAAGTACAGTAAAAGTCCAAATGTAATAGTTCTGCAATACTGTAACTGACTTAAAATATTTAAGATCATTCCATGTAGGAGACTAGATATAATGCTGAAAAAAAAAAAAAGTGGAAACATCATGTAGCAGTTCAAAGAATTCTGAGAAATTTCTATATTTATGACCTGATTTAGGTTGACTTCGCTATGAAAGCAAAGCTCCCTTTTACGCAGTAGAACCTCCTCTCTTATTAAAAATTCAGCTCCTCTTTAAATGCTCCCTTAGATAAGGACAGATAAGAAGCACCTTCTTAAATGCTTTTTATAGTAAAGCCACGGCAGATTAACGTGACCTATATGCCAAGAGAGCATTTTTATGCAGAAAATGTTGAACATTTACTTTGTCACATACTTAACAAACACCATGTTTCAATTACGGTGAGGTAGTAATCCAGCCTGCTGAGTATCTTTGCATCATTGTTTGTACAAACTTTTGTATATTTTTATGGTAGAACCTGTTAACAATGAACAGTACGGACATAAAAAATAGGTACATGCACAAAGTATCTTCTTCATAAAAACTGAGACTCTTAACTATGTGAAGCAACACAAACCAGCAACCCAGTAAAAGAATAGCACAGCAAAATCTGTGGACCCTGCCCTTGACTCCTGTATGACTGAACGGTTTCCTTGGGAAATTACTACAGGGCAAACACAATGGCTTGTGTGTTGTTTTAAAACCAGAAAGCAGGAAAAAAGTAAGCAGTCAGAGAAACAGCAGCAAATGCTCTCTGTGGTGAAGAGCCGAAAGACAGCTGTTCTGCTGGACAGAAAGCCTCCTGAGAAGACAGATCATCTTACTTTTACATATAGACTGCCTATTCATATTTCTCTACTGGTGGATATCAAGACTGACCAATTTTTTAAGTGCAACAATTACATCCAATAAATATGTACAGCTCTATTGTTGAATTCTCTCTTAAAAAGGAAAAAAAAAAGCACAAAACCAACCACAAGATACAAGCTACCTGCTCAAATGCCTGGCTGCCAACTTCTCTTTGTAACTGAATCAAGCTATCAGCTTGACTATTGAGTAATTGCTTAGGCCTCTCTGGGTAAAAATACTGCATTGATGGAATCTTTGCTTTTGAGTGATCATTTTAAAACAATTTAATTCCAAATAGGAACCACACATATTTTTTCATGCTAGAAGGACTCCCTGGCAGTTCTCTGTTGTAAATTTATTCGAAACATATTATACCATATAACAAATGTAAACCACAGACATATATGGGCACACATAATTAATTAGGTTCATTAGAACATTATTTGGATATTTGGCTGGAATAGGCATGTATATATGTATGCACATTTAAATACTTTTATTAGTATGTACGTACACACACACGTGAATTTCCTGCACTTGTAATGTAAAAACAGGGAAAAAAGATGGAAAAGAAATTACCAACAGATGCCATAAATGAGAAATTTTAATGGAAACATGCATCCTGACCAAACCAATCGGAATGTTGTTTATTTTAAGCCAGTTGTAATTTGGAAAGGATTAACTCAGAAGAAACTATGTAGGTAATTACATTAAATAGAGGATAATTGGATAGCTTCTTTACATATTCAGACCTATTCTATAACATGACTGCAAGCATAACCCGCTAAATCACTACTACAAAATCAATCATTACCGCTCGGTTAGCAGATAAGCCACACTGTGGATCAGAACAGTGTACATGCATCATAACATACATAAAAGTACGTGTATCACATAGCATAAAGAACAACTCCCTCCATTTTTTTTTGTCAGTAAGCATGCAATATATGGCTTGAAATTGTCAATGAAAGCATGGACAGGGACATAAGGAGGCAATTCTAAAATATTTCTATAAAGAAGCAAAGGTTGCTGTTATAAAGTTTTCTCCACCTTATAACTTTTATACTGTTGAGTATGACATTTCTACATCTTTATTTATTAAAAAATCACTGATCTGAAATTGAAAGTAAACTGCTAAGACAAACAAGGTTCATCATAAATAAACCTGGGCCTGTGAGAACCTCATGAAGCTCAACAAGGACAAATGCAAGGTCCTGCAAATGGGTCGGGGCAACCATAAGCACAAATACAGGCTGGGTGGAGAATGGATGGAGAGCAGTCCTGAGGAGGACTTGGGGGTGTTGGTTGATGAGAAGCTCAACATGACCCAGCAATGTGTGCTTGCAGCCCAGAAAGCCAACTGTACCCTGGGCTGCATCAAAAGAAGTGTGACCAGCAGGTAGAAGATGATTCTCCCACTCTACTCCATCCTCGTGAGACTCCACCTGGAGTACTGCATTCAGCTCTGGGGCCCCCAACATAAGAAGGACATGGACCTGTTGGAGAGAGTCCAGAGGAGGGCCACAAAGATGATCAGGGGGCTGGAGCACCTCTCCTATGAAGACAGGCTGAAAGAGTTGGGGTTGTTCAGCCTGGAGAAGAGCAGGCTCTGGGGAGACCTTCTAACAGCCTTCCAGTACCTAAAGGGGGCCTACAGGAAAGATGGGGAGGGATGCTTTAACAGGGAGTGTAGTGACAGGACAAGGAGTAATGGTTTTAAACTGAAAGAGGGTAGATTTAGATTAGATGTAAGGAAGAAGTTCTTCACTATGATGGTGGTGAGGCACTGGAACAGATTGCCAAGAGAGGCTGTGGATGCCTCATCCCTGGAAGTGTTCAAGGCCAGTTTGGACGGGGCTGTGAGCAACCTGGTCAAGTGGAAGGTGTCCCTGCCCATGGCAGGGGGGTTGGAACTAGATGATCTTTAAGGTCCCTTCCAACCCAAACCATTCTATGATTCTATGATAAATGAAGATTGTATTTTTTTTTTAACATTCCCTTTGATTAAATGTACATTCTGTGCCAAACCAGACTGACTTAATCGGGTAAATCTACTTTGTTAACTAGTAGTCTAGGACTCAAGTAGACTACATGGCAGTTCCAGCTAGCCAAAAAATGTGTTAAAACTGGTTCAAGGCAGTAAATGCCTTGTGTGGCCTGCCTGGTAAGCTCCATCTCTGCTATGAGGTGATACCAGACACAGGAATGTTTAACGGCAAACAAAGCAGTTTCCTCCTAAAAATCATACACTCAGGTTATGAAATTACTCAGTTTTGCTCCTTGCTAAGTTCAAAGCAGGGAAAAATTCCAGTTACTATCTCTGTGGTCTCACTACTACTGGTTCTTTCTTTCTTCCTCCCCAACCCCCTTTGTTTTATGCTCCATTGGCAAAAGGCAGTCATGAGGATCTGCCCCAGTGTTTAGTAATTTGCCAACTTCATCAGAAGCAGGAATTAAAGAAAGAAATGCTGGATTCAGTCCTGCAATACAGTTAGGATGAGTATTTTGGTGATTTCCACTGCAGTCTAAATACATTAGGCAAGTCATAGCCACTTGCCATATCTCCAGAACTGTTCTAAAAGCCCTCCCCAACCATATGAACTTTACACCCTGAACTTCCTTTCTCTTTAATGATCTGGTTTTGAAGCAGTGAGTAATTCTGGTTTTTTCCTGCTAACACTTCTACTGACTACTGTGTTGAATTACGTAAGATTTTCAGTAGAGCTGTGGATTTTGCAGAGTTCTTTTTTATAAAAAAGTGATCTATTAAATGAAAGAATATACAGGTTCACTTACATTCAGCTCTAAAACTATTCCAAGGCAATCATATACTAATGATACACCAGTCGCCACAGCAATGATAACTACTGTCACAACAATATGGAAAACTGTTGAGAGGTTCCCATGGAAAAACACATTGGCAATCACCTGAAACAGAACCACAATTTTAAACCTTGATTTTGCTCTTTATGTTAACAAACAGCTTATTCCAAATCTTCTAACCTTAGGAAACTAAAAGAATGGGTGAGTATACAGTGACTGAACTTTACCTATCTTGCTTCAAGAAAACATCTTCATCTGCTTCCAAAAATAAATCATAGCAAGCATTACTAGAATCGCAAAACACTTGTAGGACTGACTTAGTTATACTTGCAGGATTTAGGGTATACTTACTTTCTTCTCATTTGCCCACTACAGAATAAAAAACACTCACTATTATTTATTGAATGGATGGATTTCCTAGATGGAGATACTTTCACAAAGCTCAACTAGCAAGCATGATAAATATGCTATTTTTGACTATTCTTAGTGTAACAACAACTCTGGCATTTATGTCAAACTTGGAATTTTAAGCAGTCCTGTTATTAAGTAATTATTAATATAATATTGGATAATATTATAATAAATGTAATACAACATTCTATTGTCAGAATCTAAACAGTACAACTAGTACCTCATACCCATTGCATGTAGCAGGACAGGATATGCTGATTTTTATTACAGATTAAGCATTGAAATCAGCTACAATATGTATTAATAAGGTGAGAATATTATTAATATATATCAACACTGTTAAAGGGAGAATGTAATAAATTCTTACCTCTCTGGTCACAAAACATTCAAGGGGGAAGGTCAGAATTACAGTAACTCCGTAACAAAACCTTCCAAATGTAGCAAGGTTGTCATCTCTACAGTAGTTTTCAAATATATCTCCTGAGGCATAGCAAAACATCAATTAGTTTGAACTTCATGTCATTTGCCTGTTTGCAAATTGAAGTGTAAGTTACTGGAGTTACCGGAGTAATTGAGACTTTCTGATCCCCTCTTCTGACACATGTCAAGAAACTGTAGTTAGTCACAAATTACATTCAGGAGGAACTTTCACTTTATCCTGCTAGCAGCAGTGTTTTTATTTCAAGTAGCATTTAGCTTTCAAAAATATTTTAACATACACACATTAGATTTTTTAATCTGTTTTATTCCCCTTAGCACAGGTTTTGTACAAGATGCTGGTGCTTGTTTAAATAAATACGTGATAGACTCAGAAAGAAAGTTGGTAAGACATCTCCTTTAAAAATGTAATTCCTAGAACAACAACAATTACACAAGGAAGATGAGGGAGTTACCTCTGATGAACTGCATTTGCGTGATAGTATTTAGTCACAGTGCAGGATTTTAAATATTCTGACCCTGAAAGGCCATTAAAAATGTATGGATTATTGCCTAGCAAATCTTCTTACATCTAACAACAAAAACACTGCTAGAGAATTCAAATCACCATCTTGCTTAGTGTTTACCACAAAGAATCTGGAATAATGATCTCTGAGGTACAAGAGACATTGCAAGACAGTGATCAGCTGATCTATCAGGTCTTTTCTACCCATTCACTATACCATCTTATGATTTACTACTTTTAGGATCACAATGGCACTGAATAAGCAATAAGGTGTACTTTTAGAGAAAACAGCCAAAAGATTTTTACAAGGGAGACAAAAGGTAAAATGTAATGTGCTTACAGTAGAGTCATATGCTGAGGGAAACCTGCAGTCAGAGCTTTCTATACTTAAAATATCTCAGCCAGTTTGCACTTAGTCTGCATCTAGGACAGTAAGTTATTCTGCTTAAACAGCACTGGAAGCAGGAAAAAAGGACAGATCAACCAGTAAGCCCCAACCTACAGTTCCTCTGTTCTCAACTACATGCTGCTGCTCATCAGGAAAGGAAAAAGCTTGGAAGCCACCTTCTGCAATTTGGAACAGCACTATTAAATAACAGAAAATCTGCTTGCATATGAAATGTGTATTTTTCCCGAAGAAGCTAATGCACTGAACAAATATGCCTTGTTCTTCTGAAAGTACCTTCTCTACTTCAACAAAATAATGTTAAATATTATGATGTGACATTGATTATATGTATTTATACTTATACACATATTCATATACCCACAGAGGTGACATTAGGATTCGTTACAGCAGAATAGCTGTTGTAAAGATAGGAAATATCTCTAAGTCAGAGCTAGGATGCTCCATTAGCACAGACAAGAAAAGATATAGGAGAATGTATAGAAATATATGCCAAGCACCCTGAGGAAAAATCAAGGCTAAGTGGCTAAGTTATAGATGTTTAGTCCTCACAAGTATTTTGATTATGGAAGTATTCAAAGGGGACTTTGACCTGTGAGGCTTACACTTGGGAATCCGATGCCCGTTAGCACATAGCTGACATCTTTGTATCCTGTTTTGGTTGTTAGGTAACTACAATGGCTGTCCTAACGGTTTCTGTCCAAACATAGTGATTGTAAAAATGCCAAAATCATACTAAGATATTAACAGCAAAAGTCAGACAGAAAGGTGGAAATGTAAGGATTACAGCAAGCACCAAAACTGAGGGATCAAGCAGTTTACCTTCTGTGTATCCTGTAAAAGTCATATATCCACATGCAGCAAACACTACACTGATAACAACAGCAAGTGAGACAGACACATGTGTGACTCGAGACCAGTTCTTTAACGTGGGTTCTTCCAGAGACCCATATATTAAAAAGCTGTTATGGTTGCAGATGAATGCTGAAACACACATGACAGTTAAAGCAAATGTATGAATTCATGCATATAAAGTAAATTTACAGAGTGTATATTCCAACTTAGGAGAGACACAGCACAGTCTGAAGCCAATCATTTTAAATACAAACATTAATCCTGCAATGAGTGGCAAAGATAAATAGCTTGAACTTTCACTTACTTATTTGATCTGATGAAGGTTTATGTTCATCCAGAGATTATTCTAATTACATTACCCTAAAATACCATGCTGTTTCCCACCCTCCTCACCTCCATTCTACCTCTATTTCCTCTTCCTACTTTTCTTTGCCTTAAGAACCCAATAGCAGTTCTGAGATTTATTTTTTATTCACGGAGCCATTTGCTGCTTTTGGAATTCCTATGACATCCCTTTTAGGCAGCAGCAAGCACTGGGAGGCCTCAGATTATCACAGCATTAACAAGAATATACCAGACCCTGAAGGCAGGAACAGATTTTAGAATGAGGATAATGGAGGTGAGTTGAGACTCACCTGAATGATTCATTGTGAGAAATGGGAGACAGGTCCTCTCTAGCAAATGTATGCATTGCATTCTAAGATTTTTCTGTTAGAGGTTATCCAAGAGAACACAGAACGATCATAGCCTCCTCAGTTTATCAGTTAGACTAACCCTATTGGTGCAGGTGTTTTCAGATGACCTGGGAAGTTGAGCTGGATTCACATGATACACCACTGTCTCTGCTACAGTGGCAATAGCCTCTAAAGCCAGATGGGCAATGGATGGTGATAATGTCTTAAACCATAACAATTAAATTCATATAGATGACTCAGTCAATTTAATATTTTTTCCTAAATCAGCTTAACATGAATATATATTAAAAAATCACAATTAAAAATGCAATTTCTAGATCCAAAATATTAAATTATTTCTTACAGTTGATCTGAATATTGAAAAAAATTACTTACCAAATGACATCACCCCAACTGCTTGTACTGCATTTGATTTTGCAAATATCCATGCATTTTCTGATTTGGGTCTGAAACAGACATTTGTTTTAATAGATTATCTTCTTTTCAACTACCAGTTATTAAAAATAACTTATACTATGCTGTAATACAGAACTGCTAGTCAGATCTCCAGAACTCTCTGAAGTAGGCCAATGTTCATCAACAGTAAGTTGGAACTAGGGAGATACCCTTCTCACCTCCCTTGTTTTGACTGAAATATTTATGTAATCAGTTTTTATGGCCAAAAATGTCAGCCTGTTTCAGTGACCAGTTTTGTAAACAAACTTTTCAAGTCATCATATACCAAGAAATACCAACAGGCAACATAAAAGCTTTTACTGATTCTAAGTAAGGTTATCTCAACCCAAAATCTCTTCTGATAATTAGAGACAAATTCTTCCTTTGAATTTGCACATTTAAGCCATGCAGCCTAGAAATGCTTTTTTCCTAGGCTACAAAATAAGTGAGGCAGTTTGCCTTTCTTTATACCTGTTCTAAGTATTCCTTATAGAAAAGGGATTCTGCTAGCTCCCAAAGGAGTGATAAAATAAAGCATAAGAGAGTATATACTTTTATAATCAGACAAGAATGCAATATCCCCCACATCTGCTCCTCTAAGATATGCCCACAATTTTGGACTTGTAGTGCTTGCAATTCTTAAAGGATGACCACAGAAAACCATCAGCAAACTTTGTTAAAATCAATTTGATGCATAAACTTCCTCTTTGAATAAAGAGCCAAAATGAAGGAAAGGGGAAGGACATGAAACATCCTTTTCCAGAACCACATTTTGCTAAAAATGTCAAACGAAATTCACAAGCCAGTTGAACATTATATTTGTAATATTGAAGCACAAACAAAGGAACAGTACAGAGAAGCTTGCTCTTAAAATGTTGGCTGCTGCCACATTTGATTGTTCTGGTTTTATTTAGAGGGAAAGCTGCTGCCACCTGAGGCCTTAGCTGCTATTTTCCTACTGCCCTAGAAAGCAGTATGGCACTCTGACATCACACACTGACATCAGTTCTGTGAAGGTAACAATGGCAGCTTTTTCCCTCCCTCCATCTGGTGGTAACTAGCTGGTTTTGACAGCCATAATGGTACATGCTATGCTAGGTTTCATTGCTTTCAAATGTTTAAAGTCGACTCTCTAAAAAGAAAAAAAGACAAAAAACATGTTGCTGCTTTCCCTTTCAGAACTCATATCTTACTTTTTCTTGAGAGCTCAAATAGTCAATCCTACCTTTTCCATATTAAAAAAACAGTTTTACAGTATCTAATGCACATTTAATTCAGACTCAGAGCACCTTTTCAGCTCTTAAGCGGTGGTTGTTAAGCTTAACTTTGAAGTGAACAGAACCTGAGCATCAAAATCAAGTTCATTTTTGTCCTCAGATGCAGTATATTGACTTGACTACTGTAATGTACTTCTTCAGTCTTACACAGCTAAGTATGGCCCTCCAAAACATTCTCAGATTCAGCATGTAGATGTAATAAATAGTATGGATGAAATACAGATATCTAGCATTTCTCCTGTGAAACAGGAGTTCCAACCTGCTATAGCTGCTGTAGTTCCTTATATAGAGTAGCCTCCCTTAACCTGATGCCACTGATTTCAAACCACTAGAGATGTCTGTGGACAATTCATATTCATAATTTTGAATGGATTATTTTTTAGGAAAGCATTCACATCTGTTTGGGAAAAAAAAAATCAATAAAATTTCAAAATAAAAATAGAATACAAAAAGCTAACTTTACAATTGTTCCATTCTGTAACCACTAGAGGTCAGCTTTCATATCAAACATGCAGAATGAATTTTTTTTAACAGTATTCTTTGACAACAGAATTTGTGGAAGTCTCCTCACTCCTTTTTCTATTAATAATCAACACTTAGATTATCTATAAACCAAAACATTTTTAAAATGCACAGAAATAAAGAATGAATTTGTCTGAAACACATTTCATTTCTGTGAAAACAGTACATCTTGTGCAACAGTAAAGCTATATTATAAGCTTCCACAAACAGGGATTTAAAAAATGGAATGTAGAAAGCATGTGAATTTCAGCTGAAACATTTTGAAGAAAGCGGCCAAACAATCAATTAAAAAAAAAAATAAAAAATCACAGGAGCTAGTTTTCCCCCTGCACAGTGTTAGCTTATGCACTAGCAATATGCAACAGACAAAAATATAGCTTTGCTTTATGGATGAATAACAAATCATATTAGGAGTAAGATTTGGGAGGAAAAATCCAAAAGAACAAAATTCTGCTTATTTAGCAGCCTAAGAAGCTAAATTCCTTCCATTCTAGTTGCAGAACTGAGGAAGAATTTCAGATCCATGATTTGAACACTACCAACAGACTGCAGTGTCATACAATGCACGCTGGTACAGATGGCATATGCAACAGTATGTGACTATTTCTTACAGTAAGTCAAATACTGCTGCATGTGTTTTGAAAAACATTTTCATACTGCGGGAATAG
The DNA here is from genome assembly GCA_026212715.1 of Elanus axillaris. Lineage (NCBI taxonomy): Eukaryota > Metazoa > Chordata > Aves > Accipitriformes > Accipitridae > Elanus > Elanus axillaris. The sequence continues at coordinate 32,901,439 of JANZLQ010000001.1, read as the reverse complement.
ATGGATCTCACCCAGATGTGTTGCATAAACTAATTAGAAGCAACACAGTAAGAAATTTAATTTCTAACTATTTAGAACTAAGAGTCAACAGCTCTAGAGTTCTCATTGTAATCAACAACAAAACACCCCCAAGTCCAGTCTGCATACAGGACATACAGACTTAAGCAAAGCTCCTGGAAAAGGGTGTAGGTGGCATGGAAGTGTCTATATAAAGTAAGACTTCAGACTGGGAAAGAGAAAACTGTGTCAGGAAACAGTAGCTGTTAGTTATAGAAGAGCCATACCGTGAATAATGACTTAAAATTACTTACAAGACAAAGGGTACCCAGTGGAAATAGCAAGTATCAAATCTCAAGGTAAACATACATACGTTCATATAAATATATGTCTGTGTAGGCAGATGCACATACAGGCTGATAGAGTCCATCACAAGAATACCAGGTAACATTATACCTGTTCTGCTTTTTCAATCCTGCTGCTACTGTTCAAGAGGGATTTTGTT
>JANZLQ010000001.1:32881529-32900922 GCA_026212715.1 Elanus axillaris | reverse complement strand
GGGGCGAGGACAGACACTCTTTTGTTCTAACCAGTTTGACTTACATTCTTGTTAGGAATTGTTAGGGGAAGATTTTAACTACTGCTCATAAAAGAATAACAGTACCTGCAAATATCCATGAACAACAAAACCAGCTAGCTTTACCGCTCCTCACTCAGTCTATAAAAGCATAGGCTACGCCTGCATGAACACAAAGTTTTTTTCATGCTGGAGAAGAAGTAGTTAGATAAAAGACAATAAAAGTTAACAGAAGAAATACATTTGTGATACTAAATGAACTTGGTGAGGGCTGTACTGCCTATCACACATAGCAGTTGTAAGACAAAGTAAAAGCTGAGAGGTAATATAACTGATCCTTGGAAGAAAATAAAAGATTGAAAAAAAAGACGTTCCAAGGGAGATCCCAGCCAGCAAAAAATCTCAGCTGAAAGTCAGACAACAGCAAGACAGACTGACAATAAGAACTGTCCTTAGGAAGGTAGTGAAGCCTAGCAATGAAGAAAGCCTGGAGGTTAAGAAAGTAAGACTCTACTCAGTCTTCAGTATACTTAAGGGAAAGTATAGCACAATAAACGTGCTAGTGAGTTTAAAAAAGTTTTGAAAATATTTGTATTTACCTACATAAGAACAGGGGAAAATGAAAAGAACAAATGAGCCAGGCAAAGGTTAAGACCTCCTAATTGGGTAAAAGGTATTCCACATCCAAATCATGAGTAAGAGTTGGGCAAATTTGTTTGGCGGTCTAAAACAGCATATCTTCTACTTCTTGTAAAACATTTACAGTATAATATTCCCCATCTTAGGATCCATGTTACGCAAAAAAATCTTTTCTGTCATTTATGTAGAAATGCTGCCAAATATAATACAGCAAGAGAGTGCATCAGAAGCAAAATATCTTTAAGGAGGGCAAGAGAAACATACGTCCCTGATCTGAAAGCCCAGCTCACAGGTATGAAACACCGACCGGAACAAAAAAAAAAAAAAAAAAGTTAATTTCTAGAGAGGAAGCAAAGCCATGTGTTTGACAGGGGAGCTACATGTTTGAATGAGCAAAAGACTTCCACTCTTTTGGATTGAAGATCAGTGAGAAACCACCAAGTTTAGGTGCAAACCAGCAGCTATCAAAATAATCTCAGAACATATGGCAGATTAATTCAGGTTTAATTTGATGATTTAGACATTTAGGAAATTGAATGTAAAGTTTCAATTCAATTCTACTCTAAGGTAAAATACCTTTCTAGTTTTTGTTTAATCTTTAAAAGTTTAAAGACACTGAAAAAGTTTATAGATGCTGAATATAACTTAAATCAATATAATGGAAAGAAAATAAGTAATGTTGCATTGAGTTTTATATTAATCAAAGCCACCTTGGTTGTTAAAAAACACAGAGGCAAAACTATGTCAGCCCCACTTAATCACAGCTGCATTAACTCCTCTTTCTTCCTTAATGAACTACTTGAGAGCTCTGTAAATATACAGTACCTTAGTTTTATTTTTTAATTTCATCACACATTAAATTTTATCTTGCTTACTATTGGATTATTTATATGAAAGAAAGAATCAATTTTCTACTTTCAAGTTATTTTCCTGAACACTTGGTGTTTCATCCCTGAGATCAGCTGCCAGTTGAGTAATTCTCACATCTTATTTATGTGTAGCAGATAATCTTGAAGTTTTTTCTAGAGATGTATGTATTATGCAGACACTGACACCATGATATTCTTTCCAAAACACCAAACTAAAACAATCGACCTTCATAAGCTATATAAAATACTGCTTTTTACAGCAATGAATGTTAGTTTCAGCTTTGAAGCATGAAGTTATTTTATGCAGTATTTACATGCTGCAGATTAACAGTTTGAGATCATTCTAACCCATTGTTTTTCATCATAGGTATTAGCAAGTGGAAGTAAAGAATGGATTATCAAAATTATCTTAAATTTGAGATTAAACTCTTGGTCGAGAACACTGGATTTTATCTGCAGGCTTATTATGTACTTCAGGCAACAATAATCATATAGATGATATTAACCAAAAGCAAAACTGAGAGAAAAAAAAAGTACCTAAGTTTCATATTTGTCATAAGAGGAAATAAATTAAACCCAGTAATCCCTCATCATAAATACATTTTTTCCTGAGAACTAATAACAAATAACATTCGTACAATGTCCCTGAACAACCAGCTCCACTCTCAAAGCAACTAAAAAAATAAATAAAATAAAAATGCAATACTCCAAAGACTTATAATTGCTATTTTTCAACCTAAAGTTTCAAGCATATCAAATCATTAAAAACAGGAATAAAGTTGTTTTGCTGATGGTCTAACACACTGCAGAAGGTTTCTAGGGAAGATAATATTTTCTGTTGTCCAAATAATAGATACAATTTTCAACTAGAACATGGATTGAATTTAAGCAGAAAGACAGTTTTATCATCCCCAGATAATCTTGTTGTACCTCTCAAAGGAAAGCAATCTTCACTTTGAAAAATATAAAGTTAAGTGAGAGTAATTATCAAAGTGGGAAGATAGCCGAACAGGATTCCAGTGGAACCCAACCTGAGTGCAGCACTTCTAAATATACTGAGCAGTAACTTGAATGATGGAACAAAAATTAAGAAGCATCCTTAGCAGAAAGCATGAAATGTGCAGCAAACACAAGCATGCTAGAGAACAGGGTGAAAAAAGAAAATCATAAATAAGTTGGTAAATGGAGAAATCATCAGATAAAGCAGTATTCAATTCTGTAATGACAAATTCTACAGTTATTCAGAGGGGAAAAAAAAGGCTTCACGAGAACAGAGATGGAAGGGGGAATAAGAAAAAAAACCACCCCAACTTCATGAAAACAGAGTAAAAGAAAGGAAAACTAGCCAGCTCACAGTTCTGCAGAGATGAGCCTGGTGTTTCTATTAGACTGCAAACTCAAACTATGTCCACAATGTCATGCTACTTTCCAAAGAGGCAAACTTCAAACTAGGTTACAAAAACAGGAGCGTGGCAGTCCCCAAAAGATACAGTTGAAAGGGACCTCAAGACACTTTGCATGTAAGATATATCAATCTTTCTTTTCTGCTCCTTAGTGGGAATGCCACAGGCAGTTGGGGCACCACCATCCCACTTTAATTTGCAGAGAACTTGAGGCAGCCATTGAGAATGATCAATAGCACAGAAATAACAAGCAAGAGAAACACTAAAGGAATGGTGTTTGTTTAGTCTACAGAAAGGATCAAAGGGGAATAAGTTACAGCTCTTTACAAGTGTTTTTTAAGCATTTGAAAAACAATGAACAGTTTGCTGTCTATGTCCACTGTGGTTAGACCAAAAAGCAACCAACATGAAATACAGCAAGAGACATATGATACACATTTAAGGAGAATTCATGAGAAAAGGCTAGTTAAGAACTGGGATGGGAAATCATGGAATTGCCAAGAACAAACTAGATGATCACCTGTCATCAGTGACAGGCATACAATCAGTTCTGCAGTGTAACAATGGTAGGGATTAAATACTGTCTCTTGGCTCTATCAAGCCTTTATATAGGATTGTACAAATTCTTTTCCTATATGACATGACAGATCTGAGGACTGTTTCATAAATATTTTTTTTTTACATCTCTTTGACAACACCAACTTCTATTGTATTTTAATAAGGGTTTACAGTAAATGCCTTATTTGTTTCACTTGTTATAACACTATAATCAGACCCATATTAAAATGTATTAGTGTTCTTTATTCTCATTGTATAAAGAGAAATGGCATACCATTATACCATTAACAAAATATTAGAAGAGGGTTTTAATAATTAAAGTATATGTCTATTTCCAACTGAAAAATACAAATAGTAAAAAAATTAAAAATAGACATTGTTAGAATGTTGGTGAGGCAAAAAAATCTTAATAACAGTTTATCAGCTTGCTAGATGCATTTTGAAAACAGTAAGTGTAAAGGCAAAAATGGAAGTTTCTAAAGAATTAAAAAGCAAAACTTCAAGAATCACTCAAAACCCAATATTACTTATTGTAAGAAAAAATAAAACCATGCCTTCCATATTTTTCAGTGCATCACAGCTGTTGAGAAGAAATGTCACCCTACTAACAAGGTCATCAGTAACCATTAGACAGATTACATATATGTATATATAATTTATATTTAACTATTATATATAACCATTATTTCTTTTTTGACAGGGGATTTTGAGATTACCCTTTCAAATACCCCTTTAACACACATGAAAAACGTACTACTTCAGCAAGATGGGGGAGCAAGGGGAAGTCCCACACTGTTCTGAGTGTATCATTTTATGGATAATAGACAACATCTAGTACAACCTTAGAAACTGCTATTCTAGCCATTTTCCTAGTATTAAACATGAATATCCTGCAACTAATCCAAGTACCACAGCAGTAAGACAAATTAACAATTATGTGTAACACTGCTGAAACAATCATTGTGGAAGAATCCATTTCTTAAAGAAACATTAGAAATACTGGAATATAAAACTATTCCAATAAATAAAAAAGCATTCAGAAATAGATTGTTGTCTTTATTAGTATATCTTCACATTTAAAGGATAAGGAAAAAGGCAGACCTTCTAGGCCATAAGGAAAGATAATAGATTCATAGCTTTGTTGCAATATAATTATAAAAATATTGCCACATGTGTACTAAAATGTCTAGAACACTCCAATGTCCAATGTTAAATACTACTTTCACAGTATGAGTGCTGGAAAACAGTTTTGCATACTTATATTGTTTTCTCAAATGACAATAAAATTTTTATTATTGTGTTCTCTTTTTTCTTTTCATTATTTGTATTCAGCTTTTATTATGAAATCATTATATTAACATGAAAAGAAATATTCCTAAGGTACTATCTATTTTAAGACTGTCAATATCAGCCATCTGACAATAATGGACAAAATTAAAGATTTCTCAAATGACAAACAACCTCACATGCCCATTCAGGAGCCACCTGATATTAGCCTTATCACTTGCAATTTCCAATTAATCTGTAGGCTTTTAGAGAATTTTTCTAAATTTGCTTACATGCAATAGAAGAAAAAAAAAAGATAAAGTATGTTTTAGCAGTTCATTTTGTATTACTGTTAATACAAGTTTATTTTTTCAATTATCTGTCTCTCCCCAAACAGCCATGTTCCAAAACTATGCACCTATATGTAATAGTGAAATAATAGATTACGTATGATCAAAAATTCACTTTGTAGCAAGTGGAAGAATACTCACACTTGTGGACTGAATGTTACTGTTCTCACCATTACAATAATCAGGATGACAATGGTCAAAATCAGAGAAATAAGAGATACCTGTAAAGAAAAAACCACAACTTCAGTCAGTAAGCTGCTGAAAGGTTTTCCTCTTAGCAGCATAATGTATAATATAATTATTCTTAAAAAAAAAAGTAACAACCAAGTAGAGTTCTAAATATCACATCAAATATTTATAATTTGAAAGCTTGTCCTATATTATAATCTTTGAATTCGTTATTCTTTTTGAGTAACTAGCCAATTGCAACTCTTTGTCTAATTTTAAGTGATATTCCCATTTAAACATTTCTAATAAACAGTGCTTAGCATTTCAAGATCAAGGCCTGTATCACCCAGTGTTTACAAGATTTAAGTTCTATTAGCAGTAGATGGAAAAATTCCAGCAACTTACATGGAGACCAAAAGTTTTGCTTAAACTATTCCAAGTTTTCTGATCTTAGGACAGAAGACAGTCTGAACTTTTAAAATATTTAACAATCTCTAGCAGATGTAATTGAGTTCAAATACATTAAGTTATGACTGACACTTATTTTCTAGCAGCATACAGAAAAGTAAACCAAAAATCAACTACTATTATGATTTACCTTTCCCAGTTTTGCTATATCTCGATATAAAGATATTGGCAAGATGAAGATAATGGTGGTAAGAAGAATTATGAAGTGACGATCAGTAAGCACATTATCTGGTCCAGCTAAAGCAAACAAGAAAATAATTTATTTCTCTAAGAGACTGACATGAGGAACAGATTAGTTATATTTGAAAGGCTAGGAGTAACAAACTCTGATGTTGATCAGGCTTTTATCTCCTTTAGTCAAGCTAAGTAATACTGAAATAAAGACTAGGCATTAACTAACCTTGAGGAAGCCATACACAGCATGTGCATAATCACAAGAATTCTGCAAATTCAAACCAAATGTATAACATATGGGATATATTACACCAAACTTTGGAAGCCTGGCACTTCTACATATAGTGTAGTATTTCCTTCATCATGCCTGGGTCAAGTAAAGCATTCTGTTACTTCTTTCTGCCATTTACTCAAGGATTTTTTGGCACTGTGTGTTAACATCAATTATTGTACTGTTGAAGATAAGCAAGTTTTTAAAGAATGACCCTAAATAAGTTAATTTTGAGGTTTCTTTTGAGCACCTCCTTTCTTGCTGTCAGCTGGCTTCCACTTGCAAAATACAGATTACCATGTGAAGGCAACAATAATTTTGCAATACTCCCTGCAATCAGTGGGATTTATTTGTACAACTGGTGGTTTTTTTCAAGGCAATGACAACTTAAAATAAAACATATCTCAGTTTCAGTCAGGCTACCATGAACCATGGGCTTGAATGAAAGCCTGCTGAATAATTATAGCTGGAAAGTGTCTGGCACTTGACATGGCAAATCTGTGTTCAGTTCCCTCCATTCTTTTGGAGATTATAATGCTTTCCCACCTCTTTCCTGGCAGATGTTCTACCAGCAAGTAAAAAGATGTGCCATGCTGGGGGTTCCTCCTATTACAGAAGTCATACTGTATATAAATTATTACATATTCACTGTCACTATCAACCTGATCAGGTATTCACAGAACAACAGAGTGTGACAGTTAAAACCGCATCCACACCTTGCGGGCTTCTCCTGCTAAAAATGATAGTTCTCCTGTGGAAATCAAACAGTTCATACAAATACTAATTTCCACTTCATTACAGACATGTTCTTTTTAGTTTAATTTCCCAGTGAAGAATGTCTTAACTTTGTGCTAAAGTAGATGGCAAACATGCACACAAATTGCTCCACTGATTCTGCTGTAAAAACTTACAGCAGAGGAAGGGTAACAAGTGCATGAGTTAAAAGGCTCCAAGTACCACATCTGATTTTGCAGTGATTATCTTAGAGAACTGGAAGTTACATATGCAGTCCATGACCAACTATTTACAGATATACTTAAATAAGCATTAAATCCATTATATTATTTGCAAGTAATCCAGAATTATTTACTAGATGAAGTGCAGTTTCAGTATTCAAATTATTATTATAGGAAATATCTAAAAAAGATGAAAAATATGATGACCTTGTAAATATACCACTGTGGAATATTCCTTCTATTTGCTTAGTATTTCATTGAAGCGTGTGGTCTCTTCACTGACACTGAGTCCAATGATAACCAAGGACTAGGATTCATAGGTTCTATTTGAGAAAGACCTATTAAAAAAACCTTACTAAAACACACTCATACAAATATGCTTCAAGTTCTTGAACTACATTTAAGAGTAATTTAGAAGCAAAGTAACAGGTAAACCCTAAACACTTATGCTATACTCTTATCCAATACATTTTCCCTGTTCTGAATTTTTCAATGCATCTTACCTCCAGGAATTCTCTGAAAAACTTTAGTTAAAGTGTCTCCTGTTATTATGTTGTAACTGATCATAGCTTAAAAGAAAATAAAAATTTTTGTTAGTACAAGTCAAATATGAAATATTTGATAAACATTTAATACATATATTTTGTAGACTTCAGGATTATATGCCACTATCCCTCTTGTATGAATTCTGGCTAGCATAAACAACTTCACGTTTTAGGTTTAAAACAAAATTAAAAAAACTTCTTTAATACTCCCCTTTATTTCCTATCTTTTTTTTTTTTTAAACAGGTACAACCTCAGCAAAAATCCAGTCCAGTAAGCAAGGCCATCACACTGACTTGCCATATAAACTTCAGAAGATGAACAATAGGCTTTTAAAAATTGTTTGTTTCTAACAGTAATTCTTTGTCAGTTTATTTTCAAATTCTTGTTTCTATTTAGCAAAGTTCCCATGTTAGCCTAATAATTAGTGCTGCAATCAAATGCACAGGACTTCCTAGCTCATGTAAAAAGGTAGCAAAATCTTTAAACCAGAAGAAAGGAGGAGAAAATAGATGAAGACATCAGATACTCACTTCCATTCCTTCCTCTCATTAACAAGAACTGTGGCCTTAACATTCATATTTCATTGTCATTTTACTCTACACTAGAAGTGTGTATATGTGTGCATGTGTGTGTATACATAGACACAAAATATATTTATATACTCATGTGGTGTTCACCATTCAGACAGCATACATAAAGGTACTGACCTTAACTAATGCATAAATATTCACTGCTGTGAAATTGTAAGTCATTAACACTACTTATAGAAATAAATTCAAGCACATACATACGCATAACTAGTTCCACCGTAAGGACTGAGATCTTTACAATTCCTTTCCATATTCTTTATGAAGTAGTAATTACACTCTTTAAGTCAGCATGTGTAACATTGTTGCCTGCAGTAACAGTAACTTAACTCCCTTAAAATTTTGGCTATCTGTAATAAATTCAGATTGATTATTCCCAAAGTAGGAATTTTGATTTGGGACTCTATGGTCAGAGTCCAGACTCTTGGTATCTCAAGTCAACACCTCTTGCAGCCCCATGTGTGAAAATATCAAGCTTATTTAAGATTTGATTTAATTATATTACTACTGTCGGGTACAGATTCAGAATATCATTTTATTTTAAACTTCTGGTCTAATTAATGCCTGCCCAGATTACACCTGTTCTTTTACTATTTCTTCTTCAAAGGGGACTTGATTGCCCAATTTCCTAGTAGCTCATTGGATATGAGCCTGAATTAATGCTTTTGAAGAACAATAACCACACATAATATTCAAGCAAGATCTGATCAGTGGCTTGTCCAATGACAGTAATACTATATCTTTGGAAAAATATTAATTCAATATAGTTCTGAAGTTGTATTTTCCTTTTGCTTCAGGCACATCAACTTTGTGCTGTTATTCATTCTAGAACACAATCTCTTTGCTATTTCTTATAGCTACTTTTGTCATTAAGTGTGTGATCATGAATTTCTCTGCTATTACATTTAAGTTCATTTCTGTTATTCTGGTCCTCCACTGAATTCTTCCTCAGTCATTCTTCAGAACACACCAAGTAATTTTTAATTTTTTTTTATAGGAAAGAGGCATATACAGTATATTCTTTACAGCGTTCTTAATATTAACCAGTGAAAGAATGAGAAAATGTGAAAAAAACTTGTTATTTATAAAACTTAAACATTTATATTTTATGTGATCTTACCAATAAATGGATATAAAAATTGAAGAGTTGAAAGAATTACATAACCTACAAGACCATATGTTCTTCTGACCAGCTCTTGATAGGTGTTGGTACCGGACAGGTTTCCTCCTTTGATCAGTAATATAATGGAATAATCTGTTAAAATACAGAATTACTATTAAAGACAGTACGAGCCAACTTGTGTTAATGCTCATCTTTTTTTACTCCTTAAAAAAAAGTCTGTAAAAAGGAAAACACTGGCACTGGGAGGAGCAGGGATGAGAAATCTTGCTTAGGATCTCAGTCCACCAAACGCAAGAGTTACAGGCTCATACTGGAAGGAAATTCCAGCTTTCCCTCTTAGGAACAGCAGAAACAGACTCATTTTCATTGGTTTCCAGTATGGTCAAAGAGAATGAGAACTGTCATGAGCACCAAAATAGGAAAACTCTATTAATAATGCAGAGATCTCCTGAATGGACGGAGCCTTTGATTATATCCTGAAAGGGGGTAAAATGGGAGGACTGCCTGTGTCATGGTGCTAGAACACTCAATCACTTTACTCAGCTATTTATCTAAGTCTGTGAAGATAAAGCCTGGTTAGTATTTTGTGTCTTTTCCATCGTTTATGATAAAAATATGATAAACATTATTATTGGATACTTTAAAAATAACATGCACAAAGTGATTTATCTGGAAAACCATGAAGCAATGTGCCTTCAGACAGAGCTGATGTCAAATCAGAATTACTCCTAGATTGAACCTAAACTTTTTATGAAGCACAGTTCGAAATATTGCTGTTATGTCAAGCTATGCTTAAGTATTCATTTAAGCACCATGGGGTTTTCCAGGACAGATTAGTTACAGCACAGAATTTATTACAGATGTCTTGACAGATAGTAGCTAGACCTCATCTATTCCTCATCTGGCTTTCACTTGTAATCTATGCTGCGATAGGAACAGTTCCTTTCTGTGAACAGTATCAGTGTTTATTATCTTCTGGGAATTACTAAAATTATGAAATTTTCAGTGTCTTCACAAAGGAGATCTCTACCATTTGTTAATGTGAAAGACAGTCCAGAGATTCCATGAGCATATGCAATTCTTACACAATATATACTCACTTACACTATAATTGGGAGCAGACAAAAACAGAAATACAGAATTGTCCATTATCAATTGTGTTGCATACTGAGCTGATCTTGTACAAGAAATATTAAGTCTTTCTAGCAAGGCATTTTAGACTCACAAAACTTGAAAAAGATTTATCGTGAAATGACTTAAATTGTGTATGTTTGTCAACATAGAACTACACCCAGTATAATTCAAAAACATCCCCCCAAAATGAAATACTTTTCAGCATACTTTTCAAACAGCTATTCACCAATTATTCAGTAAAAACTATGGAAAATAAATGCTAATGTTACATACTTAGCTTGCACTTTAAATGCTACAAGTCAAAAAGTTGTAACTATAGTTATAATTTGCTTGTGCAAGATATATCGAACTACATCTTTAACATAACAAAATGCTGAGTTTAATTCACAAGTTCTGGGCCTATGGCTATAAAGTCTTCAGAATACTTAAAAATGCAAAGGACAAATCAGGAAAGCAACTGAAATTTCTGACCTATGTTTATGATACAATTTCATTAATGTATTTTGCCATCAGCCACAGAGAAAATTTTCCATTTATGTTGAACATAAGTTATATTGCCCTCTAGTCAAATGTCAATCATTTATGCAGACCCTTAAATGATATTTTAAGCAATGAAAAGCATCAACTGCTGCTCAGCATATGGGTAACATGATTTGTGACATTCATGCCATTTTAAGACTTGAATCCACAGAGTCCTTACAAAAATTCTCCTCGGATGCCAGTGGATTTACTTATGTTTAGGTTTATTTACCATGTGATTTCAAAACTTGTCCCTTTTTGAAAGTAAATCCATTATTTTTTTGATGAATCATAATTAAATAAAATATTCAAAATCATAGTACAACCAAAAGACTTCATTCTGTGGTATGTTTCAAAAAAGTGATATACAACCCACTCAAGGATCAGTCTCTTAATTAGGGTAAAAACAGTGGACTACAACAGGTGATTATGAGGCACAAATAAGAGCTATTCTTCCAAATGTCACTTTGACCTCGTCTAAGAAACCAGGCTTTACAAAAATAAATTGCACACAAAAAGCAGCTTTATAATAAAAGCAGCAGTATAATTCTCTACTTTTACTAATCTGCTCAAGGGATTAGTGAGGTAAGTAAAAAGTTTGTCATTTTTATTGTCATAGATATACATGTTTAAGGTAACATTAAGCTCAAGATCAGCTAAACATTGCAAGACTAATTTTCACCTTACAACAGAAACTTCTTTTAGAGTACCTGTGATATAGGCAACCCCAAATAAAAGCAGTACTCCTAGTGGAAAACCAGCTTCCTTCATTGAATATGGTAATCCTGTAAATAAGGAGAGATTATAGAAGAACCTTTCCAAATACTTATTTGTGATAACCAAAATAAAGAAATATTCAGATTAATAAAAATGCTATCTCCCAAATTGGACCAGCATGCTTAATAACCTCAGAAAGGTAATTTTTAGTGGACAAAGTGTTGCCAAGGTGTGAAGTTCAGTCAGCACCTGCCCAACCAGTTCTCTCTGATCATTATGGCAAAGAGGCAGTAGGGTGTTTATCACTGTAAGATGTGATCTCAGCTGACACCTCAGCATTTTTGCATAGTAAGCAAATAAAAATAGGGAAAAATCTTTAGGAACAGCACCAGAAAGTAAGACAACAGTATTATTCTCCAAACTGGATAGCCATGTACATATAAACAAGACTGAACACAGGGTAGTGAAGAAAAGTATACTTACCTATAATGCCTGATCCTATGATAGAGTTGATAATGTTAAATCCAGCTGATGCCAGATCACTGTTTCCTCCTTTATTCTTGGGCTTACTAACAAGGGCTGTTTGGTCATCCGTTTCTACCTATTTCAGGAAGACAATGATAACTTTATACATGAGAAAAATAGGTGAGCACAAGGGTCTTACACATAGTCTAGTAAAAAAAAAAAAGTCATAGACACAGATTTGTAGGATTTTACAAATAGTCTATTCAAGATAAAAAATTTGTCATAGACACAGATTTGTAGAGGTATTTTCATAACTAAATCCCATTTTTTTCAGTGAGAAATCAAAGGAGCTCTAGGCATCTAATTCCTGTATGTCTGACCCATAATCTTCTGTAATTAATTCTTCTCTAAAAAAAAAGTAAGTAGAAGGACAGAAATGTATATAACGTCAGAGGTAGGCTGTTAAACAAAGAGCTCATGTCATGTTCCAAAGGCAGAAATGTGAATCAAGTACTTTTGAAAAGATTTTGGCTAATACAACTGGTCAGTAAAAATAGGCCCTTGAATCTAGGGAATGAAATCAATTTCAAGAGTTGCTAGTAAAGTACGCCAACATCTGAAGATGCTCTAATTCAAGGTTTTATCCAGCATTTTAAATATTTGTGTGACACCCAATGGTTTAGTTCATTATGAATAGTTAACAACACTGTAAAATTGTCTAGTCCCAGGAAGTTTGTGTGGGAAGGTCTGGTACAAACCAAAATTCAAAGCACAATTTGTAGCCAGTAGCTTCAAAAATTAAAGTTCTTATCTTCAAAAAGCATTTCTTCATAAGCATGCAGTGGTCCTCAGATCACCACTCTGCTGTCAGAGAACATTTCAGAATCACTCATTAGAAGGCCAGTATTTTAAATGAAGTCATGTAATTCAAAAGAGCAACATGCATTTAATGAAGAAAATGCCCACTTGTGTTCTACAAAAGCAAAACATTGTGTAGTTACCATGAAAATAATACTACTATTTCATGGATGCAGGAACCTATTTAACATACATAGCAGGTAGTACAAATTCAGATGCTTGTCACCAATTCTCCTGGGAAAAAAATTAAATGACTGATATACCCAAGTAATCTGCAGATAGTGGTAGAAGCTGCCATGCAAAAGAGTGCTTCCGGGGGGGCTACATATTTAAGTGGAACCTTTTAATCTTCAAGCAATACTAACATAAGAAGAGTAACACAGGCTCAGATCAAAGGCCAGTATAGCCTGGTATCCTATTTCTGAGAGAGGCCATGGAAGGCACCTAGGGAAGAGTATAAGAACATAAAAAATAGCTAGTTAGCAGACAACTTTCCTGTCCCAGCTTTCTTCAGTTTGCATATCCCAGACTTCCCAAAGCAGATATATTCTTGGTACACCACATCCCTTAATGGATTGCTCCTTGAATTTGCCCCTTTTCTGAAGCCATCTATATTTTTTAGCATCTGCAATGTCATATGGCATCTTAATTACGCATCGTATGAAGAGACAGGTACTTTTCTTTGTTCGGAATCTACCATTAAACATTTCCACCTGGCACCCCAAAGATTTTTTTATCATCACAAATAAACCAACCACTATTCCTGCTTATCTTCCCCATATCACATGCAGTTTTATAGGTAACATTCTCCCTCAGCTGTTTCTCACCTAGACTTAGAGGTGCTACATTTTATTTCAGCACAGCTTTGAGCAGCAGAAGCATCACTGTCATTCCCTCCTGAAATTTTAATACTCTCTGCTACTTACAGCACTGTACACGTGAAACTGCACTGAACTAGAACAGTCCAGTTCCCTCTTTTCAGTTGTTACAGGAAAATGAACAAAATTTGACACATTTCACTAGGAAGAAAGGATAAGGGCAACAGAAACTGTGACATGGGTGAAATGGCTCCTGTGTGAAGACTAGCACCCTTGAAGGTGCACTTGCACTGCAGATGGGGAGGGAATGCCTGGTGGGAGGCAGGCTAGCGAGCTGAAGGCTCGGAAGGCTGCGGAAGAGGTGAACGGGATGTGTTTGCCTCTCGTAGGGTCCTCTCCCAGGGACTGGCTGCAGGCCACAAGACAGCAGCGGGCCCACCAGGAGACAGGATGCTCAAGTTCTGGTCCTCAGGAAACACTGTGCCCAGCAGCCACACCTGCCCTACCTCACAAGAAAAAGGCCCTTCAGGTTGCATGTTTTTCCCTGCGTGGTATCTATGAGTCTTTCCTTCTCATACGAATTAGGGGGGAAACTGAAGAGATGAAAAAGCCATAGCTGCTGTCAGCTCGTCAGCACAACCGGGGAGCCGGGCTGAAGGGCCGACCACCCGGGAGGCTTCCCACAGCTGCTCGCCATAAAGCCCGCTAAAAACCAGCCACGAAGCCCCTCAAACGTTCACACGCTCCCATCCCCTCCCAGCGTCCCGCGGCGACGGGCCGAGGAAAGTAAAGCGAAGGCGGGCTTGCTGAGCTCCGGAGAGCCTCCCACCTCACCCCTCTCTACCGCCGCTCGTCTCAGCCCCGGTACCTGGTGAGCGGCGGCCGGCGGCGGCTCCGGCTCGCCGCGGTCCATGGCCGGCTGCCGCGGGGGAGGCGCGGCTCTTCCCTCACTCACAGCTCCCCGCCGCTGCTGCCTGAGCCCCGCGGGCCGCGGGAGAGGCAGGGAGGGAGCGGAGAGGCGCGGCGGGCAGGCAGGCTTGTCTCGCTCTTCCCGGGCGGGCGAGGAGCAGTAGCAGGCAGGCAGCGGCGTGGGCTCCTCTCAGGTGAGCTCGGAGGAGTCCCGCAGCACCTCCACGGGTTTTGGAAAGGCGTGAGCTTATGGGCCTGGCTCGCCCGCGACCTGCTTGGCACCGTGTCTGCACAGAGACCTGTTGAGTCGGGGTCAGGTGCTGGGAGGAGCGCCGAGGCCTCGCACGGGCGGGCGCCGTCTCGGGGCTGAGAGGCGGCGGCGGCGGCTTGGAGCGCTCTGGCGTGAGGAGGGTGGCGGCGGCCCCTCCGCCGGTCCGGCCCTCGTTTGAAACTCTTCCGAAAGCGAGCACTTCTGCCTCGTATTTATGAGACCCCGAGTTTACGAAACACTTGTTTATCCTGAATGCATGAGGAAAGCTTTCTCTGTAGGGTACGTGCTGAAAGCCTGCTTATTTGTTGTTGCTTTTCAGTATCGATGTTACTTAGGAGGCCTTGCTACTGCAGTCGTCGTTTTTTCTCCTCAGGGAGGGCAGGCTACTGTAAAGAGTGCCAAGTCAGCAAAACGGGCATAAGTCAGATAAAGAACATGCTGGGGTTACAGTGGAAGTATAGGAGGAGGCCACACTAATTAAAAGATGCAAAATTACGGTGCTGAAAGTCCAGAGTCCGTAGATCCCTCAGTTAACTTGAGCTGAGACCAGGCAGTCTCCAGCAGAAACCTGCTTTATAAACACAGAACAAGCTACACAAAGAAATTTCCATCTTAAACAAAAACATGTAGGAAGTAGTAAGCGATAGTAAAAAATAAAACAGTCGTTAATTTTGTGAACTATTACTGGATGTAAAATTTACAGGAGTCAAAAAATAACTTTGAGAACTCTACTCCAGTTACTGGAGGGCCCCACCAATAGAATGGGGACCCAAAATTTTGAACAAGATTAAAGCATTATGGGGAAAAAAACCTGAGATGACAAGTAAATAGCAGAAGAAAAGAGCATGCTAATTTCCTTTCTATAGTCTTAAGAACACTTACATTTGATAATACTTTGCTGGGGTAAACTGCAGTGGTTAAAGGAGTGTATGTGCCGTGCATCAGTAATTTTGTCCTTAAAGATCTGTGATGTGTATGATTTAATGTGGAGAACAAAGTGCACATAAAGAGCATATATGACATTTTTGTTTAATAGCTTAAGCACATTAGCTTCAGCTTCTTCAAAAAAAATCTGTAATCAGCTCCATGACAAGCTAAAAGCTGACATGTATTCTTGTGTGACCAGTCAGATGACATGACTCAGCAGAGAAAATTTTAGAGGCCTAAGGTACAGAGAAAGTTCCTGTGATTTAGCAGCAACATTTTTTTTTCTTGGACTGTACAAAGAATTCTGTGTAAAAACAAGGAATTAAGCTGTTTTAAAGCAGTGTAATAAAGCGTATAGTAGGTTTTCAAGACAGTATTCTACCAGACTCCGTATGTTTAAGTACTGTAGTAACTTCCTCACAAAGCCTTTTTATCTTAACACCCACATGCTCTACGGTAGTCCCTCTGAGTCCTGCAATTTTGTTTTAATTCCAGTCTGGAGTGTGTATTTATTACCTTAGAAAATAATTTCTGTTTTGTGCAAATGCTTTCTCCTGTATGTCCTTGTTATTAATCAGATACATTCTTCAGGTATTTATTTGATGCAAATTAAGTCAAGCTCCTGCTATGCAGCTCTTAATGTGTGAGGGGGCCGGTGCCTGAATGCGGCACCCACTTATTTAAGAGTCCTAGAATTTTGCTTGTATCAGTCATACCGGCACGATTCTGAGTGGTGTTTGTAAACTTAAAAGCTTTAATTCAGTATACTAGCAGTGAATTATGGAAAGGAATTGGCACTTTCCAAAAGATTGTGTAGAGGGTCTTTTTCCTATATTATGAGAGTAGTCTTTGATCACTTGGATTGCTTTGTGCTCCTTGCTGTGCTTTGGGATGTATGAAAAGTTTAATACTGGTTTTAATCTTAGCAATGAAACTAGTAGTGATATTGTGAATAAAATTACAGGGTGCATGAAAGTCTGTAATTCAGTGTTTGCATTATGTTCTTTGGGAGTTTGCTGCAGGACACTCTGTATAATTGTTTACTCCTGTAGTTGCGGTGGACACAATTAAACTACAATTTAAGTAGGGCAAAATTATAAAAAAAGTAGGGCAATTATAAAAAAAAAAAGAAGGCACCTTCCAAAATGAAGGACATGAAGAAAGTTGTGTCCAAAAAAAGGAAACAGAAAAGATCATAAATCTTCATGAAAGGTGGAGGCACATTAAGGCAGGCTAAAATGAGTTAGAGCAACAACCAGCAAAAAGGAATCGACATTAGTAACTTCAGTATTTATGAGCAGAAATCCTGCAAGAGAATCCTGAGGATCCACAGAGAATTATGGTTGGGTGGGAAGAAGAATCATGATAAAACCAGAACAGAGAATGTAAGGAAGTTTGGGGTTGGGTTTTTTTCACTGGAGAGTATCTTGGGGAGATTTCCACAGCAGAACTTTTCCCCTATGGAAGACCAGACAGAGAATACGCCTTAAACTCAATTAGCAACAGAGCGAATGGAAAAGATAAGCAATAATGATTTGGGATGATCAGATGTATTCATCTTGGAATCATAAATTAATTTGTAGCTGGGGAAAGAGGAGTGCTAAGTTTTTGTTCAGTATCAGTGGTACTAAGGCGTATTGGAAAATGGCAAATGTGATATAAATATGACTGTCTAAAAGGACTCCAGGAATGATCCAGGAAACTACATACCAATATGCCTGACATCTCCACTGGGTAAGGTAGTAGAAACTATAATAAACAATAGGATAAGATGGCATTGAGCTGTGTTGGCAGGGCTTTGTGGAGAAGCCTGCACTCTTAGAGCTTTTGCTTTTCTAGTGTTACTGCTTGAGAACTGAATTTCTAAATGCCAGTAAAACCACCATCACCTTTCACAAGGATTAAATGTATTAAAGCAAACAAGGCATTAAAAAAAATATAGAAACCTCAATACTGTAAGCTCTTTGTGTACTCCAAGGATGTGGTCTAGATAGTCTGAAAACACGCAAGATAAAAGATGTATGGAAGGTTAGACACAAAGCAGGCCTATAAAAAGAAAAGCCATGTGATGTGAACTGACAAACATAAGAGATACTTAATTTCCTTTTATCTTTCTTTAAATGAATGAATAAAACTGAAAAAAATGAGCATTTCTTTTGTAGGGGATGATTGTTATAATCACATGATGCTTTAATATCAGACTCGTTAGTCCTTCTTGAAAAGGTCAGTAACCTTTTACTTTTTAATAGTGTCTTTGTCCATGAGGCAAACATATCAAAAAAGAACTACTGTTTTCAACAGTAAATTAATTTAGCTGTAAGATACCTAATAGTCTGCCAGTAAGAGTGATTATGGACCCCTTTTAAAAAAGATTTTGCTGAGAGATGAGCCTTTGTGGTGTGTCTGAGCAAGGTGGAATGAAAACTGCCCAGCTTAATCAGGCAACCCTGCAAGAATAGTTAGGACTACAAGGAAATGCAGCCTCCTAATGTTACAACTGTAAGCAGTCTGTTTGTGTTACTTAGTTGATGAGCTTAATAAACACCAAGCACCTGGTCTCCATGAGGAGTATATAGAGCATTACATAAACTACTTAAAAGAATTACAGTTTGAGGAAAATGTTTGTTTCCACTCCAAAAGGTCTATTGTGGCCTTCAAAAGAACCTGTAGTTTTTGTGAAGTTAGTAGACAAATGCTAAACAACCGAGCTGGAAGTTACCAGTACAGCTTTTCCTCTTCTATAAGTTGTAGCTACCATAATCTGTTTTGGAGAAACATAGGGTCTTTAAACATAGAGGTGATAAATCCTGTGTAGGCAATGTTGGTAACCTTTTGTTGATGGTTCTCATTGTGGATCCTGGGTCTTCAGTACTCTGTGATAATGGGGGGTTTTTTGCTTCATGTATAACATGTCCTGCACATGTCAGAAGAATAATCTGAGAGGAAAAAATCTCAAACTGCAACTGGATCTCCCCTATTAGTTGGTTGTGATGATAATATAGTATTTATTTAATTTAAATTCACACAAACCCAGCTAAACAAGATAATTTGAACCTTTATATATGAGTTTTTCTTATGGCAAGTTTGAAATTTAAAGTCGTCATTTTTCTCCAACTCATTAATTAATGGGATCTATGTCTAGGAAAATCAAAACCAGAATTCTTCTGGTTCAAAGTAGCCACAATGAAGCCCAGAGGGCAGGCATGCTGGTGTGGGAGGGCTGTACTAAGAACTCATGACTGTGAATTGGGAACTGCCTTGCTGTGTTATACCTTATAACTTTTCAGCTAAACTGCATGAGCCGAAAAAGAACTGCTTTTTTGCTTTCCTGGATGTTTCTTTCACCTTTCTTGGAATTTGGGGTCATTCCCCCCCCCCC
>JANZLQ010000001.1:32842919-32856543 GCA_026212715.1 Elanus axillaris | reverse complement strand
TGTTCCTTGAGCTGAGGGAGGAAATTAAGAAGTCGAGCCCTGTCTGCTCTAACAGTGGTTGAAATCCCTAGATGGCTGACCCACCACTTGTGTAATCAGCTGCGCCTGTGCTGCCCAGATGAGATACACATTTAAGGAAAAGCAACCAAGTATTTCCCCTCAATTCATTACTCTGAAAATTTAACAGATTTATGCAAAGTTTGTCAAAGCTAAAACAAAGTATTGAGAGCACTGAACTATGAGAACAGAAAGGAAGGCACAAGTCTTCTCAGCTATTACCTTTATGCTTTTCAAGTTTGGAGTATATGGCTGCTGTGGTTTCAGCCCGGCCAGTAACCCAGGACCACGCAGCCGCTCGCTCACCCCCAGCCCCCTCCGGTGGGATGGGGAGGAGAACCAGGAAGGGAAAAGGAAAGAAACCCGGAACCTCGAGGGTTGAGATAAGGACAATTTACTGGGGCAACACAAAAACAGAAGTTAGAACAATAACGATACAAATAAGAGAATACACAAAACGAGTGATGCCCAGTGCAACCGCTCACCCCCCGGAACCCGGCGCTCCGCCACTTCCCCACCGAAAGCCGAGAGACCACCCCCCAGCCTGCTCCCTATATATATACTGGGCATGATGGCACATGGTATGGAATAGCTCCTTGGCTAGTTCAGGTCAGCTGTCCCGGCTGTGCCCCTTCCCAGGTTCCTGTGGAAATTAAGTCTATCCCAGCTGAACCCAGGACAGGAAGTAATAAGAAGGATATTATGGAAATTTTATTAGATTTCAATGCTTTCTATGTCATCTTCATTAATAGCACAAGAATAGTGCTTCATTTAGCCCTGCTAGTTTCTGGTCTTGTTCAGAACAAGAATGCAAAGTTTCATGAGAACTGAGTCAAAGTTGTTAATGTTTTATTAGTTTTAAGTTTTCCATGTTATTTATCTCAGACTCTAAATGAGTGCTCATGCTAAAATCTGTATTAATGCCAACCTAAGAGACTGAGCGTTTGTCTCTGTGACATACCTTTCTTTTGCATGTCACCTTTTTATTACTCAGAAAAAATATAAGAATAGATATACTAGAATCTTTCTGCAGTGCTTGGTAGGTTGAGCATATTGTTCACATGAAAGGCTTATCTTTTTCTGTTTCCCTGCCTCCTCCTGTTCTGCCTGCTATCTTCCCATCTGCTTCTATTTTAGAAACACATGAATATATGTTAATAGATGATCTTGTACAATTTGTAATTTATTTAGGGGTTCCTTCACTTTCTGATAGTGTGTGGGGTTTACTCAAGACATTAGCCTTTTAAACTCTGGGGAGTGACAGAAGAGAAATGGAGGAAGTTTGCTTTGTTATTTAGAACATTGCTTCACTTAGAAAATTTATTTTATTATTTAAGATTAAATTCGCAAAAATTACTAGGCTAGGTTGATAGTGTTCTTTTTTTCACTGAATGACTGTTTTTTTAACAAAACCTTTTATTTATGGCAAATGGCTAGTTCCTTAAAGCTAAATAACTAAAAACTGAAAAGGGTCCTGTTTTAATCTGAAATGTTCAGTGTTTCAATGTGAGTAATACTGTAGTAAGTAAATAATTATCGGTTTTGTTGCCACTGCTTTCACTTGTCTCTGTACACTGGGTTCTTTGACTTCACTGCATAGTCTGCTGTGCATGCTGAATCTTACTCTCCCTTCTTTCCCCACTTCACCATGAGGGAAGAAATAACATTTCCTAGTTATTTTAATCATCACTCCTTTACAGATCAAGATGTATTACAAAGAAAAGATTAAGGCTTGAGGCAAAGAGCACATTCAATAGCAGCCATGTGACTCAACAGTCCAAGGATTAAAACAATTTAACCCTTGCTAGCATTTATCAAAGTTTTAACTTGTGATGTCTTCTATTCCTTTATGCACAAATCTCGGTTGCATCACTTGAGTAACTATGCAATCCAGTCTGTTCAAAGGCCATAAAGTAATTGGATAGGATGTGTAAAGTGGGGCAATAATCTCTTCATCTCATTGTCTCACTCTGAATTATTAAAACAACTACACAGAAGTTGTTGGTAATACTGGCTGCATATGTCTTTCTTACCTACCAGATGCTGCATTGGAATTGTAGGTACAGGTGATAGGTTTTCTTGGAACACGTAGTACAGTTGGCAAAGTGTCTTTTGGTCACAGAAGCCCCTTTTTTGGATCTGAAATGAAACAACAAACTTCAAAATTAAATACTGTTGAGAATAATTGGTCTCAGATTACATGGAAAAGGAGATAGCTGGTTCCTATGGATTGAAGTAGGGAGGGAGGACATAAGCAGGGAAGAGAGCTGCCAAGGTGATCATTTATTTGAGGAGAGCGATAGGTAAATTATAGCCTGTGGGACAAGAAAATGTTTCAATCAGTGTCAGTAGAGAAGCCACAAATAACTTAGCTTGACCTTCAAACTCTGTTTCTAGAATTTGAATCTGGAAGGGAAGGGAAACAAACAAAACAATACAACTTAGTGAATGATGTACTTAAGTTTACTAGATTTGCAAGCCAAACAAATGTAAAATACATGAGAAGCACTGAAGTAACAATACCATTTTAGTGCAATTTTAAAGGCATTTTCTTCAGAGGATTTTTGCAGTTGTTCAAGTTGATCTGAAATATCTCTTCATGTATTCTGTGTTAATTTTTTTGCAAATAAAATACAAGACTTGAATAGGCTGGGATTTTTTTGGTGTGTGGTTTTTGGTTTTGTTTTTTTTACTGTTCTGGCAAAGCTATTCTTGATGTCATTTATCTTTTACAATACAGTTGACTTGCTTTGGAGACTATGTATCTTGAGTATGTGTATCACACATAGACCCCCTGAAGTCCTTTGAAATCAAAGTAGTTAATAGTTAATGACAGTGTCTTATGCATTGTATTGTAATTCCTACTGCTGATTGTATTTGCAAAATAGCTGCGTTTTGGGCTAAAACTAGCTAACTGCATGAACCATCTTGTTTTTTCCTTTCCAGCTGTAGTGGTATTATTTATTCCTTTTCTCAGATATTCATCATGTATCATAAAAGGCATTAAATTAAAAAGTCATTGACAGTGTTCTGGTTTGATACTGCTGTTCAGATTTTATTAGTGTTGTTACACTGTCTTGTTCATGGATGATTTGGTTTCAAAATTTTTTTGGCATCAGTCTCATACCTTTTCTCCTTTAAAAAAAATAATTAAAAGACTGATTTTTCTAAATAGTTTGCTGATTCTGTGTGCCAGATGTTGTCAAGCACATTGTCTCTAGAATATGTCTACAATATTTAAGGAAAGTGTTTGGGAGAGGAATCTGGTATTTTTGTAGCTCATCAGTATTAGAACTTACTGAAAAAACAGTATCTCTCGATCAAAATGTATCTATGAGGTATACAGTATGACTCAGTGGTTTGTATAGCACTGGCTCAGTAATACTTGCAGAAGAGAAAAACCACCACACATAGTGTACTGAGATAGTGCCTAGCTATTTTGGAGGTTGTTTCTCTTCTTTTGATTCATATAAAACTGAACTCGCTACCTGTTTGCCATGGCAACTATCTCTTGATAAACCTGTTGCCTTATCTGCATGAGTCACTCTTGACAGGTGTGATCTGGTTTGTCCTAAATGGTGTAGAAACATCCTTACACTCTCTAATGGGTAGGCATGAGGCATGCTCACATGTAGGTGGCAAAGAGAACAGGATCCCTACATTCAGCTTAATGTCTGTTTTGACCATGGGAAGATGTCCATAAATGAGTACCCATAAATGAGACATTGTTGTCATCTTTGTGTAACACTGCTGAATCCTTGTATATGAAATTCTCTGAACTGCATTTTGTATATGTAAAAATAATACATGCATATAATAAGGAAGGGCAAAGTTACAGATAACTGAAGAAATTGATTTCATTTTATATTCAGTGTCATGGTGTGAAGCATTTTTAGAATATACTTATATTCAGATATCACACCAAAATCAGTGTAGGATGCCATCACTGCTACAGAGATACGGTAAGAGTTTCTATTCAAAATAGCATCCCATACCTAGAATTTGAATTTGCAAACAATAATTAATTTTAAAGTGAACTGAACCAAAGTCTTCACAGTAATTCCCCTGAAAGATTCAAAATCTCAAAAAAAGCTCAAAATCCATGTCTTAGTTTTGTGGCAGACTTCCATTTCTGATGATGCTTAATTGAAATTAAGCAATGCCCTATGATGTAACTGATACAACACTCATAAAGCGTAGCAGAAACAATCCAGATGGATTGTACAAATAAATTACAAAATTATACTTTTTTTTTCTGTATCGATGTCATATCTGAATTTGTGTATCTCTTGTAGTACTTTGGTTTTAGAAGTGGAAAAAGACATCTCGTCTTTGACCTGATGGGTATAATAATTTTTTGCATGACTAAGGCAGAATTTTGACTCAACAGGCTACCAAGCTAGGTAGCCATGAAAATATTTAATGTCATCACTAAATCAAGCATATTATTATATTGGCCTATCCCTCCCCCTCCTCCAAATCAGCTGCACTGGAGGTGAGAGGTGACCCAGAAGAGGTCTTCTGCTGATCTTGTTTTCCCTGTGACACAGTTTTTATAACCAGCCAGGTTCATTCAAGGACTCAAAACCAGCAGCATATCTGCAACATCTTGTCTATCTACTGCTAGGATTGTTATGTTTGTCCGGGTAAACAGCCAAAAACTCTGTAGACTTTTCTCCTCAGTCTGAAAATACATCCCAAATATTCATTACAAATTTTTTTTCTAATAGCATTTTTTTGTTTGCAGGGACATAATAAACTATCAAGCCATACATTCTTGCTGTTTCTTCAGTGTTTTTCTCGCTTTCTTGAGTGAAGCTGGCTATATTGCTTTAGCTAGCCCATAAAGATTGTAGGCTTCTAACCCAAGAATGAGGCTAATTCCTCAATCCTGCTTAAGAAAAAAGTGAATCTCTTCCACAGTACTTTTACAAGTGACACATATCATGGCTCTAACAATGATGGTTTAAAATGCTATTTGCCCCTACTTTGAGTCCATTTCATTGTTTTTTAATAAAACACCTTAACTACTTTTTGCTAAGACATAACCATACTTTTGACTTCTCATTGGTCAAAAAGTGAAATGTATTACACATGTGACATCTCCAACCTAAAGTATTACTCCTATCTAGTAGAAATACTCCCATAAAAGCACCACAGAAGACTTACAGCTTTGCAAGTCATAATGATCAGAGATGAGGGAAAGTGTCTTAAGGAAGGATTATATTGAAACAAATTATTTGTATGTAAAGTAGAATCAATGTTTTACTGTTAATTTTATAAAGAGTTTCCATGAGTCATGACTAGGCAGAGATTTTCATTAGAATGAAAACAAATAATAATGCATGTGAAGTGTGATAGCAGTTTGGGAGTTCCTGCCAAGGACCAAGATTTCATGACACTACTGAAATTAGTCACCAGTTAAATTAATGTAATTTCATGACATTGTTTTGTACTAATTAACAATATTCCACACAGGCAGGAAAGAAGGGCTATTTGCATGTTAGAGTAGTATTTAAGCACATTTGAGAATTAATTTTTTTCTTTGATGGTCATAATTTGCTGACAGTTATATATATGGGCAAAATCTTTTGATGTTTGTACCGTTGCAGATGCCATTTGGACTTCACCTTTGCATCGATGCTTGCTCTATGCCACATCCAGTTTAACTGGCAGCCAAAGAAGTAATGAAGTTGTTACTCAGCAACTTATGACAGTGTACTTTACAACTTGTCTTAAGATTGAATGCAGTAGTAGTTCCAGGTGGATTTAATTCATTAATAGATAAGTTCATTAGCCAAAAATAAAACCCAAGTCTTTTAGTAGAGCTGGATAAAATCCACTGCTAGGTTTTGATTCCATTTCACATTGAAGAGATGACAGGTTTTCTTGAGTGAATTTCCTGTGTTTGGCAGAAAGAGACTGACTCAGGTTTTTTGTTGGTTTTTTTGTTTATTTTTTTTTATTACATGGATTTATGAAGTTGTGAAATCATTGTTTATAATTGTATTTTTAATTTTTCAGAGTGACCAAGAGTCTAGCATAGAGCATCTGGCAACTAGAATTAGTACTATATCTTGGGCAATATTGCTCTGTGGTTACTTCTTTAGGACATACAATACTCACTGTATATGTCTTACCTACCAGATGGTAGATTGTATCGCCCATTTTTCATTCAGAAACCTTTTACTGTCTACTCTTAGGCAGTTAATATACAAATAAAAGATATTAATTTGTCTGTAATAAATTGTAGATATTAAAAAAAAAAGTGTATTGTGGTATATACCCACAAGATGGCAGATTAACTTTAGCTTATGTGACCTTCAGCATTTGCTGAATTTTGTATTTAGACTTGAAGCCTTAATGTTTTATTGATGCCAGAAAGCCTCTGGCTGCCTGTTAAATGGGTATATGTTGGAAAGAGTGACTGTAGGCAGAGTGCACGAGCACCTCCTCTTTGTGCAGTGGTGTAAGGATTAGTCAAAATTGAACCAACATATCTGAGAGCACTGAACCACTCTTTTCATTTTTCCTAACTTTATCAAAACTGTCTTCTCTACTAACCATTTGAAAGATAAAATATACACTGTTAACAAATGATGTAGTAAAGGATGGAAGAACATCTAACCTGATCTCCTTCTATGACAAGGTGACACGCTTAGTGGATGAGGGAAAGGCTGTGGATGTTGTCTACCTAGACTTTAGTCAAGCCTTTGACATTGTTTCCTACAGCATTCTCCTGGAGAACCTGGCTGCTCATGGCTTAGGCAGGCGTTTGCTTCACTAGGTAAAAGAACTGTCTGGATGGCTGAGCCCAAAGAGTGGTAGTGAATGGAGTCAAATCCAGTTGGCAGCCAGTCATAAGTGGTGCTCCCCAGGACTCTGTATTGGGGCCAGTTCTGTTAATCAACAATCTGGATGAGGGGACTGAGTGTGCCCTCAGTAATTTTGCAGGCAACATTTAGTTGGGCAGGAGTGTTGATCTGCTTGAGTGTAGGAGGTTTCTACAAAGGCATTTGGACAGACTGGACCAATGGGCTGAGGCCAACTGTATGAGATTCAACAAGGCTAAGTGGTCGGTCCTGCACTTGGGTCACAAAAACTCCATGCACCACTACAGGTTAGGGAAGAGTGGCTGGAAAGCTGCCTGGCAGAAAAGGACCTGGGTGTGCTGGCTGACAGCCGGCTTAATATGAGCTGGCAGTGTGCCCAGGTGGTCAAGAAGGCCAACGGCATCCTGGCTTGTATCCAAAATTGTGTGGCCAGCAGGACTAGGGAAGTGATCATCCCCCTGTGCTTGGCATTATTGAGGCTGTATCTCAAATATTGTGTTCAGTTTTCGGCCCCTCACTACAAGAAAGACATTGAGGTGCTGGAGCACATCCAAAGAAAGGCAACAAAGCTGGTGAAGAGTCTAGAGCACGAGTCTTGTAAGGAGTGGCTGAGGGAACTGGGGTTGTTTATTCTGGAGAAAAGGAGGCTGAGGGGAGACCTTATCGCTCTCTACAACTGCCTGAAAGGAGGTTGTAGTGAGGTGGTTGTCAGTCCCTTCTCCCAAGTAACAAGAGATAGAACAAGAGGAAGTGTCCTCAAGTTGTGCCCGGGGAGGTTTAGATTGGATATTAGGAAAAATTTCTTTACTGAAAGGGTTGTCAGGCATTGGAAGAGGCTGCCCAGGAAAGTCGTGGAGTCACCACCCCTGGAGGTATTGAAAAGACGTGTAGATGTGGTACTTGGGGACATGGTTTAGTGGTGGACTTGGCAGTGTTAGGTTAATCGTTGGACTCAATGACCTTTTGGACCAACTGAAATGATTCTATGACCTTCCACACTGAAAGATGTCATCTGCAGTATTGGGAAAGCCAGTGCATGTGAATGGATCAATAGGAGCTCTAGTTGTCCAATAGCTCCTGCCCATTTAGGGAAATAGAGGTCCAACCCAATTCAGAAGCACAGCCTCTGGAAAATCTATGTATGGTCTCCAATGGTAAATCTAAACCACAAGATGGAGAATTCCACATCTTGCCTTTTAGTCCTCACCATCCAGTCACCCATTTCAGGGAACCTGTTGAACACTGAAAATCCCTATCAGCCTGTATTTCTTTCCTGGGGAAACCCAGTGTGCTGGGAAGAGAAAGGGAATACTCACTGTGTCTTGCCCAGTGTAAGGTCAAGCTAAGGTAGGGGCACACACCCACATCTGAGCTGTGAGGTGCCACCTAATTCCACAGTGTACACATAACCTGAAGGATAGACTAGATATATGGGATAAGAAGGAGGAATTCCTCTGCTCCCATTCTGTTTAGGCTCTCTTGTCTGTGCTGGGATGCATTTTGCCTGCTTATTTCACTATTTATACTGTTTAATTCTTCCCTTCACTGAGTGGTACCATGATAGTAGTTTAGCCAGTTTCTCTGTGATTTTTGGTCAGCTGATGTTTAGAGTCTCAGAAACTGGCAAAATGCTGCAAGCTGGACACTGTTAACTGCAGACAATCAGTATATGATAATCTGTGTGCATTTCCCCTGGAATAAAAGCAATGTGTAGTAACAACTGCAGCCTGTTGTAAAATCTGTTTCTGTAATGCCTGCATTTTAAACTTCTGGACATAAAGCATCTCTTTTATGATTTTATGCTCAAAATTGCATTTTGAAGAATGTGAAATGTCCATTCATGTAAATTTCCAAGACACTGTTTGTTTTATTTTTTCATTTTCATAAGCCTTTATTAATAAATATGGAACTTTCTTCAGGTTTTATACTTTGAAAACTATTTTCTTTGGTTTCTGCTAGGATCAGGTTATTTGGAAATGTGCTGTATGCATTCAGCAGCAGCAAAACAAAGCTTTGTATTCTGGCTCATCGCCTCCATTGCAGGGGCAGACAGGTGGTGATGTCCTGTCACCATGACTACATACAGCCCTTAGGGAGGGCTCTTGTAAGATGATAGTAATTCCTGAATGGGGGGGGGGGGAGGGCATGGAGATATGCTCCCAGCTGTGGGTTATTTTGTATGGGTTGCACTTGATTACCCACCTACCTTGTCGCATGCGTGTGTGCTCCCTGAAATGCAGGAATCAGAAAGAATACATCACTGCAGACAGTGCAACAGGGACAGCTCACATTTACCATTTAAAGTCTTTACATGGATTAGAAAGGCAAAAGGACGATTACAGTCAGGCTGCCTGAGCTTCTGCATTGTAGTGATCATAGGTTTTCCCAGAGTTAGGCACTTCAGAAGGAAAGGTATATCTGCGCTGAGGTGAAAGCAGGTTAATACAGCAGCAGTTTAGGGCATTGTTCTGAATGGGAAGGGAGGGCTCTGTGGACCACATGTAGTGACAAAAAGTACACATGCCATGGTGGGAAATGTTAATGAGAGTAAATGGAAAAAGTCCTTCAGCTCTGTCTTCCCTCAGTATGTCCCAGTAATTTAGGTAAGCAGAATTAAGAAGATGGACTATGCCTAGCATACACAGACCACCAGCTTTTGCTTGTGAAAAGAGGTCTAATAGCATTTTCAGTGATTAAATGTGGCTTGACCTTGTTGATGTCATAGCTGAAAAATGGGATTACATTATCTTTGGCTTCAGATTCCAGTGAGTCAAAAAGTGCCACCTAGTGAATTGCCAGTATTTTCCCTCTATGTGCTTTTCTGTGGCCTGACCTGGCATGGCGTTTTTTAAACTTCAGAGATCTGCCAAGACCACAGCTGGGTTGGTATTGCTGCAGGACACTTATTTCTATTCCATTCCTCCTTTGCAGTAGCACAGGTAAACATCTCTGCTGCAAAGGAGGAAGTAATGTGTTTGAGTAAGGAGAGGGAAACTTGGGAGTTAAATAACATTAACTGAAAAATGGTAAAGGACTGTCAGACTTGAAGAGACAGAACAAGCTAAATGAAAGCTGGCCTTGTGGTTCAGAAGGGATTTTTTGTTGTTTATGTGACTGAAATTTTACTCTAAGGACCACGCAGCTGTCACTCTGTGTGTCTACATCTAATACCTGGTGAAGATGAGTTCTGGAGAAGAGTTTGTGATGTTATTAATATGATTCAGTGTTGGAATTTTCAGCCTAATGTTTAGCCAGGAATGCTGTACACAGACAACAGGAAGGTGTCTCTGTTTCACATTTAATGCAGGCTGACAGAAAGGAGATTATAAAGCATGAGGAGAGTAAAGATGGGAAGAAACCCTGGCTTTTTAATGGGGAATTAATTAGAGAGAATTGGAAAAATGGAAGAAAAGACTCCAGCTAGTACTTCCTTGAAGTGTGTAAGTCCCCATGGTGAGTGCATGAGAGTTACCACCCGGATCTTAGCTTCCCAAGGGAAGAGACTGTGTATATTTTCAGTGCTGTGAAGTGCAGGAGCAGTGGTGAGCTGCAGAGAACGATTAGTCTCCTTTGTACTCCATCTTCAGATGCAGCAGTTCCTTCAGTCTGCTGTTTGCCGTCTAATGATTCGGGAACAGAAAGAAGCAGTGACCTGGAAAATATAGAAATATAATTTTACTGTAAAATATTTACAATTTCTAGCTTCAGCTAGACAAATTCTGCAGAATGATGAATTGGGGGCAGCCATGCTGGTAAAATGTGTTGTCTTCCAAAATTGTCAGTTACATATTTTAATCTGAAGTATGACAAGGGGCATTCTTGTATATACATACAATCTGTAAAATAGAAGTAGAATGGTTAGAACAAGAAATACAGGCTTCCAAAATCACTTTGAAAATTTGCTAGCCCAGCCTTCAAATTGCCCTGCCTGCTCCATTGACGGTTAAATAGCATAAATCACCAAGCTAAAAACCAAACTTGTTCTGGGCAAGTATTCTGAGACTAATAAAACAGCGGGGAGCTTTGTATTTTTAGTTACTTGCTAAGTTTTAGGACTTGTTCTTGCATGTCAATCATGAAGACATGTAAGGTGTCAGCATCAGAGTTCTGATGAACTCAGATCATGGTATGCAAAAAGGCTACAATCATTGTGATGGGTCTGGGAACTGAGAATTCTCCTATAGGGCTGCCCACTGGAGGCCAAGCACCTCTTAAGGCTCTTTGCACTCAGTATATATTTTCATGTATGTGGCCAACAAGTGGGATGTTGCTTCATATCCCCATTTGGAACTCTTGAAATTCTGCTGCATATCAAAAACCTGGAGGGCATGGGCAAAGGGTACAAGTAATTTAAATACCACTGCTGCCTTTCCACATTTCCTACTGCACAACTTGGATGAACCAGATAATTTGTTCTCATTCTTTGAAAGACGAGGAAAAAAATAAAATAAAATTAAAAAATGTGCTAAATGGAACAGTTACAGGTTTTTATGTCTAAAACACATAATTGAAAATACACATGTAAATTAAACATTTAAAAATAATAGACTGTGGGTTAAAATGCTGCATTACGAAACAAAGATAACAGTAAAATAATAATCATTGCTTGTCCTCATTTCTGCACAAACTCTGCAACACATGAATTAAGGATGGGCCCGGTGCAGATGGGAGATGTTAGTAACATCCTTTCTACACAGCACACATTCATGGAAGTAGCATATGCTCTGCCAGTTTTGTCCCTTGTCACTTTCAGAGTTTGAAAAGAATGTGCTGTTCCCTGGTGCCTGGAGTGGTGGTAGCAAAATCCCATCCAAAGAATAAATTATACCTATGATATGTGTCCCACATGTCAGGATCTGACTATGCCAATTAAAGCTACCATCCCTTTTTTCTTCTGTATCTTTTTGTGTTTATGTATTTCGTTTAATGTTTCTTAGTTGAGAGAGTGAATTTATACAGCTTTCCCATTGCTTACTTTCACATGCTTCTCAGATCTTTCTCTGCATATTTGCATGAAGAGGTAGGATAAGGCTTTTGGTATTCAGCAGAGTTAAAAAGCTGGGGTTTTTTTTCTGGGTCAATCAATTTCCTTCCTTAGATCAGAGCTGGGATCTCTGAAGTGTATACCAGAACTGGGCTTCCTGCAGTCGTAAAATTAGACCCATCACTGTCATCCCCCTGTAATGGCAACAAGAGAAAAAATGTGAAAAAGTGTAAAATTTTGTGGTTGTTGAACTCAGTCGATCAGTTCCAGTTCTCTGGGAAAGAAACTCATAATACAACCACTCACAGTGTTTGTATGACATAATTAAAAATCCTGTGCATGTTATCTTTGAATATAGATAGCTGCTATTATATGGCACGTTGTTAAACAGCTTCTTTTGGTTTTCTGGATTTGATATCACTGCATTAGACTGAGGGGAAAACCGGCATGACCCACTTTGATTTTGGGTGGCCAATTTCACTCATTAAGACTGTACTTTGCTGCAAGCACATACCTGGGGCTATGCCTTCTGAAAGCAAACCCAAAATTATTAGGAGACTGGTGGGGCAGAATATTTGTGATCCATGTACAAGCTATAAAAGTTTTAGAATAAAGAGTAAATAACCCTCTGATACTGAAATTCTCATGAGAAGCTTACTGTTTTATAAAAAAAACCCACAGGAATGCCATGTAAGATCTGGAAAATGCTTTTTTTATATGTGTTTCCTATAAGAACGAAGAATACCTTTTAGGGCTGATACCATTTTTCCCCTTACCCCTTAATGTAGGTTATGAGAAAAAACATTAAATAGCTTTTATTGTACAGGAAATGTACTTGAAGTGTAGAATGCTTGGGAACGGATGCCTGCGTTACTGCTATAAATTGTTCATGATATGTCTTTTCTTATATGCATCAAACACAGCACTTGCTGCAGAGATGCATGTGATCTGTCTTCTCTCCTGAGAGATGGTAATTGGCTTCAGTTTACTTAGGCTACTGCACTACAATTTATTTCCTTAGTTTAGCTGAGGCTCATGTTGCAGCATGTTTTCTTCTATGAGGGTGAGGTATTTAATTTGTAAAGTGGTGGAGAGTATGCGTTGCATTACAAAGACAAAGCATATCCCTGCTCTGTGGTGTTTAGTGGAAACAGATTACAGCACTCCACCATCCCCCTTTACTTTATCCTGTCTTGTTATTAAATTGTACATGAACTAATCATGATCTTTTAGAGAACATCCATTGTAACTAGCTCAGTAATTTGAACACATGACTAATGAACTGTGGTTACTATTTCCTTTGTCTATTTATAATGAATTATTTCTGTGGTTTTCAGCCACAGACACATGGTATTATTTCCCTTTTCTGAGTCTTGTCTCTGTCTGGATAACCAAACATTCTTCAAACAGGCAACAAATAGAAAATAATGAAAACTTATTTTAAGTATAAGGTTTTGTTGTTAATTCAGTGATCTTTCATCCTCCTCAGATTTCTTTATGTTTTTCCAAATTTGTCTATCTAGATGAAGAACTAAACAGATGAACATAAAAATCACAACACATGGCAATTCAAGAGAGGAAAGGTCTTCAATGTAAAAATATTCACACAACTGTAACAATTCATGTAGCAATAATAATTACGTAACATGTAAGTCATATGGACTTATGGAGATGAACCCTCTGAGTGAGGGCTTTCCTGATTTTATTAATTCCCATCATAATTTTACTTTCTAAATGACTGACTTTCCCC
>JANZLQ010000001.1:32784356-32837085 GCA_026212715.1 Elanus axillaris | reverse complement strand
TTCTGGCAAGTCGAATGACTCTGAATAGTGTGGGGGACACAAAATATTTCTCAATCATCTCAGCTAAGAACATACCTAGAGAAAAAAAAAGTGAATATTTAAAATATAATTTTAAATTTATTCATTCATTATCTATGGAAAGATTTATTTATCACTGTCTCCAAAACAATCAGTACAGGGAGTCTATGTTACAGTGAAACATCATACAAGTTACTACATTTATTGAAAGGTGTTATCAAGGTGAAAGCACCTTCCTTATGTTGAAATGCTACCCAGGAGGAGGGAAATAAATAGAAGAAAGAAGACTGCTTCTGGCAAGGCAGCTAGTGTCTGCCTAAGCATTCAGTTATTCCTAAAGCAGCCTAGAGAAAGAAGTTTCTGCCTTGGATATAATTAGTTCTTGAAGCTAAGCCTATTACCACTGTCTTTTACAAAGGACTATATTGGCTTAATTTCTGCAAATTACTGTTTTGTTTGGTTTAGTTTTTTTTTACCTGAGGATCTACACTGTATCAGCACAGCCTCTCTCAGGTGTATAACTCTTTAAGACTTAAGTTTTGCCACACAACTCATTTGCACCTTGGAGAGTCATTAGCTTTTAGTTGACAGAAATCTAAATAAGGTCACCAAGACCTTAGTTAGCAAAAGCAATTAAAAATCTCACCCCCCATCACATACTTTTCAGTTTTAGTATGGAAAGCAAATCTGTGGTAGTTCACATATACTAGTAAACATTCTTCTTTATATTTGTACATATTAATCTAATGTGCCAAATAGTTCCTTTATGACTTTTGATGGGGATGATGACAGTGAACCTAATAGGAGAGATAAAAATCTTATATGCAACATTTCATCTATTGTATGCTATAAAGTATGAAGATCTGAATCAACATGCAAGTCATATAGGAAGCAGAAAATTTCATATTCAGTATCATAACATTCTAGAAACAAACGTTCCCTTTTCCTTCTATTAGTTCTTTCCTGAAAGGGAATTGCTCTTACCTACTATGGAGAGAATCACAACCACAAAATCAAAAATATTCCAGCCTATAGTGAAGTAGTAATGGCGAAGTGAAATCAATTTCAAGACACATTCTCCAGTGAAAAGGATAATGAACACAAGGTTAATCCGGGATAAAATTGTTTCCATTTCTTTACTCTGGTCATCTGTTTCTACCATCATTGTGACCATGTTAAGGCAGATGAGTATCATGATGCTGATGTCAAATACTTGCTTTGTTACAAAATCAAAGACCATGCCTTGGAATTTGTTCTGCAAAAACAAGGACGGAATATAGTTTACACTCTGAAAATATTTGTCTTTACAAATGCCAAATGAGAAAGCAAGTCCCTGCAAGATTTAGGAGTGCGAAGCAAGACCCTTTCACAATACATCTATTAACATAAACCAAACCCATGCTGGTTTGTGTTTTATCCTGTTAGAGCACAAGTCCTGTGAGAAGTGGCTGAGGGAAGTAGGACTGTTTAGTCTGGAGAAAAGGAGGCTGAGGGGAGACCTTATCGCTCTCTACAGCTGCCTGAAAGGAGGTTGTAGTGAGGTGGGTGCTGGTCTCCTATTAAGTAACTAGTGATAGGATGAGAGGAAATGGCCTCAAGTTTTGCCCGGGGAGGTTTAGACTGGATATTAGGAAAAATTTGTTTACTGAAAGGGTTGTCAGGCATTGGAAGAGGCTGCCCAGGGAAGTCGTGGAGTCACCACCCCTGGAGGTATTGAAAAGATGTGTAGATGTGGCACTTAGGGACATGGTTTAGTGGGCATAGTGGTGTTGGGTTGACAGTTGGCCTTGGTCTTAGAGGTCTTTTCCAAACTTAATGATACTATTCTATTCTATTCTATTCTATTCTATTCTATTCTATTCTATTCTATTCTATTCTATTCTATTCTATTCTAAAAAAGTATACCACTGTTGGCTGAAGGGACGGGAAGGGAAACAATGCAATAATAACAGTAATAATGACAATAGATATTATTGGTGTAAAAGGGGTAGTATAATTTGATATCCAGCAAAAGTGCCAGCCAAATAGAAACATATTTCCTTATCTTTATTTGTAGCTAGTTTTAGAATACTAACCCCAGAGGTGTCTCTGTCTTCCTTAAACTAATTGTGCTTGGTGAGATCGTTGGACTGCTGAAGTTACATGTCTCAAACACACCATGACTGCAATATCCTAGTTTTCCTTTAGTACTTAGCTAAATGTTTATTGCCATATGTTTCTCCTTAGAAAGTCTATTTTTCACCACTTGGTGCATAAGGTTCAACAAGTACTATATTTTTTCCAAACACTGTAGGTGTTCAGTAAATAACAGAGTACTTTCTTAACTTAGAGACAAATTTATCTTAGTTTGTGCTTTACTCCATAGGGCATTCTTTTATTCTGTAAGATTATCTGCATCTGTCTTTCTCTTTCACATTAGATGACCACTGCCCCTTTCTGTGTTCAGCAGTAAGGGCCAGTGCATCCCCACTTCCTCTGCGAGGAATAAAAATGGAAAATGAAGTTTATCCGTGGGTAACAAGAACCAATAAATGATCCAATCAACTGTACTTTTCTAAGACTCAGCCAGGGAATTGTGAAATTTATCACATTAACCTTATTAAATCCTACAGTTCATACTTCAGAGTGTACGTTTTTAAATGAAACATGATCTAGTCCACTGAATTAAAAAAAAAGGGGGACAAATTCTACCTTTACCAGAAAATACATGGAAAAATATTTTATTTCCAGGCATATAACCTTCTCTTGTTGGCCAAAATCATATTCCCAAATCAATATTTAATATTAGGGGTATTAAAATCAATTCACTCTTACCACTGGCCTCGGTATAGGTTTCTGTGGCTTTTTGGATCCCAGTTTTTTCATTGCATTGTAATATTTCTTCTGTTCTTCTGTCATAAATATATCCTGACCTCCAAAGTAAAGAAATAATATCAAAACTAATTACTATCTTGTCCATACATGCAACATTTCACTGCACTATGTCTCTCTGTAATATATTACATTTATATTTGATTTATATAACAAAAGTGATTTTTTTCAGGTATTTATAGTGCAGATGCTCATATGCATTTCTAACACACACACACAAAAAAAAACCTTACTGGTGCCTTGTCAGGCTGACAGTTGAGTTTTGCCAGTGTCTTCGTGCATACTTTTGCTGACATGGCTAAAATGGTGCTTACTATACTGATGCTGTTAAATAACTTGCAGAGTAGGATATGTTTAGCGCATAAGAGCTTGACTGGTGGCTTACATGTCCTAAATTCTAGATAGACTTATAAGATTAGAGTTAACCACATCTAAAAGTGGGGTAACTTAGAGGCACAAATTGCGTCAAGTGAGAGTATTTAGGTCTAATATGAGGCTTTTGATGACAGCAAAAAAATCAGCTTTGATATAAACTTAAGAAAAGTAATTCAAATCATGCCATAACAAATTATTAATTAAAACACCACTGGAAACTTGACTAACTCAAATTAGCCTTTGTTTGCAGATGCAAATGCTGCCAGTCAGATGTACAACTGACTCACTGAATTTCACTATAAATTGTGCTTATTGATGAGTCTGAACTAAGTCAGATGGAAACACAATGTCAAAGTCACTGTCTGATAAACTGGATATTGAAGCCCAAAGCATGGCAGAGTTGATAGAAAGTGAGCAAGTAGCCCCAGACCTGTTTATGGCTTTTTTAAGAAGCTAAAGAATATTTTCACAAGGAAAAAATGCTGTAGTTCACAATTGACTTTTACTATAGATTCTGTTTGGTGCTGCTGCTTTTTATTTGGTGATTGGATAAACCCAAATCATATGAAACGGCTTTTTCACAGCATACAAAGATTTAGAGTGATCCTGAGGTTCTCATTCTTTTTGTCAGTTGAAGGCTAAGAATTGTGAGGCTTCAAACTATTTTAAATGTGATTATTTGTATTTTTAGATTTTTGAAGTTATTTTAAGTAATACTATATGCATTATCAATGTAATTATTTTAAACTTACTTGTATCTCAAATATGTACAGGAAAAAGTGTTCTTCCTTTTATACCTTTGCTTTATTATTGCTAATAAATTATAGATTCTATTTGTTTAATAAGTTCATCTCATTTCTCACAGAAGTATTAGAAGAATAGAGCTCTTTTGTAGACATTTTCAGTTGTATCTTTAAGCCTATTCACGTGAGGTTTATTGCACTTACTCTTAACCCACTGTTTAATCAGTTTGCAGAACTATTATCTATTGTATGAACACAATGCCATGTTGTATCCTCGTTAAGTGTCAACAGTTTATAAGATTAATTAAAAATTAATTTATCTTAATTCTTTAAACATAATTAAAAAAGAAACTCTTCCATGGAAGATAATATTACATCTAATCAAAAGAACAATGCACATTCCCTTTTTGCATCTTCATATTAGCTCTTACACAATTTGCATATTATGAACTGACTCATGATTTGTCCCTCTTCGCTTGTCAAAATGCTGAAATGCAACGGTTTAACACAGATTTAACAAAGATTATATTTTTAAAAAGACATTTTTATTCAAGAACTTGCAATAACTTTTGATTTTTATTAGCTCTACATAAATAAATTATTAATTCATTATAGCTATTAATGTATAGCACTAGGAAACATTTTAAATACTTATCTTCTTTTTCTGTTGGTTGAAGTTGTCTATAATGACACCAATGAAAAGGTTCAAGGTAAAGAATGATCCAAATATGATAAAGATGACAAAATAAAGATACATATACAAGTTGTCCTCATACTTAGGTTGATCTTCTACCTACAAAATATTACAGATTTTATTACCCATGAGAATGCTACATGTAAAAAATAATGTATATAATTTATTAATAGGTATATGCTATCTCAGCTAGAAAAGCTATAAACTGTACTTAGTTATTAAAGAGACCCAACATGTTCATTCCAATCAATATTTGGAGAACTGTAAGCTGACAGAATGATTACTCATATGGAATTTTAAATTAAATGTGCACACAGATATGTTTATGTATGTACATATACACAAAGTTCCTCGTATAGAAGAAAGAAGCAATGTGGGACTGACAGCAGTACTTAAAATTTTAGCAGCACAAATGTAAGTAAGTACTTTGTATTGTGTTCAGTATATTTTCATGCAACAGAATCAATCAATTTTTCTATCACTTAAATCTCCCTGGAACTCTTTTGGTCTTGCATGAGTGTACTTACATCCAGCTAAGAACAGATGCTTTCAGTAAATTTCTAGTGAGTATATGTTTTGTGAAATCCATTACATTAAGGCAAATTTCTAAGGAGGATTTTGTTATTGTTTCAATTTTTGGGATTCCACATCTCAATGCCTGCACCATCAGTGCACAATGTGCTACAGTGTAAAAATGCTGAAGTTAATGAAACAGGATATATTACTCTGGGAGATGAATATCACTGTGTGATGATGGATATCACTAATGTGACTAGGTTGTACAGAACTAGTTCAGGCATCTGTGTTGCACTTTTTTGTACAAGGTAAACATAGTTTTGGTTTTGTAGCTGAGATAAAATTCTAATCCCTAGAAAACTTAACAGATGATCTTCAAACATAAAATCTAACTGCACTTAAATAGCTAGATAACCTAAGTGCTCAACCTAAAGAAACAATGAAATGCAGTTACAAATTATAAAACAAGATTAATATATTCAATATGGAATAATTACATTATATAAACTTAAATTAATTCATACTCATGATTACCCAAAGAAGTGGTTAAAAAAACTTTTCTTTGTTTTTTTCATTAACATTAGCTTTTCCAGAAAAAGTGCAGTTAAGTTAAGTTAAGTTATTTGGCTAAACAGAAGGAAGTGGGATTAATTCTTTCCACTACGAATTCTAAGATTCATGAAGTTACACAGAAGTTCCTTTCTAGACTAAATGTATCTGGAAAAAAATATGTATTGTTGCTGATTATCATGCTTAATGTTATTGTATGTGTAGCTGTTTAAATTCTATACTCTGCAAGTTTATCAGAATATAACGAACAGATGATCTTTGAAAGTCTTACACTTACATCTCGTGAATCAACAGCAGCATACATGATATCCATCCACCCTTTGAAAGTAGCCTGGAAATAAAATAAAATACAGTTGTTTATCTTCCCTATAAAAAATCATAATGTGGGAAATAACTAGGTCACAGCATTTGGACCTTAACTTTTAATAAAATCATATCTACATTTATAAACCACATTTAATAACAAGCATAATAAAATATTTGTCATAGTAATACTAGTTTTTTTAGAAATTATTTTTTAGGTATTCAAAAATATTAAAAATCAGGCCCTGAAGGTCTCAGCAAGGGCACAATGTGTTTGGAGCTGCAGATGTTTACTTTGCAGGTGAAGAATGGTAGAATCAGATAGATGTTAATGCTGGAGTTGTTCAGGTAGAATCTACTAGAATCACTCATGGTGACAGCCATTTTATCAAGTTTACAGCATTTATTGATGGAGTCAGCAGTACAACTTCTGGACAGATGCCAACATGCATCTGAATGTTTTTGCTATGGTTAAACTGCCATGGTACTTTTAGAAATGTTTTAATCCCACATGACTAAAAGGAATAGACTTGGTTCAAAATCAAAGTATACATTGGTTCTTGAGGGATAAGATTTACAGAAGACCAAAAAGTGAACTGTGAAAGAGCTGTGATAACTTCTTTAAAACTTTAGGCTCAGTTCCTACAGAGACTTTGTCTACGTAGAATAAAGAGTAGAAAAGATCTGCTGTCATTGCTCTGGGGAGGTCATTTTTGTGGACGTGGAATGTCCACTTTCTGAGGAACACCAAAGTGTTGGTGTGGCATACTAGTTGAAGGTGTGAGTGCCTGCTCATTAGCCAGAGTTTCCAAGCTTATTCACAATAACGAAAAAAAAAAGAGCGAAAAAGCCTGTGAAGTGAACAGATGAGGAGATTCGGGAGAGGAACCATCCCAAGGAGTATATTTGCATCTGTGCTTGCCAGAAGTAGCTCTGGTACTTTGGTACAGCTGCTAGTTTTCACAGCAGAAAACTTGCACTCTGAGAGTCTTCATGTCCTCCTGAATCTTGCAGTGCAATACAAATTTACTAAAAAGGAATGCTTGGAGCCAGGCTTCACAGGTCTTTCTGGCTCAGTCGACAATTGACAGCCATTTGGTGCACTTTGCATAGCAGTATTAGAAGAGGAGCAGAGTTTGACCAGTAAGTACAGGAGAAGAGTGGAGGGAGAATGTTAATGGAGACAATCAGCTGAAGTGGTGACATGATACATGGTCAAGGATTCCTTAAGCTCTGGAGGAAAAGTAAAGGGTGGAAGGGAATATTTGAAAAGGAAAATGATGAAAACTCCGAACAAAGAGAAATAAAGAAAGAGAAGAAGAATGAAAGGTCCACAGTAGTGATGTAGTAAATAGACCAGCACTGTCTGGATGGGTGACATGGACGACGTTCAGACACAGCTTCAAGAGATTAGAATCTTTCCTTATACATCATCTTCAGAGGCAAGTATTGGTAATAAGATGGTTCACTTTAATCTCTAATACAAGGGTCACAATGAGATCTGAAGTCAGAGAATTAGAATCGTTGTTCAGTACTACTACTCTGCACATGAGAGTCACATTGCCTTTAGAGGCAAAACGTTTTAAGCCAGGTAGTTAATTTGGGAATTAAGGTCAGATAGGGATACTGACCTGCTCCAGGACAGAAGGGATAAGCATATAATTCTTAGATAACTTAGTGGTATCAGAGCAGTAACAATCCTATGACATTTCTGCCATCTTTTCATACAGTGAAGCTGTATGTCAAGTTATAGACAAGTCATTCTACAACTATAGAGCTCAATCATCTATACATTGTTGCTTGCCTTCTTGCTCATGTTTTGGGTCAGCTATCAGCTATCAGAAGCTCCATTCTAAGTCAAGGAGCCTGTAAAGAGCTAAGGTCTTTATTCCTCTGGCATAAATAAAAGGTATGCTCAGTACCTAGAACAAAACCGTTTCTATACCACAGTGCATAGGAAAAGGACCTGAAGTGGAAATACAATTTACATACTTTGTATAAGTAGCAGTAACTAATAGAATGAATATGCCATGCAATACAATAACATCTAATACTTCACAAGTATAATACTTGTGAATACATAATATTTGTTTAGTATACTATAATGACTCTTTAAGTAGCATTTCTGGAATATGATAGTTATAAATAATGAGTATTTTTTTGTGATAAAAGTATTTTACATTTTCCTATTTTACCCACAGTTTAATGTCTTTGTAGTTTCCTGTACTTAGTGAAATATATTTATTTTAGCAGCAAGTGCTGTTTATCTGCAAACATAAAGAGAAAGTGTTATATGATTAATCAGACCTAATATTCAATTAAGATCTGTCCATCAGTAACTATATTCCCATGGGCAGCTCCTACTTCTCTCAGAGGGTTCCAGACCTCTTACACAAATATTATAATAATAGAGAAAGAATTGGCTCCATGCTCCATGAAACATTGGATGCCCCAATCTCAGATCTTGCATTATTTATGATTCCTTTCCCTAAACCACTTCCAACTCTGGAAAATCAAGGCCCTATTAAACAAATATCTGCACTGGAGACACCAGGTTGATATATTTTTATTTTTACCATCTAATTTAGCAACTGGTTCCTTAGAAGAATATAGATGTGAAGAAAAATCCACTCCACCTTGACCAGGCTGTTGACAAAAGAAAAATTACTTCACAGTGCCAAAAGTGCCTAGATTAATGGATTTTGACTGCGGAAGAATGTTGCTGTGGATGTGTAATGATACCTAGGAACAGATGATGTGGGAGGCACTGGCAGTAGTTGGTCACTTCCCAGTTAGGAAGTCTGCCCTCTTTTAAGCTGCTGTCTGCCTTCATGTTCAAAGGTAACTGAGCTCACAAAGGAGGGGAGAGACCTTCTAATACTTAGAGGGACCTCTGAGCCTTGTCCACCATGGTGGGACTCATGAAATACATTCCTGAATTTTATATTGTGTACCACTAAAAAGATTCTTGTACCTTTTTCACTTATTATTTTCACATTATTATCATCACAATGAGACTGTATTCCCTAGCCTCAGAATGGAAAGTTACTCTACTATCATTAATACAGAAATTACAGGTAACAGTGCAATGGAGTTGCATAAGCTGTACATCATTGCTATGAAGAAATGATTCCACTACTTAACAGTTTTAACTTGCCCATTTTTCCTAGACTTCTTTAAAAAGAGCAGAAAGAAAATACATAAATTTACTTACTACTTGAAGCAGAGCAAGATATCCAGCTCCTACATTATCAAAGTTTACTTTCACATTTTTCCATCGGGCACTTTGATTGTTTTTTATGAGTTCCTCACACTGAGTATAATTGTTGACATCACTGACATCAAACATCTCACCAGTTGTGGTGTTGACGCAGTGATAGAATTTGCCAGCAAACAGGTTTACTCCCATGATGCTGAAGATGAGCCAGAATATAAGACAAACCAGCAATACATTCATGATAGATGGAATTGCTCCTACAAGGGCATTTACAACCACCTAGTGTACAAATTAGACAAAATAACCACTTACTTTGTGAACAGAAAAATAAAAATACTTTAAAAATGTTAAAACATTATTAATACAGAATGGACATTTAAAATACTATGTTAAAAATATATGGGGAAAATGTTATCTAAGGTTCAATAAAATCACTAATGAGATTGCAAAAATAAATAAATAAAATAATATGGAAACCAAGACAATGCAAAAGTC
The DNA here is from genome assembly GCA_026212715.1 of Elanus axillaris. Taxonomy (NCBI): domain Eukaryota; kingdom Metazoa; phylum Chordata; class Aves; order Accipitriformes; family Accipitridae; genus Elanus; species Elanus axillaris. The sequence goes on along the minus strand of JANZLQ010000001.1, from coordinate 32,827,283 downwards.
TGAAAAAAAATTAAAAAGCAAAATAAAACCTGTTAGTAGCAAGATGGATTCTTAGAATTTGTGTGCTCTGGAGAAAAAGAGAGAAATAAATGTTAAATTCCAACAATACAAATCAAAATCTATAAATAGAAAATAAACCAGAAAAAGATCAAAGAATGATGATGTAGAAGACTGAATAAAAATGTCTGCATGTAAAACTATCATTACTAAAGATTTTATTCTCAGAAACTTTATGTATCTATTGGCACCAGTGTATTTTAGCATCTACATACAATGTAACATAAATAAGCATATCTTATTTAGTTTTTATTAACAGCATATGCTATAAGTCTTGGTTTAAAATTGCCTGGCTCACTATAGTTGCTCTTACATTTATCCATTAGGTTTTTTTTTAAACTGGCTGCATTTAATACAGTTGAGCTGCTCTATATGGGCAAGGGGCAGTAAAAGATCAGATGAAATCCCTTGAGAAAAATTTTCTTTTACTTATTGTAGTTGAACTAAAAGAAAGCTGCAGTTATTCAGACAATAATTTTCTACCAAATCAGTAAAGACTGCAGTACTTTTCTGTTTATGGTTTTAAAAATAGTAGTATTTTTCAATTCACTTATTTGACTGAAAGTAGTCTAAGATCCATAGAGATTTTGGCCATTTATTAGATAGGGACTTACATGTTTGCAATGCAAATAATGTAAAGCATAGCAGTGATGGTGATGTGCTACAGGACACACTCCCCTACACTAGCCAGTGTGGCCACCTCTAGCCTCAATTCACACAAGAACCACACTATTTATTTGGAAGCTTAATGCTTGTGACCAAACTATAAACATGTATTGCTGCATATGGGTATAGGTGAAAGATTAAAAGGAGCTCTCTTGGTAACATTATCTTGTTAACTTTTTGTGTATCAGTTTTTCCAGGAAAGAGCATAGTCTGCATTTTCAGCAGACAGCTTGTAACAGTTGGGTGGGGTTTTTTTGTCAGATTGGTAGAATATGAAAATAATAACTTCCTCAACTGGAAGGATTTAGCTGTGTAGAAGGAGAGGTAAAATGGCAGCAGATATATTCATATGAAGTAAAAGACACTAGCTGAGAAAATTACTTCCTATCTCTCCCCTTCTATACTTCCAGCCCCATCCTTATTTCAGGTGTATGTTCAGACAACCATTCCCTAATATTACAGCATTTACTGTGGGGTTTTCCCCTCCCCCAGGCAGGTAGACAGGGAGCTGCAGGGAGGCTTTAGTTTCTGATGTGTCACTGTTGGCAGCTTCTTTTTTTGTTTTGTTTTGGTTTGGTTTGATTTGGTTTCCAGCTAGTCCTGTTCCACCTTGAACCACTGACAAACTAACAGAAATAAAAGTTAGCTACAGAAATTTATAAAATGAAGTCCCTAGCTAAAATGGAGGAAAACCCCCCAACTCTCTCTTCTAAAGTTTCTCATGTCCTTTTACTTGTCAATATAGATGCAGAAATAAATGGAAATTTTAACAGTCAGGGGGCTGGGATAACACAACTATGCAGCAGTGAGCAGGCAAATTTAATGAGCTCAAGGTCTAATCTCCAAATGTAAGCTCTACAGAAGTCTTGTCTATAAGGACATGTTGGAAGGCCTTTTTTCCACACATTTTTGCATGCGTTCCCGTTCTGGAGTTCTTTGCAGAAGGCGTGAGTGTCACACTTCTACATTAATTTTTGTATGCATACATTCATTCAGACTGATTAATTTTATCTCACCCTCATTCCTTCAAATCGTGACAAGGCTCTTAAAGGTCTTAAAGCTCTTAATGTGCGAAGCGATTTAATGGCACCAAGTTCAGAATAGCCCAAAGCATTGGCTATTAAACTAACCAATGAGACCTATAAAAATACAGAAAAAATATTATAAAAATTGTTCTACATTGTTTATTTAAAAAGAATACAGGTTCAATCAACAGAAAGTTCAACAGTGACAAATAGAAAAACGCTATTCTTGCTTATAGTGATACTGTAGGCCCAATCCCACAATTTTCATACTTGCTGGAAAGTTGAGTCAAGAGGTCATAAGAAGGCATAATTGAAAAAGGAATATATGCTATTAAATGTCTATTATACCTGGATAAGGTTTCACAGTCAGATAGCAGCACACTGTTGGTGAAGGATAAGGCTTTCAGAAATACTTAAAGACAAGATAGCCATACTTTCAGTAACTTCATTAATGTTCAACCTTCCAAGCGATTTAAAATTCTGAATACATTTGGATAGTTTATTAACTACTGACAATATTATTAATGCCTGTAATCACTAATAATATGCTAAATAATGTAGTGGTTAATTATCTTTTGCTTTAAATATTATTTCTAAGTAAGTCGAACACTCAGTTCATAGTAACAATAGCCATGGTATCTATGAAATATATATTGACAGAGGTGGTACTTTCTCACTTGCCCAACAACTCTCTCAATAACATTTTTCTCTTCTAAGTATAGGAAAATATTATGGGATAGGTATTAACAGATGCTAGCATTATAACAGTAAGTGCTTTATTATCTACAACATTGTGAGCTCCTGATTCATGTTACCGGGATTTTAATATAATCCAATCCACTTCAGGAAGAAGCAATTAACTTGCTTCTCAAATGGAACTGAGTTTTAAACAGTGTGAATGTGAAAGAATTTAACTTACTTTGAGCAGTTTTGGAGACAGGAGTGGGGAAATATCATACCTGATTCATCTTTTATTCAGTTCTACCACCAAAAGCATACAAGACATATAAATGAACATAAGCATATTTCAGTCCTTGAAAAAATCCCTAAAATGTTCATTTCTCTACCTCAGTCTAGAGAGTTTGTCAAATAATTAGCTGTACAGAAATAGACATTAATTGACAATGGTGGTAGATTTTGCCCACTATATGAAAAGGTGGTTTCCTATGTTGTATCTGTAAAGAACAATTAGATGAATCACAAGCACAAGAGTTACAAGATCATGTCTCGAAAGGACAATCTGAGAGCAGATAGGAATCAATTATCCATTACTATGTTGCTATATATATTAATGTATTTTAGTGAATTCATACCACTGTACCTTTCAACTGGATTATATGTCAGGATGTAATTCATTTTATCAAAGGAAAGGCTTATTTTATTGCTGTAATGGGTAAGTTTGTAAAGAAACTTGCTGTGATTTGTAAGCATACCAAGAAGAAAATCTTACTGATTTTCTGTAGTCTGTAACTGAAGTCTGTTCACTTACAAGAGATAACATTATTGTTTCTGCCATTACATTAATTATTGTCATTGATTGTTATTAATAATTGTCATTAATACAATTATTTGTCCTGTGATTTTACAGTGAGAGAGTACTTTTTTATCCTTAGCCACCTTTAATATATTCCAGAGATAACAAGTCATGGAATTCTCTGTATTTTTAATAGAACAGTCATTGATTCACTCACATCAACAAGATACCCAGATATGACAATAAACTTTAGTGTAAAGAGAGCACATTTTACAGATTAAAAATAAACTATGAAATATATATTAAAAAAATATGTCTCTCACTGGGAGACCAAGACATCTCTTTTAAAATTGAACTCACATTAGTGGCTCCTTCATTTTATACTTTCTGCCCAAACTAGCACTGTGCCTTAGCTAGCTTTCACAAACAAGAGCTAGTTACATAGCTGTAGCTGTAGCTCCTGTAACTTCAGTGCCACTGTGTGTACAGTCAATTGGTTCTGATTGTAAGTCATTCTCCTGAATTGTTTTTGCTTTCCATTTCAACCTTTTGCAGCTTTCTTACCATGGTGCTATTGCTCTTACATCATAAACCTGAAATTGGTTCACAGAGAAATACTTCATCTACTGTAAACAACACATTTTCCTCTGAAGCACAGTTCGAATGAGAGGCAAAGATTTGCTTGGGATTCTTTGATATTAATTCTGTTTTATATAAAGCATAGTATATACAGCTGTTCTGTACTGCTCTGGTTTTCTCAGTCTTCTTAGCTTGGTCTTCTGTCATCTCTTCCACCTGTTTTGTTGCTAGTAGGTGAGAAAATAAATGTCTCTGTACAGTGATAAATAGATTAATTTCTTTTGAGATAAGAATGCATGCAGATGCAGTAATTTTAAGAAATGAAAATGAACTCAAAATGGTAGAATGAATTTTTACAATCATCTCCTAAAACTGGAGGGTTATATGTCCACATTTTTGTGTATGGATCTTCTAATGTAGACTATCTGTTGCAAAAAAATGTTTTGAAACTTAGCAGTCATGATTAGCCCTGCTCAAGATCTTCAGTCAGGGTTGTCATCTGGGCCACAGTGTTGGTCATGCAGCTCTATTGACTTTATTTCTATCTAGGCCTAAAATTTTAATCCAAATGAATTCTGTGCTACTTGGTGAGGTGGCTAATTTATGTGATTAGATCCAGGTCCTCAGTGGCATATGGCCCTCCTCACTTCCAACACTGCTTATCCTATCTTTCATGCAGTTTAAGTGTTCAGGTGTTACACTTTACTAGGAATAAAAACAGACTGCAAGATTTGGGGAAAAAAAAAATCTAAAGATTCTTTTTTCTATTGAGAGGTTAATGATTTTTCTTATTTTTTTTACAAGATAGATACTATATTATAGGTATTCGAGGTAGGCATTTTTTACAATGGCAGAGACAGGACACTGGGCCCACTGTAGCCTTTCTAATGCCTTATGTAGCCTTTCTTATGTTATGGTCCTATGCTAAGGTAGTATAATTTTTTCTATATGTACTTGGTGAATAATTCTTAATTTACAGCATTTTACTGGCAAATACTCAAAATTCATTTTGTTTAGGTGCATAATTGCAAGCTATGATTCTGTTCCCCAACTCACTGAACAAGACCCTTAGGTTTCATGCATCTATCATTTGAATAACCCTTTGAATTAATTAATTAACTTCTTTAATTTCTGGTTTATCCAATGCTATCATAGTGTACCATGTTAGATTACACACAAAGACATATGAGACTGTCTAGGAAGACAAAGTGACATCTCTTTCTGTATCTGATTTCCCAACACATGAATATGCTCATCTTCTTATTCTTATTTTTATTATGAAGTTGTCAGGGCAGCAGTTGCCTCTTACTCTGTGCATACAGCATTTAGTATATTAGTATAATGTGACCCTGATCTTTTCCAGAATGTTGCTGCTAAGTTAATTATTCTGAAAACCTAATAAAAAGGTTGAGAGCACAGTTTAATTAAATTACTTTAACTGTTTTAAAAAAAAGCATGAAACATTTTTAGCTGTAAAAAGAAATATTATATAAGCAATCAATGCGACCAACTTTTTATGTACTATATAACAAGTCAAACTGAAGGGTTGGTTTGTTACATTTAACTGTTAAAAAACTGTGCCCACTGGAATTTTTTCAGGCATGAGCAGTTTCAGGAAGATTTCATTCCACTTGCAGATTCATTACTGGACCACAGTATTTGGCAAAGGCATTATTTGTTTTAAATGTTACTTATTTCCATTTCATTCAAGCACAATTTATTAACACAATAATTTAAAAATAAAGTGTCTACACCAAATTTTAGGACTAACTTATAAAGTTTAAAAATATACAGCATAAACCAGTATCCACTTAAGATTATCTAAGATTACATATTGTAGCTGAAAACTACACAAACAAATTTAATAACTGACAAACTCATTGGGTATTCCCAGACACCCCATCTCCTTCCCTGATGTCCTATCTCCTAGTTTTGTATATGGCAAAGACATCTTAGAGTCATTACAGCTGTAATGTATTATGTACCTAGACATAATAAACTTATGGCTTCTGGAAAAAGGGGTAAGAGCAAAACCCAAGGTACAGGATGACATGCTCTATAGTATATAGTAACCCAGTTGTACTGAGTTAAGATACTGCTGTCTCAAGCTGTTACTGGATAACTCTGCCAGAATTAGTCTCCCCCAGAAAAGTGAGTATGTCCCTGCTTCGCAGGGGCCTGCATCCAAAATTCAGTCTCTTCGCTTATACCACTGATAAATATATTTGAACTAATTTACCAGATTGTGAGTTTGGGTAGATAAGGCAGTCCATCCAAATACCTGCTTGTTGCTACAGATACTGTTACATCTCGCAGAGGAGTGGGGCAGAGAGATGGCATGATATGGTCTTAAACTGAGATAGCCAGATGTACCAAGAGGCATCTGTCATGGCTGTAAACTGACGGAGCTGAAAATTGCAATTTCTTTATGTAATCATTAAAATCTAATTTGGTCACAATCACTGAGAGCAACTATGGCTATTTCTCACAGTCAGAGACTCAGGTGTGTAAGATATTAAAGGTCAAAGCCCTAAAGGACTATCAGTGTTTACTCTTGAATAGCTTTAGAGGATGGAATTAAACAATTTGATTAACTTTAGTCACTTCTAATGAAGAAGGGCTCACTGGTGTTCTCACTGGGAGAATGCCACTGAATCACACCTGTTTAAACTGCCTGTTAAAGCAGTGTAGATTCTCTGCTTTTCTATAGGAAGATAACATGAGTTCATGTATTTCTTTCAAGTGCTGTCTGGTGGTGCTAGAGAAATCACTGAATTAGCCTTAGGCACAGTAAGACATTTTTTACCACTTTCTGGAACATTGAGTATTATTTTTCAAAAGTAGAAGGTTCCAATCTCATTTAGTCATCTTTTTGTTTATAAAATTAAAAATGATGGGTAAAAATTTGGCAAAATAGGACCCTTTACTTATGATGATGCTCTTTAGAATTCTGAGAACCTACTCAGATAACAGCATCTCTGAGGCTAAACTTTTTTCAAGAAACCATGGAGTATGGCTTAGAGTAATCTGTTTAGGTTTATGTTACAAAAAGAATAACTAAAACATGAGTTGTAGTTTATCTAAAAAAAATAACCCATTAACATAATACTGGAAGGGAACATCTGTCTTCTGCATTGACATCCTCTTAAGAAAACCATTCACATTGCTCCATTCAAGCGCAGATTTTCAGGACAGAGCTAGAGATTGACAGTATAACAAAACTAACTTCATCAGGTTAAAAAAAAGAAACTGTCTTCCATTTTGAGTTATGGGCCAATCTAGCTAGGTTTTTTTCCCCCTCTGGGAGTCACAAATCTGATACATTTCTATTATATATTCATAAGGAATAGGTATTTATTGGACTGGGATTTATGCAAACTTCTCAAGAAATACGGTAGCTTGGGCAGAAATTACTCTAAGTGCACATTTGCCCTGAGATGCCATCTCTCAGTTCCACACTGAGAACATGTATAGCCAATGAACTGGGTCAGATAATGTGTGAAGGCAAGGGACTAAAATATTCTAGGAGTAAACCCAGCTTTGATCCCTTCTGACAACATAAGCAAGGCCTTTGCACAGAAGTGTATCGCAGCTGGGAAGGCAGCCAAGAAACCTTGTATTCTCTTCTATCATAAACCCTGCCAAGTCATAGCTCATTTAACTACTGTAGATTGTCAGCCTGTTAAAACTAATTAATTTTTAGACCAAATAGCCACTGTCATTCTGTTTTACTAAAAATGATAACTGGATAGTTTTGGAGGATGAAGTTCTGAGAACTCAGATGAAATCTGGACCAGAAGTATTGTTCCACTGGCAAAGCTGCAGTTTTGTAGAAGAAACTTGTGCAATGTAGTGTCTTATTTGCTAAGAAATAAGGCAGTATGATCATAGCATGATTATGTATGAAAGGTAAGTATGTAAGGTAGTATGAAAATAGCATGTTTCAAAATTAATTTTTTTCTCATAAAATCTCAAGTTTGATGCATCCTGAGTACGAAATTATTAACCATGAAGAATGAACAAACTGATTCCCAGACATCCTTTTTCTTCTGACATATAAATTTACTTTAAATAACACATACATATCACTGCAGGCTATTACTAGTGCAGTATAAGTATACAATGTGAATTAGTTTTGCATGTTTATAAGAAGATCGCTTAGTAGTAATGAGTTTTACAACATAATGGACTTTACTATAGGGAATTTTGCAATATTAAAGACTGTGTACTTACATCAACAATCAAGAAGTCCAGCCAGCACCAGGCATTAGTAAAATATATTTGAAAACCATATGCTACCCATTTTAAAAGCATTTCCAAAATGAAAATATATGTAAAAACTTTGTCAGCATATTCCAGCATGGTCTTGATAGTTTTGCGCTGTTCAATATAGATATCTTCAAAAGCCTATGGAAAAATATATTCAGGTATTACTAATGTTTCACAGAATATACATGATAAAAAAAAAAGGAATAAATAATAAAAAATAAGTGGGTCAGAGCTAATCTTTCCCCTTGCTCTTCTGCATCCTCTTATTTTACATGTTTCCCATCTTTAACCAAACTACAAATTGTAGCAACTTTATGTATTCTGCCCTGTCTAGGGTTGAATATACATATATGTCCCATTTTCCTAATGAATGAAGAAATAAACTCAAAGCATGAATTTTTGTCCACTGTGATATTAAGAAACTTTCACATACACACACACAAAAACCCCTTTCTTATACAAAATCTGTTCCAGATCTGTATATTCCATTCTAGAAAGTAGTTAGGGAGATTACATTTCTATGCTCTATCAATCATCCTTATGTCTAAAAGTCAAATTAAAGAGCAATATATTTGCTAGAATGTACACTATGCACATTGATACTGTAGCAAATGTTCAACTTGAGTAAAGCTGGAAAGGAAGGTAATGTAATTTTGTTGAAAAGTGTTTTTTAAGTTTAATTTGCTGTCACACTCTTCCCTATCTCCTGCTTCCAAAAAAGGAACAGAATGAAGTAATTATTCCATTTTTTGTATGGTCTTTCGTAATCAGAATTCAAGAAGTGGCTGAGCCTAGAAGGAATTAAGGATTTAAAGTCATACATTTAGCTATATATTCACAGTTAACAATGGTCCTTTGTACTCAAATCTCTTGATGAACATGCTGAAAATTGGTAGGCAGCTTAAATCTTGAGTAGATATTCTGGCTTAAATAAAATTGCACCAGCTTTACAGTGGTAAACCGAAAGTATCACTGAAAAAGTGCATGTGAAATTTAACAAACTTTTTCTAGTTTGGGCCAAGTTTCATTCCATCCTGAAACGATGAAATGCAGGTCATTTTATACAGCTCCTAGCAAAGCAAATCTTTCTGAAGCAAATTGCTTCTAAACAGGTATCTAAATATTTCAGCATCTGCAATTTTTTTTCTACTTACTAGAGCTCCACTGCTGAGAAGAATCATGAAGACAATGAAAGTCTCAAACCAGTTGTGCTCAACTATACTGTAGCAGGTTTTTCTAAGATTCCACCAAATTTTTCCTTTGCCATCTTCTATACTTACTTGACAACATGGAAATTTCTGCACACAACCTGCATTAGATTAAGAGATATTAGGATCAAAAGGCAGACTATTTCAAAGTCAGTATTTACCGTGGTATCAACATTGTTAGAAACTTTAACAAATTTTATAATAATTTTATAAATTAAACACTGGAGTCCTCTTTTATAGGATGCCGGATATCTGAATTTGTCTCAATAATTTGGAGAGAAACCAGACAATAGAAGATGTAATTATGAGTAAACTCAGTCCAAAAAACACTGATATTTTTGACTGTTGGCATGTAACTGTTCCATTTGTTGATGGAGTCTCACAAAAATTAATTTGTTGCAAATTTCAAGGGCCATTTCAAATAACTGAGAAGCATTTTAAGAATAGAAAAGTTAATAAAGTTTCTTAGTAACAGGATGTATGCAGTGGCCAGGCAGATAAAATTACTCAAAGCCCAGGGAAACCTTATTTTGGCATCTGATTTCCAGCACTCTAGGCTATGAGTGTTTTCTTTCAATTGTTGAGGTCATGAAGGTCCAGCAGATTTGAAAAGTCTCAAGAACTTAACTTTGTCTAGAAATAATGCCATTTTACTAATACAGCTCTGAAGTCAATAGTTATTCTACAACCTTCTGTAAAACAGGCTTCTGGTTCAAGAGCTTCTTCACTTTCAATTTCTGCTTGCTCGCCCTCTCCAGGAGGAGCAATATCAACTGTGCTGCCTTCTGATGAGCTGGATGCATTTAGTTTCTGCAAGTAAAGTTCCACACAACAGGTTTTTTTCATTAGATATGTATTCTTTAAAAAATGACACTAAATCAAATCATGCTAGTCTCTGACTTTTGAAGAACGCTAAATTTATACTGATAAATATGCATCACCATAAGTAAAAACATAGTCATGACATGTACATTGTATAGTTTATCTTCTCATAGGGAACAATTAAATATAATTTGGCTACTAACCTGATCCATTTATAATACTTCTGAAGTATTCTCAGTAGTATTAAAACTGGAGAGCTTGCATGTACCATGCTCTCGAGTTATTTCATTTTCTTTACTATATCGGATTACACTGAAAATGTGTCTTAATCTTCCCAGCAAAATGAACTAACAGAAAACTCCACATATATCTTCATGTCCACTACAGATGGTGTTTTCACAAACATACACCATATCTGGATTAAAAAGTTGTGAATTTAATGGCATTTAATGGCAAATTTCTGCACAGTTTAATTTTTGCAGACAGCACAAATTACCAGATCTGAAATATCTTCTTTGCATTCCAGTCTCTTCTGCATATTGACAGACCTCCTGAGGTCCTTTCCATCCCGAATTTTTCTATCATTCTATTACTTTTGTGTACAGTGATATACTATAGTCCTTACTGCAGTAAAAGCACTTCTAGATCTGAAAACTGCAAGAACTGGAGAGTGATATAAAGCAACTGACATTAAGTAATTTCTTACCAAGTACATTGAAATTTGGATCAGGTCAAGCTGTTTATCAGCCATGCAAGACTGCCCATAATTTTGTCCTTTTAAGAAAGCGTATTTTGAAAGGACAAACATGCTAAAGATGCACGCAACTAATGCAATAATTGGACATAGAGTTTGTAACTTGTTTTCAGTTGTCAATACTGTTTGTGTCTTTATTTGCTTTCATCCAAAATACATTCTTTTTTACTGTGAAATAAGGCTTGTAATCAGAAAGCAACATTAAAAAAAGCATGGTAGTGAAATACTTCTGGTTTATACCATGTAGCAGTAATAGATAGGAATTTCAAGGGGGAATCTAGAACGCACCTCTAACTGAAATACTTAAAATTGTACAGGCACTGATGTAACAAAAGGGCATTTTGTCACAGACTAGAGTTGTGGTTTCAGCTAAGCAGATCTGGTCATGCCCTTTGACCTATGTGAAGACCTTCCTATACAAATGTTTTGAAAGAATGCTTAATACAAATTACTTTTTTACATTTAGCTTTCAAGATAGTGACATTTTTAGAATACAAAAAAATACTGTTCAGATGATTTGAATGATTTGGCAACAAATAATAGTAACTTTTTAGAGGCATTTCCATGTATTCTCTTCTTCAGAGACAGTGCTGCAAATTAAAACTAGTTACTTAACATTCAGTTAAAACCCAGTCCCTTCAGAAAAATGCATTGGGAGCTAAGACCTTTTTTTCTGCCAGAAATGAAGTAAATGGCACATATATCTTTAAGCAATTCTTGGTGAGCAGTTCTTTCCTCATATTCAACTCTTACATGAGATGAATGAAGTTTCAAAAAAATTCATGTTGGGTAATAGATAATTTCAGGGTTAAGTTTCAAGAAGCTGCCTTCATACACGCACATGCAAATGTAGCTGGTATATGGTCACTCATAGCTCAGGCTACATGGCTGCTACTGCATTGTGACTAAAAATAAAGGACTTGTCCCCTAATAGAAAAGATTGACAAGCACACAGGTATGAGTTTGAAAACCATTCTTTCCCTTTTTAAATATCATGATCTGTCATACATGGAAAATCACACTGACAAATGTGAAAATATTTTGATAAATACATTGAGATTTGGAGTTTCCAATCATTAATTTATGCTTAGTAAACATGTTGAAATATCATGTTTCCTTTTCCATACTGCACTTCCTCTGTGATTTCAAAAATGTATGTATGTAAAATAGTTACAGCCCTATTGCCTCTAAATGGAATCATTTTATTACCAGTCATGTAGATCACAAAGTCTGAAATAAGATATTGTGTACCTCATATAGTGACAATATTTTAAACTTTGCTTTCTGTATTACATTTACAGACCAAAATGCACATTAATGTACACTATAGTCAGCATTATTTGCACGCCACCTTATTATCCGCACATAAGTCTCTCTTTCAAAAAGGAAATCAGATTTGTGAATTAACTCTCTTATTATATATCATTGTAATACAAAGAAATAAGAAGTCTGAAACGTGTCACTGAAATTATAGGCAGTTTCTTCATTAAATAAAAACCAAATATTGTGAAAATAATAATCTGTCACATTGAAGTTAGGAAAATTAAAACTAATTCATGGCCTGATCCATCATCATTAAATCAATTACTGACTTAATAGTAGCAAGATAAAGGTTCACAGTAAGCATCAATTATTAATCTATACGACTGCCAATTAAAGCAGACAATTTTTTAACTGCATCTTCCCATGGAAACTCTGTTGGAGGTAGTCCTGTCAGCATAGTTGCTAAAAACCAAGTGATAGAAGTGCAATTTATAATCAGCACACACAAAACCTACTATAATCCCCTTCATTATTTTTCACATAAAGCATTCTCTTCATTATTTTTCAAATAATCTCAAAAAATTGCATTATAAAAACCAACTTATTAAACTAATAAAACTCTTCTTCTTTGTTGCAGGACCCTAAATTAGGAAAGAAGCATTGCATTTTAAATAAGGTGACTTTAATAATCTTTTTTTCTAGCAATAAAACTAATAGAACTAATAGGAAACTGAAGATACATGATGGGTTAACAGAATCTTCTTTTCACCTCATGTGATTATCAGCCTCTAGAACACGCCATGCCCTGTAAATACTTATTTGCATCTTCAGTGATATCACATTTTCTTTCACAAAAATACATTTGAAAGCAATTGCTTATGATGCAGCATTCTCAAGGCCTGAATTAGCAAAACCACATGCTTGACTAGAGCAGAAGCCTGAGCAATACTGTGGAAATCACACACAAAAATAAAATTAAAAAAAAGACTACCTCAATGGGTTTATATTTTTCTGAAAATAGTATTATAGCTATTACTGTATAGGACAGAAGGTAAAAAAAATGCTTCATCACCAACCCAAATACTTGGTTAATATATGTATAATCAGCCTCCATACTGTCCTTTCAGAGCAGTGCATCTCTTTTCAACAGCTTAGATCATTAAAACAAGCTTTGACCAACAGCATGTTAATGTGCCCATTAACAAGAAAATGCATTCACTTAAGACCCGGTCTTGCTCTCATTCATTTGTTTTTATTCTAGATTTCAATAAGAGCAAGAGCAGGCTACTAAGATTTTAAGCTTTACAAACGGCTTCATGATTCAAGTGACAAATAAAGGGATTCAGCCATTACAAATTGCCTTTAGTAATTCAGCCATGTGATTTTATCCTTTGAATCTTGAAAGCTGCACTGTAATTGAGTGACAAATTATAAAATAATGGGGATCATTGGTTCCAAAGTGATTCTAAACTGACTTTAAATCTCAGATCTTATGATATTTGACTTCTATATAATATTAAGAAAACCACTTTAAAAATCTCTTTCCTTAGAGTTTTATTTGATGTTTGAAGCATATCTTGGTTTAAAATTTAATTAGTAAAATCTCAGAATTTTCAGAACACACACCAGTATGAATTTCTTTTGGCATCTCTGGACAATTTATACTACAATATAATATGGGTAGATCATACTACACTATAATCAATGGTACAAACCAAACCATTTGGTTATGCTTTTGAAGCCAGTGAGACTCTGCCTGAAGAAAACAGATTTGAATCCTGCTACAGGACTGAAATCACAATCCCAACAAAATTCTGACACCTAGTTTTACTAGGGTAATTTGACCTCCTTAGTTTCATGTATCTTTGACTCCTGTGCAATATTTGATGTCCCTGTCCCTGAAGGCTCTGTCAATTGCACATCACTGGATGTTATACTTGCCTATAATGAAAAAACACCTAGGGTAAATATATATGGAATTTTATAAATCTATGCCAACTACTCCATAGTCTTTCTAATTTGCACCAAGTCAAGTCCTCCAACTCAGTCACAGACTGCTGTCATGAAACACATTCCAAAATACCACTATTTATGAAGGAGTTTAAAGTTTAAGAAAACAGTGTTTGTACAATGCTTTGCTTTGAGAGTTTTTTAAGGGGGGTTATTTGCTAAGTGTAATTTTAGCAATTATGAAACTATTGGCTCTGCTTACAGTTTATAAAACTCAAGATATGCACTGCCCAAATGAATACAGAATGTAGTTTGTAGCATCTTGAATATTTGCATTACAGTGCAATGTAGATTTAAAAGCATAACTGTAATTTTTATGCAAGTAGCTACTGCAATAGTTTAAATGTTATGCATTAAGGAGCTGAAGTTGTGGCAGTAATCATTACATAAATCACTTAACACATTTCATTAAATATTTACATTTATAAGGGCTGAATCAAAAAGGGTTGTTTTTATTCTTTAAAAACTATGCATGCTCCCTTTTCCTTTGGCCTCTTTAACATATAACATTCCAGTACTTTTATGATTCATACTTCAAAACCTGTAGAGCATGCAGTTATTGCTAAAGACTGTATCAAGATATCCAGAAAAATCATTAGCAGAGCTAAAAAATATATGTCGGGGTTGCCAATCCCACCTGACCATGCTGTGACGTGAGTCCCATGACTCAGCAGAGAGCAGCTGTGCATGTTTCTACTGTCTTGCAATGGATAGGGAAGGTACATAGCTGAAGAGCATGCAGGCCAGTCAAAATCCATTAAAAAGTGATTATATATATATATACATATATATGTATAACTTGCTTAGGTAACCTGTGTGAAAATGGTGACACGTTGCTCTACCTGGTTAAAAAGCACCAGAGCTGCATTCTTGATTGCTCCAGCTTGGTTTTACCCCTGTGAGAAGTAAGAATGGTAGGTAGTGAAGTTCAAGACACAGGATCTCTAGTTTTCCTTTTTTTGGAATCTCTAATTCAAACATGGCTTTAACACAATTAAAACATAATTATTAAATATTTTATGATCAGTTGGCATAAAGGGAAATACATAACACCTGAAATGTCCATCAAACTTTTCTACAGAACTTGTTAGTTTATTTTAGAGAAATAAGAAATGCAGAAGCTAGACCTAAGAATCTGCACTCTGAAATCATGATTCATAAATAAAAATAAAATTAATTAAATTAGTAAAGACATGGTTAGCAGATTTGGAAAGTATTCCAGTATTTATATAGTGCTTAATGCAAATTAATAAAAATTTTAAGTTTTTTTTTTCTGTTTAATGTTCTAGTCTTCATTTAACTGACTATGTGATTATGTCTTATTTGCAAAAAATGTACATACAATAAGCAAAATACTTTGAAGATGTATGTCTTCCCATTCCTCCTTCATCCTCTAATAATGGTGGTAGAACTTAGAGATCTCAATGAAAATACATTTCCTTAATTTCTGTTCAAATTAAATGTGAAGTATCATACTGTGTAAGTTTCTAGTTTAGATTTAGTATGCTATATACCTCTGACTCTATAATCTCTCCCTCTAATTGTTTCAAAAGAGGATTGGATTGGTGTCCAGACAGTGGCCCATCAGTCTATCCAGAGAAATGGTTTCATTCATTATTTATCCACAGCTAGTCCACAACTTAAAGAATCTGTGACTTTTGAAGATACAGGCCCAGAAGTGGTAATTTTTAGAAAAGGGGAATTTAGATTGTTGGATATTTTAAAAGAAATGTGATAAAAAATCATCCAACAAATTGATCAAATCACTACTGGGGATGTTTTGGCTAAGAAATTTATTGAATCCCAATGGCAATGCTTAACTTCTGCGAATACAATAACTGTGTTCCTGTCTTTTTACTTCACCTAGCCACAAAGGCATTAGCGAAGCCAGTGAGAAAACTGAACTTACTCCTTGTTTTGAAAATTCAGTGGATTAGATGATGAAGGATATTTTAAATTTTATTAAAACCATCACTGTGATTTCAGAAGTTAACTCAGCAGCATTACTTCTCCAGTCTGAATTTGCACTTACTGCACATATACTGTAGATAGAAAGGCTTTTGGAATTCTTAATGATAGAGGCCTGTAGGTATATGTATTTTTTTAGTTGTGAAATAAGCTTTCCATAGCTGATTAATATATTTGAAATTACTTTTCCATGCTGAAATCCAAAACTTTATTCTATGTAGTTGTGATTCAGATACAATGAACAGTTGTTAAGTGGTACAGAAATACAATAGCTAGGAGTCTTATGTTTGGTAACATTAACATAGTACATTCTTTTCACTGATTAGCAGGTATATTTTAGAATAGAAACAGCATCCACAATGGTAACTTTAAAAAACACCAAATCATCCCCTTTAGTTAATTCTAATTTTCTTATTATCTTCAACATTAATTATCTTGAGTATCTTATTTTCAAGACAGAAATCTGTTATTTCTGATGGTTATTTCATTGGGTATTGCAGCTCTATTTTCTGACAGTAGATATTAAAAAAAATCCTTCTTCAATGTATCAGTGAAATGTTTGCTTCTTTCAGGTACTTTCAGCAGTGGGCAACTTTTAAATCTAATAAACGTTATTGTTCTGTTTCATCCAGAGACTTCCCCAAATTTCTAGTGATAAGTGTTAGAAAGATCTTGTTTAGGTCTGGAACTTGCAACCAGGTTCCAGAATAGATTCTGGCAAATTTGGGAAGTTATTAACTAAAAAATTAAAAATTAATTAGAAAGTGTTTTTTATGAAATGGGGGGATGGGGAAAGCAAACAGCCTTGCAAAAGAAACTTGGTGGCTAGTTATTTTGTACCATAGTAGATCTAATAATAAAAATAGGAAAAATTACAATTTTTCCCTCACTCCCCACAGTTACAACTTCTATAGTAATGACCTGCTCTTTGCATACCCCTCAGGGGCACACAGCCCCTGCCCCACTTCTAGCATCACGTCTTATTGATGACAGACTTTAAATAATCATTGTGCTCTTAACATCAGTGACAGTCAGTAAGACACCAGAAAAAATTGGTTCATTTTACAGTCCCTGTGCAGATCTAGCTTCCCACAGCTGTGTTGTTAAATAAAAAGTTATTAAAGGAGATACCTCATGAGGGTATTTTAAATGCTATGTACTACCACAGTTAAAGCAGGGAAAGTTCTGCCCCATCTCTTACCCCTCCTTTTGCAGACCAGGCCTTCTCCTAGCAGGAATGCTGTCTCAGTGGTATCCCTTGAGAGGCAAAATAAAGCAAATAATGGTGTACTGTTCTAGAGAGGTAACTTAAACGCTGAGCCAATACACTCTTTATCTTCCTCAGAAGACAATCAGAAGGCAGCAAAAGATTCAACAGTACTGTTAATTTGGTAGGAGAAGATTAGGAATCTTCACAAATTCTTGTCACGCGCCAGAACATCTGTTCATATATTACCAAAGCAGGTGGGTTTTTTATACACACAATGAAAAAAAGCACTTTATCCTTTCCCTAAAAACCATCCAGAAGGAATGGAATAAGGAATCCAGAACAGAAGCTGCAATTAATATAGAATTCACAGTTTTCAGGGCACTGGTAAGAAATTCCTGTCTTACTAGTTACTGTTCACAATATGCACACTTGCACTGTACGAATACATGTCAGTTAAATGCTAAACAGTTGTGTGTGAGCAGAACTTGAGGGAAGTGTTATTGCTCCAGCTTGACAATAGTAGTGATTATTACGTTCTATGGAAATCTTGAGGCTCCACAGAAGTTCTAAACTTATACTATACCCATTGAAAATTTCTCCACAAGTTTTTAAGATAGAGACCATCCATCATTTACTGTCAGATTTCCCACAGTCACCTGAAATTTTTACTTTCCAATTGCTTGTACAGACTGTTGGATTTGGTTTCTCTTCCTGAAGACATACAAATATATCTAAAGTCCATTAAAAAAGGGCAAAATGCCTTTTTATTTATTACGGTTCTGAATCTTCAGGATGGCCTTAGAAGAAAAAAGCACGATGTCTGAACCAAGCAAAGATGGGAACAAACAGAGCAATTGACTTGTGAAAGTCACCCTGAAACTGGTATAATTCAGAACTTCTCAGCACAACAAGGGCTTTTACTCCATTTTCTTGGGGTGTACGTACATATATTCACTTGGAAAGCAGAGGAGTTTCTGCCTTTGCAATGCATTTGATTTTGTCCTCAGCTGTCCTGATAGAATATATGGCAGTACACTGTAATCTGAACCATTCAATCCATCTTAAAGAAGAAATAGACAAGTAATACCTATGGGGTGATGTTATTTTACTTACATCACTCTAGTGACGTGCCTTACAGGACGGACCCACAAGCACTGTAGCAAAGTGGTAAAGACTGCCAGGGGATCAGGAGCCAGGCGTGGATGGGAACTTCCCAAGCCAGCTCTGGTGCTGTAGCTAACATGTCACGTCACCAACACATTTAGCATCTGCACAGCTTATAAGCCTTCCAAGTTCCTAATGCATATTACAAACTTAAAAAAAAGTAACATATTCATGAAATTTTTAGGTAAGTGACTTCATATGATGAAGTTACTAGGAAGGCACTCATCACCGCATTTATCAAAACTAACCACTATCAAAAGTAAGGAAAGCAGAAAATTTATAGTAAAATGTCATTGTAAAGCACATCAGAATATATGAAAAGACTTAGAATACTTTGCTGAAGATTCATTGGAAAAGACAAGTAACTTTTATTAGATCTGCTTACATGAAAAATACTCTCAGGCCCAGAGTAACTCTGAAAGCTTTTTTTTTTTTAAATACTAGTTGAGCTCATAAATTTTATCACTTTACACTTCTTCTATCTCTTATATTCTTAAATTGTTCTGGACAAGCACTACTGCTATACTATCTTATATATCTGCATTGAAAATGTTTGTCTCATAACTGAGCACCTGAGGTGATAGAGTATCTTGCTCTTAATCTTACAGTTCTTAGGCAGAGTAACCTTCTTTGCAGTTGCAAATAAGCACACTCTTTATGTTTCTTCATGTTCTTTAGCAAAAAAACCCATACTATGATTAACTGGATCATGGCTATCCATTAAAGTTTTGTGGTATGGTTTGGTATTGCTGAGGAATACAGCATTATTTGCAAATATGGCAGCTATACAGCTATGATACTGTAATGAATGCAGGGCTTCTTTATAGAAGAACTCCCTTTATGGTAATCAAACCCTTTTGTATTAATGAGTTATCACACAACACCAGAGCTTCTAATCTAACTGAAAACATGTTTATCCATGGTTCCTGATCCCTTAAACCTCACAGTTCCTACATTTCTAATGGCATCAAATATAATTATATTCTGCTAATGCATTTATTAGCTTGTCATTGAACATTGCTCCAACATACGAAATTTTCCTTGAATAGGACCTGGTCATGATCACTTCTGGTATTTGAGCCACTTATATTTTGAGGCACATGGCTTCTGGTTTTTAGACCAGCTTTTGTCTCTTTGCACAATAGCATAGTAATTTCAAGTAAACTGCTTCCACATGCACCTATGTTACAATATTATTCTGATCTCCAGGATAACTTGAGATACTGCTTCATCGTGACATTGATTGGTGTCTGGATTACTTCAGTTCAGCCAGCCATAGTCTCTGAACCCAAAATCTGTATGAGTATTACTCACAAAACTCTTTAGATAATCAGAACACATCAGTGCTTTATGATGTCTCAGGAGTCATTTTTAGAACTACCCTAAATACAGAAAAAAGTAATTTTTCTCCACTTATATTTGATTGGATATGCAAAGCTGTATACTCTTGATTGTTCCTTAGCCTTCTGCAATACTCTTATCCCATAAATCCTGATCGCATTATAGGCACTACAGAAAGAATGCTTTATGAAATGTGTGCTAGTCCTAAAACCTCATAAAATGGTGAAAAAAAATCATACTTAAAATGATACCTCTTACAAATGCTAATGAACAGAGTATTAAAACCATAAATTCTAAGGACCCTCTAGTATACCATCATGCGGGGTAATTTTTTTCGTGAATTATAATTACATAAAATAATAAAATATATTCACATGGGATAAAACAGTTTTTAAACAATTATAAATATGTAATTAAGAAACATGTAAATGCATGACTACAATGTAATTGTTAAAATACAGAAAACCCTACCTGTTTGCTTTCTTCCATATCAGATTCGCTGCTAAATTCTTCTGTATTTAAATTTTCAAAATCTGATTCTCCAACTGCAATTGGCACTGTCACAGTGAGGCCTGGGTTGTTTATGAATGACATGTAATCGTTTTCATCAATTACGTATTTTTCCACACTGCTGCCTGTGCCTACACCACTGGTAGTTCCATTCCCATCTTTAAGATAATTCAGATCTTTACTTATTTCAACAGCAGTATGATTGGAAATGCAGCTCTCCTTCTTGTTGTTTAGCTCTTCAAGTGCTTTGATTTCCTCTAAAGATTTCTGCTTTCTAACAAAGGCTTTCTGGATGAACTCCTGTATCTTTTTTTTAACATAATCTATTCCCTTCTGAATCCTTGCCACAGCAATCTGGAGATTGTTCATTTCATTATCATCATCAGTAGCAGCAAGGTTGTCTGAACTAAATGAGCTCAGCAGCAAGGCCAGAAATAGGTTCAATACCTAAAAGATGAGAGAATACAGCTGTATAGTAAATCCATACGTATAAGAAGTGAGTATTTTTACAGGATACTGTCATATAGCACACTTACTTTGAAAAAACATTCACTAATTTTAGACAACCGTATAGAAACTTAAATTACAAAATCTCCTTAGTTTTGATCAGTATTCACTCAGAAGATGAAAACAGACAAGCTTATACCTAAATAGTTTAAACTTTCGAATTTGAAGCAGTATGGTTGCTTAGACTCTAAAATTAAGAAAAATGTTACAAAAATTCTAGCTATACACATTCATCAGAGGTTTGAAAGGCTTCTGTCTAAATCTCTTAAAATCACTTGGAATTTAAGCAGAATTAAATAAACATCACTCATAAAATTATATGGGTTTCTATGATGCAGATATTTTGGAAACTTATATCAGTTAATGCTATAATAACCTACTTATACTTTCTAACTACTATTTGGAAGATTATACCATGAGACTGTGATTTTCTGTTAATTCTGGGCTTGCCTCTTAAATTCTATAAAGCTTGTTATAAAAGGATAAAAAGAATATTTAAAAATTAATTTTACACTTTAATCTCTATTATTTATAATAATATTATATTATTTGTAATTTGATTTTTTTCCTTTATCACTTGGCAAAAAATGAAAAATTTGTTTGCTCTTATGTAGGGATTTAAAATAAAAATGACTTCTTTCATCAGCAGGTAACAATCTTAGCACCAGTATTGCCTGAGAACTGTGGTTTATTGCCTCAGAATTCGATCATAGTTATTGCTGTTTTAATATAATCTCCTATAAACTGTAGCTATTTCACTAAAGCTTACAAGCAATTAATCATTTCATACTTTCAGTCTGATATACTAACAAGAATCAAAAGTTGTCATGATATGGCAAAATGGCATAAAAAACCTTTCCCTTGTTAAATGTGTTAGGTCTCTCATTTGTACTCTCTCCGAGATTAAATTCTGCAGACTTTCCCAATTCCAGAAAAGAACACTGAAGGTAAAAAGAGACTTGGAAGAAAGAAAATGATATGAATTTGAAACAGTATTTCTATGCTGCACCTAATGCTAAAGAAACAGTAGAGCAGGTTACTGATCAACTTTCTGGGGCTCTGCACATTTCTGCTGATATAATGTCAAGATTGCAAGGTCATGTAAATGACTGGGATACGAACATTTGGATATCTATTTTATAAAAATTTAAATCATGTTAAAATATATCACTAAAGGACGAGAATGAAATGAAATGCAATGAAATACAGTTTTTAGGCATATCAGAATGAACTGCAAAGATTAACAGTAAAAGAAACTGAAAAATAAAGTAAAAGTGTAAATGGTGCATTTCAGTTATAATCATGAATTCTAAGAAGTTCTTACCAATTGAATATTTATCAGCTGAACTTTTGGCATTTTAATTTGTCAGCTTGAATTAAAATTTTTGCATAAAGGTTTCTTATATAATTTTGAGATAGAAGCTTTTGGACACATTTTTAGGATGGATGTCCAATCAATCTGTATTTCATTTTTGTTTTTCACACCTAAACAGGCTAAAAAGTTCAGTACTTAAGTTGAAGATTTATACTTTTTTTTAAATTAAGTCAGAAGCATTAGTGCTGGAATTAGCTGTAATATGTGTACAATAGTCCATTAGACTTTTTTTCTCCAAAGAAGCCGCTGCCCAGGAGCTGGTGCAGCATAAGCTTTATTATTTCAAAAGTAGTTAGGAAGACATTTGGATTTAAAGAGCACCTCTCAATTAGCTGCAGCACTCCTATGATAGGGTGTTTGAGTTGCCATTTTGGTGTATTCCTAAATTTCTGGACCCATAGGGAGAGTATTTCAGTGTATGCAAATGAGTGAAAAGGGGGAGTAGGGAATCATCACAAGTTTTTACCCAAAAGCTAGCATGATCAGATTTATTTTTTAATTCTAAACAGAAGTATGACAAACATTCTCATTGCCTAGCTCTGTTATGTACATTTTGCATCAGAGTTAATGTTCAAAAACGTTCATCACGTACCACTAGGTTTCCAATCACCATGACCAGCATGAAAACAATAAGGCACATGGTTTGGCCTGCAACCTCCATGCAGTCCCACATCGTTTCTATCCATTCTCCACACAGCACTCGAAACACAATCAAGAAAGAGTGGAAAAAGTCATGCATGTGCCAGCGTGGAAGCACACAGTCACTGGAGATCTTGCAGACACATTCCTTGTAGCTTTTCCCAAACAGCTGCATCCCAACCACAGCGAAAATGAACACAATGATGGCCAGCACCAGGGTCAGATTTCCCAACGCCCCCACTGAGTTGCCAATAATTTTTATCAGCATGTTTAGAGTTGGCCAAGATTTTGCTAACTTAAAAACTCGAAGCTGAAAAAAAAATGCAGAGGAATCATTAGTGTTACTTATGAAATAGAAGCTAGGTCCATGTTGTTTAGCAGAGCATATCAGTTCCTGTAGATCAATTTGTTCTTCAGTAGGTATCTATTTTAATGGAAAGCAGGAAGCATGGACTATTTGCCTAAACTGCAGTATTCAGCATTTCATTTTAGTGATGCACATAGAAAAAAAACCCCATAATTTGTGTTTGTACCACATTTGATTTTAATATTTTTAAACATCCACTTACAGATGATTACTGAACAATTCTTAAAGACATTTTAGAAGTCTATACTCTTTTCATCATCTTCACTACACACTCTTTGCTGGCTTTGTTCCACATTTCCCTTAGGACCACATTAGGTCTTCCAGGCTTAGTCAGAAGATAATTTTTGACCAACAATTTGATGCTGATATTGTCACATCTATTCAAATAATAAACACTAAGTTAAAAATAATATTCAGTAACCAAACTATGGTATGTGAAGTAGGGTACTACTGCAACTGGTGCTAAGAAACTAAGTCACTCCTTCCTTCTCTCTGTATTTGGAAATAACCTAGGTTTTCAAGTAATGTGATAGCTATTAGTAATACAGACTTTTCAATCATGAATCTTCTGCCTCCAGTAAACATACCTATAAATTAGTTTGTGTACAATACTAATTGCTATAAAAAAAGACATTTCTAGTAGAAGCTCAATAATATTTCAATTTAAGTCAGATTGTTATGACTCTTTGTTATATGTAATGGAGTTACCGTATGTTTATTCTCGGTACCTATTAAATGTTGTGAAGAGAGGATCTACTTAGGGCCTTTATGAGTAACTTAAAGTAATGTTCACAATATAAAGACTAAAAATGGGATGATTCTTTATGCTGGTGGCAATATGTATGTTTTTACAGATATTCAGCTTTGATGAATCTTAATGAAATCAGTGTAACAAAGTTTTATAAAATTCTCAAAAGGTAGCAGTAAGTCTTATGCTGGCAAAAGATACCAGTAGGATAGGATATCAACAGGATAATTTGATACCAAAAGATATTGAAGGATATCAATTGACAAACACCTTAAACTTGTACTTATCAAATATGGCATGCAAATTAGGCATATATGAAAATAGTGTGTGCCATTTAAGTATATATCTTTACAATACTGGTAATTATGACAGACATCAGCACTTTTTTTTTTTTTAATGGGACAATTGCATGCAAATATTTAATTATCAAGGTATTTACCAATCTGAATGACCGAAGAACAGATAATCCTTCAACGTTTGCAAGACCGAGCTCCATTAAACTAAGGCTAACGATAATACCATCAAAAATATTCCAGCCTTCTTGGAAATAATAATAAGGGTCCATGGCAATTATCTTTAGTACCATTTCTGCTGTGAATATCCCAGTGAATACCTAAAACAAAATAAAATTAATTAGTTGAGGTGTTATGAGAAATTTATATACCTGAGTAAATTTTTCTAATCCAGCTTGAGTTCTCATACTTGCTGCCTGTACCTGTTACTATAAAAAATAGCTGATTGCTATCTCCAAATTGCATCTAAGCATTTCTAGACACTGAAACCTGATAATTAAAACCAAATTACTAAATCAGGACAGATATAGGAGGGCAGAGGTTTGGTAAACATATGAAAAGCTATTCACCAGTCAGCAGCTCAGCTCCATTTCATATTTGACTGCTATCTGCTAGACTATCGGTCCAGCAGATGATGGGATATGATTTGGTGTTTCCAGTCCCATTTCTAGAGGGTAGTCCCAGTAAAGCAAAAGAACACTTGACAGCAATTTTTTTCCTTGCTCACAGTCTAAACAGAAGAGTAAGAAGAAACTCTTTAAGGTCAGACTCCCTATGGACAGACTCTCCAAGGTCTGTCTTTTAGGACAGAGTTGAAGAATATGGGTTGAGTAGATGGGAAGTTGGAATTTCTTGCACTGGGCTTTTTGTAAGGATGTAGAGGTTTCACACAGAGCTACTACTCTGTGTGACAGCAATTTCCTTTTGGGAAAAAGAACTTCATGGTGATAAAGTTCTTTAAAATATCTGGAAGTGCCAAATGTGAAATGATCAAACACTTCTTAATGTTTTGAAGTCCAGAATTTAACCCAACACTTTCTTCCAAGGAGTAGTGATCAGTAGTTTGTGCAGCATAATAAAGAAGTTTTGGAGCATAATGCAAAACCACTAAAAACATATGAATATTCTGCACAACACTCAAATGATATCC
This sequence comes from Elanus axillaris, assembly GCA_026212715.1. NCBI lineage: Eukaryota > Metazoa > Chordata > Aves > Accipitriformes > Accipitridae > Elanus > Elanus axillaris. Next base: position 32,801,884 of record JANZLQ010000001.1, on the reverse strand, counting down.
TAGATGATCCAAAAGTCTACTGAAGTACACCAGCGTACTCTGCCATTGCCTTGTGATAGATAGTTCTTTACCCAGCTTGTTCTCAATCCTCTTACAGCAAGTTTTATGGAAGCAAAGCTGACTTTTTACAATACTATCTAATGATACCCATGATTACCTTTTAAGAAGATTAGGAAGTGGATATAATGCTGTGGGAACATTCACCACTGTCAAAGTGTAAATATTAACATTTTTTAAAGTGTATACTTTTGAGAAACTAGAAATATAGCAAGAAACACTCTACTAATAAATTGATATATGAGAGATGTTACCATATAGTCAGAAGAATGTAACAGGTATTGCTATGTGTGGTAAAGAGAATGCAACAAAGAGTATTCTTGATAAAATTGTCATATTTGTCTAAATAATTGAAAAAAAGCAATGAAAAACATTTCATTTTAAAATACTTCCTTCCCAAAATAATGCATTCCATCCACAAACTACTTTTTCTTGAGCATAACTGCATCCCCAAATACACAAAAATACATTTTAACAGAAGTAAACTCAAGTTTTCTTATAAATACTTAGGACTTTTGAATACTGAATGACTCAATATTACGAAACTGAATCATTGCATTTTAGACCTATTGCTTCCTTCTCATTAAAATGCTACAGAAAAGGCAGAGTCATATTTGTCATATTTAATTTATCCTCAAACAGACCGTGATGTCACAAGCAAAGCGTAAATTAACATATTTTGAATGGAAATCACAAAATTAAGGTTAATAGATTAATACAGTGAGGAACAGAATTTAATTGAAACCAGCAGGAATAGTATTCACTGCATATATATAGTCCTAATTAAGGATACTGGATTGTTACAAAGGTAGTTAAAAATATGACTGTTGCTAGCTTGGAGCAAAAAAAATTAAAATATGAGATGGAAAAAGGCAGAAGGCCTTGTAAGTATAAATGGTTGGAGAGAAATAATTCTAACAATATGACAGATCAACATTTTAAAATACAATATTCTGTAATCTGTGATGAATATAAGAACATGCCAGCGATTAGATTTTTGTCCAGGAGAAAGGAAACTGTAACACACACAAGAACATGTAGGTAGTAAACTCAATTTTAGTTCTGTTTTAAAAAAAGCAATAGAAGGATGTATTACCAGTACATATAAGGAAAATGTTTAGACTTTGAAATATACTCTGACTGAGAAATCTATTACTACTTCATTTAAATATTAGCAGTTTTCAGAACTAATATTTTTGAGTGATTAGTTGAGAACACTTGGTTGGTTTTGATTTTCAGGATTACATGCTGTGTGAGTCAATCCAGACCTCTCCTGTGTAAACTACTGGTAGTTATGTGAGCTGGCAAAAAAATTAAAAATGTATGAATCTTCTGAAATAAACATTTGCAAGGTTCAGTCTTCTGCTTCCTGAGCATTAGAAGCAAGTAGAGAGAAACAGACAAGAACATTTAAATGTTATTTACATTTAGCTATCTGCTCATAAAAGGAATTATATGTGACCCTAAATCTCTGGATCAGGTTAAAACTGGGAAAGGCATCACTAATAAACTTACAGATACAAGGTGCTTTTTGTTAGAGAATAAATGATAATTTATTATTTTTTAGTTACCTAAAGTGGCAAGGACTTACTGCTAATAAGAAATATGCCTTTCTTGGAAATGTACTTTCACTCTAGTGTAACTGAAAAAAATTCAAAGAGAAATTATGACATCTGAACATTTCATCAATTTCTTACAGACGAAAAGTATTTTCTGTGATCAAATATCAGTACCGTGGTAAAAATTAGATAATCTACCTTAATGTTTTAAAGAAAAAACCCAAGGTAGACCTCAAGATATCTGACAATCCAGTGAAGACTGCACTTCCACACACATTCAGTTATTTTGTTATAGGAGTTACAAAATAGATTCATGAAAGTTAATGGCTCCAGCAAAAATCACTTTATCTATGAAAATCATGTATACAGTTTCTGAGCTGATTATAAAACTCTACCTGGAATAAATTTAAAATTAACGTGATGCATTTATGCATTTCTTCTTTTAGAAAAGGGTATTTTTACACCAAGTAGTGCATGACAAACCACTTACCAGGTTTCCCACAGAAAGGACACTGCTAAACTGTTCTGTCATTGGGTAATGTTCCATGGCCATAAACAAGGTGTTTAAAACAATGCAAATAGTTATAGCAAGATCAACAAATGGATCCATCACAACTAAATTGATGACGTGTTTTACTTTTAACCATGGATTCCAGCAATCCCAGATCAAGAAAGTATTTGCAAATCTGTACCAGCACGGTGGGCATTTCTGTCTGGATTCTTCAAGTTCTGAAAAAAAAGAGAAAAAAATTAACAAATAAAGAATATTCCAATTATATCCTCTGGAAGTTCTTGTTTAAAATATGTAAAAAGATTAAATCATTCAAATTAACAGCTCACACTGACATGGGATTTCTCTCACCTATGTTTAGCCATCTTGATGTTAAGCATCTAATTTATTTAAGCTCCTCTACAACCAGTGGACAGTGAAGTTATCTCTAGAGTGAATCATCTCAGACATCTATCTAAAGAGAAGAATGTGTTTGTCTGTTTCCCATGACAGTAGGGAAAGTCTAGACATTTAGTCTAGGTTAGCTGACTTACAGGAGATGTCTTAATTTTGGATGTTAAAAGTTAACATGACTCCATTGTCAGTGAGCTGATGTATATAATTTGTATAAGCTTCATAAAATGTGAATTTTTTGTGTTAAGTATGTAACATGCATACATATTTTGATTTGAGCTACTAAAAGTATTGTATTTGCTACTACACTGAACCACTACAATATCGTAACAGATAAATGACTCAGTGCACATACCTATCATTGCTTATTTGATTTGATATTTTTAATATACAGAATGCATTTTCTTATTTTAAAAATTATCATTGGACTTTGTTTGAAAATGTCTTGTACAGCTGCAGTGTCTATCAACTGAGAAACAGAACAACAATGTTAGTATTAGCAGAACAACTCTGCTCTTCAATTAGAATCTTTACAGACTATTTTTTCTTCCACTTCACTGTCAATACTGTCAAAGTTACAACAGAAGAACAGTAACTTCTACTGAGTTAATAATAGCAAGGATGAATGTCTAATGTGATGGGATGTTTGAGGACAGCCCAGAAGGAAGATTAATATTTGCTTAAGTGAGAAGTACTTAGACTACAAAATATGTAAGAAACGGCCACAACAGTTTCGATAAAATTTCTGCATAGTGGCATCAGTCCAAGTCTGGAGTTTTCAGACATCCCTTTGAGCACAGGGATGTCTCCATCATCATGACACTTACGGGTGATTTTGCTAAAATAGCAATTGTGCTGTTTTACAGTATTTGCTAATAGGGATTTAGTGCTAAAAATCTACACTTTGAGGACCAGTGATTTGCTTTTTGCCTCTAATATGGTCCTATATGAGTGGAATTATGGGAAGCTAAAAGGTCAGTTGCCACAGCTCTCAAACTCATTGAAGCTAACAAGCTCTCCTATTACATCAGCCTGGAGCCTCCAGGCAGAAAAGGGTGTCTTAAGTAGCAAAAGTCTTCTACAATCTTTATAAAACATAACCAAGACAGTGCTTCCAAAGGAATACATGGATTGAGTGGAATAATCACATTTCTGAACATGTAACTCAGAATGCTGAGAGGTAGGATGGGACTGGCCTTGGACAACAGTGGCCACTCACATGGGATGCTGAGCTGGCACAGAAGACTCCATTGCTTGCACTTAGCAACTTCTGAAATAATGGAAACCAGGTGTGGGAAGGAGGTGACTATTGGGATGATATAGTTTACAGTGACATGTTTTTTTTCTGACCAGAAGCATTTAAGGACAAACTATTCAGCTGGAGGAAAAGAGAAGCACCCTCTAAGGAGATACGTTCTTTACCTGGGATGAGAACTGAGAACTGCACACCAAGAATCAAGAGGTACCAAGAGTTCACACTTGCATTAAAGCAGGAAGATATCCTCAGAAAGACAGATGTTTGTGAGAATGGTTTGTGAATACTTTTAGAAGCAAATAGGCAATATAAGCCTTATATTTCTGACTACAATTACTTTGGTATCTATTTGTTGATCTCAGAGCAAAGGGCTTCAGAACTCACTTTGAAAAGTGTATTTCAATTCTGACTTACAGTAATCTTAATAACACTGAAAATTTCCTTGGTAATTTCTTGTCCTTTTTAGAATATGTGCTGTAGGACATCTGCAGGGTTTGTCTGACTGTAACAGCTGTCACACTGTGCCAGTATCCAGTAAATAGATCCTTTAAGATTATAAAAATATTTTAATGGCATAGGTATGAAGTGTGAGTGTATTCAGTTTCCATTAAATAAGCAAAACAATTCTAACAAGGTATGCTTTTTCATATAGTACATATAATGTTTTTTTATATTTTATATACTTACCTAAGAAAGTTTAAGAAATGCTTAAGGAAGGACGTTCATGTGCATTGATTACAGCTGGTTGTTTTCTTTAAAACGATTTTTTTCATTCCAATTTCCTATTGTCTATCCTTGGATTTTAAGTCTAAGGGAAATGACTGTTCAGCACATCACTGCCTTTATCATAGCAATTTCTGTGTATCTTAATGGATTTTTCCTATTGGTGTCTTACAGGAAGAAAATCCCTGTATTCTCTGTTTGGGGCTCTGGCAGTCCCCTAGCTATGATTATTTTGCCTCTGTTAGTCCACCCAATAGAGTAAAGTTTCAGAAGGTGTCATGAAAAATAAATTACTAAGCATTTAGAAAGTGTAAGTGATCTTAGAAATGCTCAAAAGCCTTTTGTATCTCATGTTCAGAGATTTCATGTGTCCAGTTTTACATTTACAAAGGAAATTATGTAAATAATTGCCTGTACATTAATAGGCAGAAATTCACTGAACTGCCTGTCAGATAAAATGCATCAAATACCTTCCATTGTGTTTGTAAGTATGCTGGCTATACTCATTGCTCTTTGTCTTGCAGCAGAATCTTCCAGCATTTCCATGGAAATTTGATAAGAACTCAGTCGTCTTTTTCTTATTTCTGTTTCTGTAGTGGTGCCCTGTAAATAAAATACTGAGGAATTAAACCATCCACTTCAACTGCCAATGAACAATATTTACTGTATAAATTGTATATATTGTATAAATACTGTATAAATATTGTAGTGATAATCAAAATCAGGTTTCTGCAGCGTACTAGACTTTTCTTACACACTGAAGGTTTCTGTTCCTGTAGGAATTTCTTTGTTCTTTATTGAGGCACTCAGTGGAAATTTCATACAGGGCTACGCATAATCAACTGGGGGACACAATACCAAGGCAATGTGGGACCAAAGGTAGTTCTGATTTAAATGACTGAGTGAACAGAATTTTTTTCAGGTATCTTTTTGCTAGTGATTATTACTATTCTTTCAAGAAAAAATGATCAAATTTGAAAATTTCCAGCAGCTAGTCATGTTAAATAATTAAAGTGTGAGTACAGAAAGAAGTGAACTATTATCGAAGAAAATAACTTTGATACAAGAAACATGAGTATAATCCTAGGAATTAATTATCTAATACTATGTACTGCATTCCTAACCTGATAAGTGTGGTTGGAATATTTTATATGAGAATTTTTTTAAATATTTTTAAAATATTTCTTCTATCTAATTCTCACCCACCACCATGCTTATACAGAATTTGTGATATATTCTTGCAATGAATATGCAAGTCCTCTCTGTTTTGTATGGCTTCTAATTATCTTTTCAAAGCAATTACACCCAGCTCTGAGTTAAATGTGACTAACATGTCACTACTCTGTAGCTTGTAGGTGCCCTTACAGTTGCTTTGCTTTTCTTCTGGAGTGTGGCCTAGGGTTCTAAACACAGGAGTGGGATTAAAAAGTTCCTAAATCTTGGTTCTTTCTCTGCCACAAGAGTGATTCATGGAAACCACTCACTCTTTTCTGATTATTCTGTTCCCATCCAGAAAAAGAATAAAAAAGGCTGCAGAACTCATAAGGGATTTTAAGGTTATCTTAGTGTGAAGATGAAAAGCCATTTCTGAGCATTCACTAGTACTATTTCTTTAGAGAAGACTCTTGAGTTAAATGGCTAAATCTTTTTTCAAGTGAAAGTATTTCTGAAATAGAAGGATATAGGTGTAACCTCTGAGGTAATCTGACTGAATTTCTGGTATGAAGGTCTATATCAAGATAGGAGAGAAACAAAAATACAAAGAAATGTGTAATAGTAGCAATGAAATCTCAATACTTATTTATAATGAAAATATTTTTCAGGTTAAATACAGTGCTATTACAGCCAGCAAAATACCATACTGAATCCACGTTAAAATACTATGTATGAAAAACCTTGCTATTTTAAAAGTTTGAAAGAACATCTTAGCTGACATAAATCTGAAACTGAGACTGAAATGTAATGTAATTGCAAAGCAATTGTACGTATTTTTCTTATGAAACTTATGAGAAAAATTTCTTCAAGATAAATTCAGTAACAGGTATTTCTATTAACTATCCTGGTAGTAGTGACTGCATTCTGCTTAATTTTGCAGGTGTTTTCCTATACACCTTTCCAATTTATATCCTTAATTATATATCAAATGTCTACCTTTGTTGATGAGGTGAAACTATATACAAATTGTTGAATTCAGTTTATGAATTTTTTCTTTCTATGCGCAGATCTTGCTGAAGGCAAGGAGACTGTAATACTTTACTGAGGCTCAGATATAGGAAGTTGAGGACATTTTTTCCCTTATGTTCTGTTATTTAGCAACTATTGCAAGTTATTTCTCACAGCTCTAAGAAATCATAAGGCATGCAGAGGTGAGCAGTAAGAAAAAATTCTGTGCCTGAACCAAACAATAATAATTACTGGTTTACTTATAATTACCTCTGGTATAAGCTGACCAGTAGGTGAAGTTAAAGTTGAAGGTCCTCCAACCAAGGAAACTACTCCATTGCAATCCACAGTGCTGTGCATCTTCCCATTTACTGGAAGGACTGGTACCATTCTAGAAGACACACTTGCCTGACTAATATTACTGTTGCGCCGTTCTCCATGTCGATTTGGAACAAAGAGAGAATCTCTTCTGCTCTCATTGTCTTCAAGAGTGCTGTGCTCATCATCAGCAAAGTCATTTTCAGATCCTATATCCTTTGCACGACCTCTGAAACTGAAAATGCTTGTTTTGCTGTTGCGCCTTGGTGAGAACAGGGAACCACGAATACTTAGTAAAGACTGTAAAAGATTTAAAACAAACCAAAACAAAACAGCATTAGAAATGGAGTTCTAAGTTCTTGGCTTTTCAAAGAATACTTACAGTGCTGGAGGAAGGATAGGCACTTTTTTCTTCAATAGCGTCAGTGTGTCCATTAGGGGAGTGTGTTCATTAGGGGACTTGACGTAGAGGGGAAAAAAATTCTTTTTAAGGTAACGTAGCAGGACTGAAGAAAGTTGTGCAGAAGACATAAGTAAGGTTGGACAGTTTTGAGCAAAGAAGGCAGGTTGAATTGGTCTGGACCCATGACTGTGCTGCAGACAGTTTTCAGTATCCCTATCAAGGTTTTGTAGGTATTTATCTTTTATTCCTTCTTCTACTAGAGGATAGAGCTAAAAATCTGTTATTTTTCTTCCTTTCTTCATCCCCTGGATTCTTAGGGATAACAATTGATGCTCACTAATCATTGTTTTCTATTCTATTTGCTAGAGGCAGAAGTGCTCTTATGTTTGATATTAAATTCAGTCTAAGCTGATGCAAAGAACTTGTCTGCCACCTTCACAATAGGCTCAATAGTGTGGGAACAACATATGCAGTACTCTCAAACTAGAAGAAAGATACAACAGCTTGGGGAAGCTCTGGAGGTACAATGTGAACATGACTAGTAGCACTCTTGGGCATAGCACTCCGGGGGTTATAGCAGGCTGCACACCTACCAGGAGGTACCACTTGGCCATCAGGCAGCTCAAAGCAAGTATTCACCGGGGACACAGTTACCTATCCTCTTACAAATGAGAAAAAAAAAAATCAGTGGTTGTTGGTAATTCATCTTTTAATTACAGCAGAAGCTGGTTAATGGAATGTTCTTCTCCCTTGCTACATATTTTATTAACAGCATTCATGAATAAATAAAATGAGTACTAATTGTGGAAAAAAGAAACCTCGCATTAAGCTTTCTTCAATTCTACATTTGTACAAATCTTTGCATCTTGGTACATCAAAAACCTGGTTTGAGATGATTCTCAATTTTTCCCTAGTTCTGCAGGTGGAAATTGCTCATATGTAATAGCAGTGGGTTTTATCCCAGAATAATTAAAGTGAAAACTGCACTATAATATATAAGCCTATACTCATACAGTGAAAACCAAACACTGAATATATACGTTATCAATCCATATGTATCTCTGTATATGCATGCTCAGATTTATACATACACACACATAATGTGTCTGCTGATCCAGTAGTATTGCCTGTTATAAAGGCTGGCAGGTGTTTACCATTATGAGATATATTTTTTCTGCTCTTAGCAGCTATACCAAATTTTAATAATTTTGGCTGAAAATTTGCTATGCTGGCTGTCAGCCTCAGGCAGAGTTACTTGAAGAATATCAGCCAAATGGTTTTGCTAACCCATTTATGTAAACTTGGCTGGACAAAAGTGCTGTTTTGCTTATGCTGAAAGATAATTTTATCTAAAAAAAAAAGCTCTAGCTTCTATAGAGCATGATGCTGAATTCTGACAAAGTGGTAAACTGATTACTGCACCCTTTGTACATTTCTCTGTAAATGTATTTGGCCAACCTACAGTCCTTCAAAGAATCACACAGTCACTAGTTTTCATCTGACTACCACTGCTACCCTTGCTTTTTTAGAAAATGTTTCCATGGCTGTTACGTTTTGTTTGTAGTCCAGTCTTTGAAATACGTGTTATCATGCTCTGAGCACAGCTAGATGGATCAGGCCCCTCAGGGATTTGGGAGGAGTAATGCTTGCTTTGCAAGTCCCTACTGGATTGAGACAAAAGATACAAGCCAAAATGATTGCAATTCTAACACACGTAGAGGCAGAAATATATGTGTCTGTGTCTGCCTGGAAAGTAAGGAAAGGAAATGAAAGGAAAGCTTGGCTTTTCTTGAAGGATGCATTATCCATTTGCACATGGAATACTGTGTTAAAGGACAAAACCTCTATGGAGGCCAACTGGGCAGATTATCTCCCTTTAACATTCTAGTGTCTTGTTTCATGCTCTGCCACCATGTTTCACCAGGGAGCTAACTGCATGGCTAACAAGACAAACCAGCTCTTCCTTTACCAGTTCTGCTGCCCATAATCCTTCCACTCTTGTGGTGGCTCACTTTTATTTCAGTTACATGCAGGCAGTGTTTGGCCCAAAGCATTTTTACAACTGCAAAAAAAAGCACCAAGACAGTCTTGAATTAATAAATTAGCCTCAATTAGAATATTTGCTTGATACAAGTCTCTTTGTATTTTAAAATTTTAGTTTAAAAAATATTTATTTCAGACGGTCACTTATTTCCTTCCTGCTGTGTAATTCACAATGTCTCAAGATGAGCTGTTTCCTGTCTATTGCACCATTTCCTTCTTTTCTTTCAAATCTAAGATGTACACAATATTTGTTTTCACTTGGTTTTAATGAATTTTAATTATTTATTCTGCAATATACATTCACATTTAACTTTAATGGTATCGAAAGTAATTTGAAATGCCTTGCTTTCCTAAGCTTCTTAAGTTTCCGTGGAAGTTTCACAGTTCTTCATGACAACTGACAGGATGAAAGCTTTCTGAGAGTTTCAGAGTATGAACAAATAAATGCAACAATGTTTTACTGTATGTTTATAAAGCTACAGAAAGTTTATTATCTATGGAATGCCTTTGTCTCAAATTCCCCTCCCCTTAGCATACATGCTTCTGTATTAAGTATTTTTTCTGTCCACCAAAGAATTTATTTAATATAAATGTAATATATTCCTTAATCAGTCTTTTCACCAGAAGTATATAAAAGAGCATCAGGGAATTTAGACTAGGCAATGGAGAGGCTTATTACCAAGTAGTTACAGCATAGGACTAGCAGTCAGAAATTTCTTTCTGCTCAGACTTTGTCGGTGACTCTTCTTTAGTGTGATAAAGTCACTCACCATCCTCATCTATGGGGTATGGACACTTATATATATATCTAAGTGGGGCAGGACTGAGCAGTCTAAGATGAGATCTTTGGCTGCACCTCCTTTGTATCAGCCTGACTTAAAGCCCATTCCAATTAATGAAAGATTTTTTGAAGCAGCTTTGGCCCAAAACTAATAGTACATTTTATTAATTGGAAATACACTTTTACAGTATTAGTCAAAGAAGTTGAGATAGATTTAATAATTTGTTTTTCTTACTTTTTTTTTTTTTTATCCAGAGAACAAGCTGGTCATTCTTCTTAATTATAATAAACATTACTTCATTTCCTTAGAAATGCAAATATATCTATTTCAGACCAGGCATCATCCCTTACACTTGACAAATTACTGAGGCTTTGTCTCAATATTAAGTTTTCCTCCCCTCAGTGCATATATTTCAGTGTGAAGTATTTATGCCACTGAATGTCACATTTTATATGAGTTTGTACACTAACACACTCGATATGAACATTAAATAGGGTAAGCATCAGTAGTTAAACATGGTATTATTGGTAGGTAAATGTCATCATCTATTGGCTGAGTGAGACCAGACATGATCATTTTGAAGAGCTGCATTTTGAGTGATTTTACTACAAATACCATAACTATGTGTAGACTTGAAATAAGCAAAGGTATCCTTAAGGGACAGAAGAGATCCTTTGATTTAAGGGAGTAGAGCTTTTAAGTTGGGACTAAATGATTTCCAGAGGTCCTTCCTAAACTATTTTTTTCTATGATTGCAATGATTCTCCATCTTGTATAAGGAATTTCTAATGAAAAAGAACAGTATGACTAAATTCTTATAGATACAAGCCCAAACAATCCCTCTATAGTTTGTCTTTATTGGGGAGTAGTAGAGCTACTTTTCTCATTATCTGTCATTTAAAGAAACTAATTAAGTAAAAAAATAAAGAAACTAATGGTAGTGCAGAATTCCTTATGCAGGGTGTTTTGATGATGTGTTCTGCTAACCCCCCTCCCCCATATTTGTATAGTATTGAAATGGATGCAAAACAGAGAACCTATGGTTGATTAACGAAAATACATGAGTATTAATGAAAGAGTCCTTGATTCTTTCTCCAATCTACCACATACATCTTCAGAAATACATTTTCAGAAATGTTTTAATTAAGTTTACAATTATCCTTGGTATGTTCTTTTTATCCCTTTGCTAATAGAATGGGTCAAACCATATCAAACTGCAACACTGTTTTTTTCCTTCACTCACCTTTTACATAACTTCCAATATGTAAAGCTGCTGTAATGTCAGTCAAAACCAAATTAGAGTAGACGTACAGGATATAATAAAAAAGTGCTGTACCTGGTGAGGAGATGTGAACCTTTTTTCATATGTCAGTTGACTTCCTTCTGTGGAGAAGCGGAAACTTTTCCTTCTGATACTGTCTTCTGACTCGGACTTGGGGAACTTATCGATATCTCCTTTGTCCTCTGCTTCAGACATTTCTTTCTGTCTTCTTTTCTTCCTTCTGTTTCTTCTTTCTTTAGCACTTTTTGAGCTCAACTTTGATGCTTCTGAAGAACTTTCCAATAGTTCTCCTAATCCCCCTACACCACTGAAATCTCTTGATGCAACTGATGCTGCTGCTACTGCTGCTGTTGCCTGTCAGTTTACAAAGCAAGGTATTCTTAGCAGGCCAAACCCAAACAATTTTATAGGCTTTTATCAACAGTTTGTATTATCACTGTGGCAATACTGCTTATTGTACACACCTGAGAATGCAAATATACACAAACAAACTGAACTGAAAATAAACTATTGAGTTGTATAGCTGCTCATTGTTTAGTAGCATGAGCTACTTGAAGCATCGACTTCAGCAGGACAATAGCATCACTATTACTTAAAGACTTGCTGCACAACACACTGGCCTAAAATTAAGGTAGTCAGAAAAGTATAAACATGGTCCACTTCATGTATTTCAGACCTGCTTCCCCATTTTCTCTCAAGAAAAATCCCACATCATGCTCTAATTTGGCTGATCCCTTCTGAGTCCTTATGGAGAAAACCAATCCCTAACATCCACCTTAAGAGTTAATGTATCATAATCCAACTAGCAGCCTGCAAGTAGTTGAATCCAGCCTTTCCTCAGTCTTCACAGCAAGGACACTCCCCTTACTTTCCTTCTACCTTGACAGGCAACAAACACACTCTCTAGACAGGTATTCAAGCTCTACCTCCCTTTTGATGTGTGCCTTTCCACATATCCCACTGTAACAGCACTCTAGGTCTTTGTTATAGATACACAAAGGTACATCATTGCTGGTTGCTGCTGTGGCCAAAGAGAAGAAAAAGTTTAGGTTTCTTTTCTGATGGAAAGGGATGAGATGACTTACTGGACTGAAAAGCTATCTCAAAGCTCAGGACCAGTATCTCCCACTGCAGTGGTCAGCCTATCTGATTTGGCTCATTGGGGAAACTGGTTCATTTAGTCATCAAATAAAGGAATAATTGAGAGTGTGTCCAATACTTTTCTTAGAAAGAACTGTCTGGGAGAATACTATGAAATTCTGCAGTGGAAAATACGTTTGGGAAGATGATAGGCTGCTATGAGCTTACAAAAAGGGTGGTGTGCTAAATGGCAAGAGATTAGGGTTACACAACAAAGATGAGTAGTAATTATCCGGCAAAACATATTATATTCAATGCCAAGTATTTCGGAATTATGAGATATCTCTCTACAGCAGGAAAGGATAATTTGAAAGCTCATAGTATGAATTAATGGCCTTCTGCCATTAATGGCCACAATATACAACCCATGCTATACAAGTTGACTTGATACATACTTTCTCTGCGAAATAGAGTATTAAAAGGATTCTGAAATGCTTATCCATTAAAAAAAGTGTTACTCAAAATTTTGTCATACTGTTTTCCAAATATTGTTGTTCAAATGCTCTAACAGAAACAAAGGCAGCAGATGCTGAGTCATCACCCATCTACTTCATAATACTAATACCAAAGGTCAAAGAGGTGGAGCTATCCAAAGACCGCTGTGATGATTTAGGTTTTGGATGAATAGGTTCAGTGTCAATGGAGTGAAGAGATGGGTCCCACACTCATTTCTGTCTGAGCAACCTATTCAGCAGCTCAGTGATGCATGCTTTATTTTCACATACAAAAGGGATCTTGACTATAAGACTGCTTTTCTTATAATGAATTAAGTGGTCATTCGTTTAAAAAAGTAACGACTTTCCAGGGCCTTTATCCAACCTTCCTTGTAGTCTGTGCTTCATATGGTTCTGTTCTTCCTAATTCTGGATCACCTTCATCTCCGTCCCCACTCTCAAATACCCAGACATCTAGATGAGCCTCCTGATATCTTTCGATATAATGTGATTTAGTGCCTTTCATGGCATGGCTTAAAAAAATATATATGTTTTGCTGATATTTAACTTTTTTTACATTTGAATTTTGCAGGATTCTGCTTTTTCTTTAGTGATTTGGAAGTGATAAGGTTTAATGACTAGAGATATGCTAATTAGATTTCACAGATCATGCATAAAGCTTTCTTTTCAAGAAAAAGGTGGAGACTCACTTTCTATTAGCACTTTATAGAATCATTCTAACTTAGTGAAAGTAGCTGTAAAATACTACCAAAATTATCGTTTCATAAAAGATTCTGATTTGCTAGCATTTTATAAACATTGTCCTGTTGAAAATTACTATATGCCAGATGACAAGCAATGGAAAATCAGTTCAAAAATTAGACAGATGTCTGATTCACAAGAGCTGAATTCCTGCATATATTTTACTTTCAGATAAGAAAACCTCACACAAAAATATCTATTCAAATGTCTTTTTCTAAGAAAACCTTAAATAATTTTCTTCTCTTTTTCAAAGAAAACAAAGATTACTTTAAAAAAAAATCTGAAGTAATACCTTTGTTATAAATATTGCTATTCTGATCTAAGGATACATGTAAACTTCTGGTTTACTTCAGTGTGCTTGAATCAGGGATATGCCTAAATAACTTTCTGGATAGAAACCTAAAAGAACACTGATTACAATCCTCTATTTTCTGAATATTAGGGAAGAACTATTAACTACAGCAAGCCTGGCAATTCTCACTCAGACCATAAGACAGAAGTTCACGCTGATCATAAGATCTGTAACATAAAAGCATCACATGCTATGACTACTTAAAGTCAGGTTTCTAGGACACTCTTATCACAAATATTTTACTTTTATAGTCTTTTGGTGAACTTAGTAGCATTCTTTTCTGTACCATTAGCTTGCTTTTTTGCTACTTGCTTGGTTCCTGATTTTCATTGGCTATTTCTACTTTTATAACTTGTGTGTTAAACAAGACCTTTTTCTTTCTGTAATTCATTACACAATTTGTCGATGTTCTAATTCATAAAAGATTATTATCCTTGCCTTAAGAATAAGGCTGTTCAGAAAGTACAATTTCCTTCATTACCTGAGCTTCTTCTTGTTGCTTCTTCAGTTGTTCCAGCATTTGCTGAAATTCTGCTTCTTTCTGCTCTGCTTCTTCCATGGTTGCTTGATTCTGTTCTTCATAGGCCATGGCGACCACAGCCAGGATCAAGTTGATCAGATAGAAAGAGCCCAGAAAAATCACCAGAACAAAAAATATCATGTATGTCTTCCCAGCAGCACGTAGTGTCTAGGGAGTAGAAAGCATATCTATATATTATTCTACCACTTATCTTTGTTACTGCAACAGCATTATGCTTTCAGCTCATGTACAAATAAGCCTATTTATATGATTTTGTATGTCACCTACAGTTTACTTTTTATATAATAAAAATTTCTTACCAGCTGATACAAGTTTTCCCAGAAGTCCTGAGTCATTAGCCGAAAGAGTGATAAAAAAGCCCAACTGAAGGTGTCAAAACTTGTGTAACCATAGTTGGGGTTTCTACCAGCTTTCACACAGATATATCCCTCTGGACACTGCCTATGTGAAAACCAAACAGAAGGTACTTAGTCATAACTTTTATGTCCTTCTAGAACATATTAATTATCTTTTGGAACAATATGCATTATTTTTCCACATGAAATCCATGAATTATGATTAAATTAATTCAGAAGAAAAAGTCCTAAGAAACTAACTAATAAGAGTGTAAATGAAAAATACCCTTTCCATCCATTCACTGGTTGAAATGACCTAAATATTTAAATTCTCCTCAGTCACATTTTGCAAATAGAATCTTTATTCAAAATTAATAATTTCCTGGCAGAAATAATTGCTCGAATGTTGTTAAAGTTACAGACAGATTAAACAATGTTATTAGCTAAATCCAGTTGTACTCTTAGCGATCTCTCACATAATACTGAGATTTTTTTTTAATAAGCTTCTTTACTGTTGTCAGTTAGGTATCAGAGTTCAGCTAACAGTTCTAGGCTCATAGCTGGGCACATGTGTATGGCAGTATTTGCAAGTAATGAAAAAGAGTAAGGCTTGGAAAAAAGGTTCGATCTTGAACTCTGAAGTCAGTACTGTGCTCTCTTAATATTTTACATATTCTTTTTCTGAGTTCTAACTTTAGCTTTCATCCTACTTTCTTCAGTCAGTACATCTCAAAAATAGACTTTACAAGAGTTCAGATTTTATCATTAACACCAACATCATTTTCCAATCAAGCAGGAAGAAAGTCTATTAATAAGTATTTTGTTTAGCTACAGAGTAAAATATTTTGACTTAGGAAAGAAATCATTGTTTAGCAGCAAAACTGTAAGTTCTGTAACACTGCTAAATATGGAGTTGCAACTGCTACAGATAGGTTTCATGTTACTGCATTTTCTACAGAACATAACAGAGGATTTTTGAAAGCATCTTACCCTGCATCAGAGCTATTACCACAAAGTAGGGCATCTCTTTGTCCTTCCAAAATGTAAAAATGAGCTGTGTAGAAAGCATTAGAAATATATGTGAATAAATCAAATTAAACCGAAAGTACTACAAAGTAAAATAAAAATAAATTGTAATAAACCCAAAGTGGTTGGCTGCTCTACACCTTCTAGTTTGTTTAGGAACGCTTCTGGTTACTGTTTATTGTATGTATTTTATCTTTGTCAGTCAGTGACTGTAAGCAGTTCTACATAAGGCAGAAATAGAAACCGTTCAATGTTTGTTTGATCACAAATAGTTACATGGTATAGCCACAAATATATTAAAAATAGTTATATCAGACATTCTTACTTTCATCCTCAATGTAATCCTTCCAGTTAAATGTGCTCACTGTCATATTAACAAATGTACCATTTTCATCCATTGTGCTGTTAAAGTAGGAAATAATGTTTATTTCAAAAGTAGAATTGTCTGGAGGCCACTGCAGGCATTTATTCCTCAAGTTGCCCATGAACAGCTGCAGCCCTATTAGTGCAAATACACTCAGACAAAACACAGTCAGGATCATAACATCTGAGAGCTTCTTCACCGACTGAATTAGGGCTCCCACAATAGTCTTTAGGCCTGCAAAGAGAAAAGATCCATAGATTTATCAAAGAGTATCTTTGTGCTTCCTATATAATTAAGATGTCATGCAGACACTTAAAAATAAATTATTTTTTATTTTTCAAAAAGTAAAGCTTCATGAGCAGCCTGAGAGCTTGTGAGGATGAATGAAAGAAAAAGATTCATTTATGAATATGCAATGTACATATATTCCAATAAATCAAATATTAAAAGTTATTCTCAAGCAGGAAATTTTATCAGTCATGCTTTCCTGTTATAGATTTGATTTTATTTCTTAATTTTTCTCTGCATTTAATATTCTGCCAATAATTCAGTTCCCAGTTAATATTAAATATGACTTCACAACAGTACAAAGATAGAATGAGATAGAATGGCAAGTAATTTTGGGGAAAAAAAATTAATATTATATATTACTTTATACCAGTATGAAGATAGAATGAGATAGAATTGCAAGTAATTTTGAAGAAAAAAAAATCATTTGTTTTTGATAAACTTTCCTGTGCCATATTTATCTCCTGTTTTGTAGCTTTTTTTGTTGTTGCTTGGTTGTCTTTAAGACTAATGTTAGTTTCACATGGTAAAATAAAGGAAAAAATTCAAAATCAAGAAAGCCATAGCGCTAAAGCTTTTTTAATGTAAAATAGGCAACTTGTCATAATAAAATACTGAAAAAAAAAGCAAAACAATCCATAGGCCTCTTATTTTATGTTTCATGCAACAATCTGTTAAACTCAAAGGCTGATTTTGCAAAATAAAAAAAGCTAATGCTGAAAAGGCAAAGAATCATAATCCAGGCTTATGATCCATGCCTTTTTTTTTTTTTTTTTTTTTTTTTTTGTCAACACAAA
>JANZLQ010000001.1:32773074-32784035 GCA_026212715.1 Elanus axillaris | reverse complement strand
TCGAAGAGCTGAAACATTGCCTAGGTTTACAAATTCTGTTACATACCTGTAGGATTAAATCACAGTTATTCAGAATTGAGGCAGAGCTTATACTAATTATGTGGGTCTTCAAAACCTCTGTGGCAATATTAGCAATCATGCTTCAAAATTTACCTGTCTTTTCAGTACACCTCACTTCTATTATTTATTTCCATCAATTTTGCTTAAATTTCATTGAAGTTCACTAATTTGTATTCACTAGTATTGCATTTGAAGTTCACTAATACTGTTTGTATTTGAACAGCTAATTAAATTAACTAGCTTGTAATAGGATGGTGACATGAAGTCAAAGGGATGGCTTCCATTCTGGTGAGCAGAAAAATGTAGGACATGAAATTAGTGTCTCTCAGCAGTAACTACACAAGTGGCTGACACTGTGCTGGCTCCTGCTGTATTTTACTTCAATTTATGAGTACTAAAATGTGTGATATGGTGTCTAAACTTCATAGGTAGCAGAAATTAAATACTTTTAAATCAATATATTTATTATGATAATATTTGCCTCTAGTTTCATGCCTTAAATACTTAAAAAGTTCTTAAACCACTTACGCCATTAAAATGACACTGAAGTCAAGCCAGTTCCATGGGTCTCGCAGAAAAGTGAAACCTTCTAAGCAGAATCCCCTTGCAAGAATTTTGATAAGTGATTCAAAGGTATAAATTCCAGTGAAAGTGTACCTGAAAAGCATCAGAGCAGGAATAATGGATTTTTGCATACTTATGCTTATAGACATTGCCATGCTTAATCAAAGATGACTTACAAGAAACATATTTAGAAGCAAAAGGAGGGAATTATTAACTTAACTTGCACCAAACACTTAATGTAATAATTGTTCAGTAGATGAAATGTGAACCTGACACATATATACTATTCACTTTCGAAAAGGTTGATTTAATCTCAGTTTTTGTGCTTGCAAATATTTTCAGACTCTAGTATTTATATATACATTTCAAACTTTTATATTTATATGTACATTCTCTGGCACTCACAGGGCTGCCTCTTTACCTGCATTCACAAATCAGGTAGATGTCTGTTACAAAAAATGAATTTTTTTAAATGTCAAAATCAGTTTTGCGAAAATAATTAGTTCTGGTTAATAGCTATACTTATGCCTATAATACAGTTTTATTTCATAAATAATCATTAAATGTAAGAGAGCATGCCCAGACTGTTATTGAAGATGTGGAGCATGATTACCAATTTACCTGCTGTGGGAACAACCATTCATCTAAAAACATAGGATAGTCAGTTTTAACCAGGGTACTGCAGGGACTTCCTGAAACCCATGTGGGTCTGTGCAGACCTCCAGAATAAAGGAAATCTACCTACAGACCCTATTGGTCTCCTTTCAGACTCTCAGCTAACCCTAACAAGCTGTAGTCACTGCTGAGCATACTGGGAATGGGTGAATTCTGGTGCAGTTTCTAAACACAGCAATCAGAGGAAAATTCCTTAATGCAGTGAAATAAATAAATAGAAATCAATAATGGCTATTGGTGAACAGGAGAGAATGAAAGAAACTATAGGTGGTTAGAACCAGATTTTTCATGAGTGGTATTATCACAGAGGAAAACATAATATTTCAAAGGAAAATGAGTATCTGTATTTTATTAGACATCAAGGAAGAGAAACAGAGATACTTTGAGGTTTCCTTACATCTATCAGCTCTTTGTTACTCCTTCATAGGTAAGGCCCTTTCCTCAGCAGTTTGAGACTCTTGTGGTTTGGGTGTTTTGTGTGCTTGCTGTGGCTGGCACTTGTGAGTTCACGTCAGTGAGCCATGATGAATGTCCCACAGCGCTAGGATCATGGATGCTCAAGCAATACATGGCTGTCCTTACCAACGACGTGCAAGAATTTTACATGCACATTTGAAGTTCTGGAGCTCCTTTTCCAATTTACAGTTCTGAACACCCAAGGACAAGAGCTTCTGTGTGTACTTCACAGTGGAAGTTCAGATATTCCTCAGACATAGTTTTAAAGAACAAGGCATTACTCTTAAACCATGTAAATTATTCAGGAGGAAACCAGAAAGATATTGGTGATCTCATGGAATCTGATTCTGCATGACTCTGGAAAAGCCCATTCTGGCATGCAACTTTCCATAACCGCTTCTTGTTTTGAGTCACACAAAACCAAAGACATAACAATAAAGAAGTAAAAATGTTTAACTTACTCTACATTCTTTGTCCAGTCTGGAGGGTTACTCATGGTCATAAATACACAGTTGGTCAAAATAGTGCACATAATAAGCATGCTGAATAATGTAGACTATAGTCAAGGCATGTGAGTCAACAAAGTATGACAGTTTTATAACACTGAAATAATTAACAATATTAAGTATATAAAAATATGTAAAAATAAAGTGACATTCTAAATAAAATATGAAAATAAAGCTTTGCACATAAGTTTATTTTAAATTGTATGTCATCTGGCATGTTATGGTGCATTACTGTAAAACAATGCACTACTTTTATAATGATGGCAGGTTTAGGATTTACATGAAACTTAAACACATCCTTAAGTCTGTAAAAATATGGAGTACCCAAACATAATTACTAATTGAAGCCAGGGGGGATCATTCTAAAAGGTTTTTAGGAAGAGGTTGGTTGTTTACGCCCAAGTTGTTCTTTGGACATAATTGAAATACATTTGAAAACATTCTCCTTTATTCTGACCTGGATCTTTTGTAGGACACCTACCCGAATGCTGAAAACACAGTGCTGAAAAAGTATGCCTGAAAAAGCAGCTCTTTACTCATGCTCTTTTGTCCTTGCTAAGTGAGTCTAGTTGATGAATACTGCTACTGGTCTTGGTGAAAGTGTGACCTTAGATGTGTTCAAGTGCAATGGTTTGTTACTAATTTGGCCTTAGCTGCAAGGCTTAGTATGGGATCAGGACTCCTTTTGTATATAAAGCCTGATACTTAAACTCTGACAGCTTTAGGTGGTTCAGTAGAGAATTCTCTCGGTAGGAATAAAGATCATACCGCAATTCACATCTGATCACACTTAAAAAGCAGCAGCATCACCATATGTTTAGTTAGCATAGTACACCCACATAGACATAATTTGAATATCCATATGAAAAGTATTATTTCAGTAATTAAGTAGTTTTAAATGGCAACCCTTAAATCAACATTAAGAAAAAAGGATATGAATGTACCAAAATCTTGATAGCAATTTTTCTGATGGGATTAAAAGGAGTTAAAATGTACAAGGCAGATGTGGCACTGAATCGGAAAATTGCCTTTCCCTTATTCAACACTATGAAAGTCTGCAAAAAAGAAAGAGAAAATTAAAATACAGTGTTGACTACATGAATCTTTACCTCTTTCTAAAAGATTCCATTCTCCACCTGTGAGGTTCAAGTTCCATGCTACTGTGTACCTGTGGTAGGAAAACAACTGATTTCTATGAATACAGTGGGTTAAGTCTTCCACAGCAAATAGTCCAACTATTTGCTGAATTTCCCAGCACGTGGACTGAATTCTGATGTTATTAAAACCAGTGGGAATTATCTGCACCAATGTCAGTTTATCAATATTAGCAAAATGCAGCATTCCATCACCAAAGTATTTTCAGTTTTATTTCTAACGAAGTCTTTGCTTAAAGTCAGAGTTTCAAATTACTCAGATACACTCTACCTTGTGAGCAAACACAAACAAAACCAAAACAGCAAAAGGACAATTCAAAATGCCAGTTGGTATTGGGAATAAATACTTGACAGAATTATATACACATATATATTTTGACATGGACAAACACCTGTCACTAAACAATTAACCATAATTTTTAAATAATCTTGCTTTCATTTTAGATTTTTAAATACTACCAATATCAATTATACATATCTTCTAAAAATGTATCTGTGAAAAAAATAAAAGGGATTAATGAATTGCCAGCTGTCATCATTCTGAGCAGTCTGAGACAAATATGCACCAGAATTTGGCATCCCGTAACAACAAATCTTTTCTTCAAAAAAATGCTGTTCTCTTTTTTAACAATATGCTCTTATTTCACCTCTATGTAAACATCAAATTTAGGTAGTTATTATCTTTTAAAATTTGACCTGATAAACCTACAGTTCATGTTCATTTCATTCTGTTCCTGTTGGCAGTCATCGCCTAAGTGTTTTCATTTTTATTCCAAGTGTATTTGTGTGTGAGGTTTACTGGCATCTTTGGTGCTGTTTGAAATTTCTTCAGGACATGTCTGTTCTTCATTCCTTCTGCTCTTTGTTGATGGTAATGGCTCTGCTTTGTGTTACCATAATAGAGGCTTTGTTACGCTCTCAGCAGAGCTATACAGTATCACTGTTCTCCATGTTGATTTCCATTCTCTGTAAAAACTTGGCTGTGATCAGAAAAATGCTGCCCTCTCCATGGCCTTTACTGCCTATCTGGTCTGCCTTCTCTGGGAGAGACAGCAAACCTCTCTACAGTGGGAAAGAAAACAGGTAAAGGAGTGTTACTGGTGCCTGTCCACCAAGTAACATAAAGCATAGCACAGAGGATGACAGAGAACAGACTCACACGTGTTGGCATTTCTCTCTGCCCTACAGTCCTTCACCCAGCTAGATACGCTGGAAAGATGTTGCCTGTCCCAAGGTTGCTGCTGCAGCAGGGCCTGAAGACAGACGACAATTCACCCATGATTTTCTCTGCATTGACAAGTTGATGATTAAGAGTAGTTTCTGCTATAAACTGGAGGAGGAATGACCTACTAGTTCATCATTTAAGATGTCCATTTGTTTTCTGTTGAAGACATACATTAGGCTGGTACGTAACATAAATACAGATGTCACCTGTGACAACAGATTCTGCAGCTTACTAATTACTCTTATAGACGAACAAGTCCATCAGTTTTTACACTTTGTTCCAAAAATTTTACTATTTTTTCAGATCATTGGAGGTTAGAAGGTATACTTCAGTACTTCTCATGTTTTCTGATACTTCATTTGTAGAAGACTTGTTTAGAAAACTTTATTCATTAACTTATTTATGCAACTTTGTTCCTGAATGCTTTTGCAGCTAGTCAAGAAAAGGGCTTTGTGTACACACTTATACTGTAAGTAAGAATCTGCATGGAACTGTTGATATAACCAAAACCATTACAAATGAAAATAACCCTTGGCAACACTCCTTCTCTAAGTTTTCATTTCTTTAAATTTCCCTAATAATGTTAATATTTGTATTATCTACAGCCTGTTTATTTAACTTTGGCAACTGTTAGGTTATGCAGTTACATATGGATTCTGCTTTCCCGTTCCTATTACCGAAGCCATAATTTTAAAAACAGTTTTGCGAACCACAAATTTAGCCACAAAATTGAGAGTACTATTTGCGTGATTTTTTCCTAACAAAGTAAGTTTCTTTACAGGTTGAAATATTTTATGTCTTCGTTTTTTTATAGTCACTCAACATCAAGTTTCTTATCTCAATGGCAGCTTGGAATGCTTTAAGCCATCATCAGAGCAATCCTGTCTGTTTCCTTCTCTGTTTCAGAGAAATGGGAAAAGATAATCCCAAGCACTTGTCCATAAAACATCTTCTGCGTTTTTTCATTTAGGGTTGTCATCCACAGCTTTACCATCCTTCACTCTCCTTACCCACAACACTTTGCAGGCCTGTCAGGAACTGAGAGAACATCTTGATGCTGCTAAAGGAGCATGTGGAAATAAGCAGATAAGAGAGTACAGAGGAGAACCTGCTCTTACTGTCAGCTGTACCTTTCAGTAACCTGTGCAGCACATAAGGTATTTTTAACCCAGGCTGGACTATTTCAGATCCTGGAGGAGTTTAACACAGTCTACAACTGATGCCAGCTATGGAGATACACTTGTTTGTTCCATGTCTTTCCCTGAAGTCATATAATGGTAGTCTGTTTCCAGACTGTATGCATCGTTGCTACAAGGCCAAAGACCATATACTCTACTGCATATCCTGACTTTTAAAAAGGTCAAGGGGCATACTTTTTACTTGAATGGATCTGTTTGAACCAGCCTTTCTATCTCCAAGTCCCTGGCTTGCAGATCATGTGAAAATGAAGACCTTTTATGACTGTGCAAATCAGAAGGCGAAGTACACCTCTTTTAAGAGTTTACTTTCTTCATGGAGCACAACTATGCTATTAATGGTCCAGTTGTGTTGTAGCCTCACACAAGCAACTCGGGCACTTTACTCTCACAAATCATAACTCTTTCTCTGCTCTTTCTGTATGAAAACTCTCAGTCTTCAGAACCACAAAACTATTGTTTTTCAATTCCTTCATCAAAACCTAGCTTTTCTGTGATGTCTGCCACAGGCTTCTAATTGTGCAGCAGAGATCTATCATAGCAATTCCAACCACCTCAAGCAACGGCTTTCATTGTGGTAGTTTTTATATGACCCAAGATTTATACAGAGTCTCTATATGCTACATATATAGATAGTTATGTTTTGTACATACATATATAATGTTTAAATGTGCTACATAGCAGTAACAGGAACAAAGAACGTGGTTACAACCCTTTATTTCACTAACTTGGACGGATGCTGCCTGGCTATCTACAACATCTCCACTCAAAACCATGCTTAGAACACCTCGTTTGTCACATCTGGTCTTACTGCTACATTGAAATGAGGAAAATTCAGTCATGTTCTCAAGTTCAGGCAAGCTCAGGAATCTATATCTTCCTTACAATGAAGTCAGTAACAAGTAACTCAATGGAAGTTGAAGGAGTCACAATCTAGAAAAGCATAAATCAGTTCTGTTAAATGAAATGATGTTTCTGTCTATTTAGTGGCTTGATTCCTCTAACCTCATATCTTGTGATTAAACTTTTCTAGTATAGAAAACTATATTCTATATTGTGCATAAGATTACTCACTCACTTTTTTATTGATATAGTATGGGTCCAGGTCTTCCAAAGGTTCAGATACCATTCCTGGAGGTATGTCACCATAAATAAACGGCAGTGTTTTTCCTGCCTCCAAGTCACTGTTTGGTTTTGGACCATTTTCATCATCATCATCTGCATGTTCTTGCTTGGGCTTTTTAGCTTTTTCTTCTGCAGAACGCTTTTCAATAGCTGCGAGAGAATCTCTAGTAAAATAGCGGAAGCTTTCAGGTCCTGGTGGTACCAGCAGTGCCTGTGCCATGTTTTCATCCTGCAAATTTAATTACTTTTAGCCTCTTGCATAAGAATGACCTATAAAAGAAAATTAGACAATTTAGGAAAACTAGATTGTACCAACAGAAAAAAAACAAAAACATTTGCTCAGAAACGCTCTCCGGGCCTGAAATAGAAGCAGCATATTTCAAGGCTGGATGAAAGTTAAAAGCAACTGCTCAGAATTTATTTAGATATTTTATAAATTATTTTTCAGCTTTTTCCTGTTGGTCTAGAAAAAGATACTACTTCTGCCCACAAACACTGCTTTGCCTGTGTCCTTAGACTCTCCCAGTGAGAGCAAAATACTGATACAAGTGTTTTAACTACATCTTTTTTTTTTAACAGAAGTATAAATGCATATTCTATGAAGTACTCTTGAAAATTTTAAGCTTATATCTTACAGGTTAATACATTTTGCCTTCCTGTATTTTTTCAAGTATCAGTAATCTAACTTTACAAACATAAATACTTTCATTAAACAGAAAAGAAGTGTTCATACAATTAATGCTGTTCAAATGACAGCAACTGAATTATGGGAGGAACAAGCATAATTCTTTCTTACTGACAGTTTACTGTGCTGAAGGTTAATGTTACATACCGAAGCAGGTTAGGTTGCATTTATTGACTGTCTGTGTGCTGTGAATCAAAACCACAAGCCTTTTAAGTAAAAGGAAACAGGATGGACTTTCAAGACTATGTGGGAAAAGAATGCTGTTCCTGATTTTTTACAAGGCAAGTGTCATAATATTATTTCAGACTCAAACTAGTTGGAAATCTAAGACTCTGGTTCCCTATGAATGTCTTTGGTGCTGGTGCTGGATGATGTAGTCCCTGCTGCTTTTTCTTACCCTCTGCACCAAACTCTCCACTGTACAATAGGTCCCTTTACAAAGCCTATCATTGCATTGGCTGAAAGCAATGTTCTTTTCTGGCTTCCAAGCCCTTCTGCAGAAGGACCAGTCACTTAAACTGATGCACTGTACAGCACAGTGGAGAGGGCTTAAGGAGCAGTGGCACCGAGTAAGTAATGATAGCTTTATTTGATGTCTACTTTGCAAATGTTTGTGGCATAGTGTAGTAATAATTTTAACTATGAAAACCAATTCTTAAGTTTCAGTGCCTGAAATGAGTTCTAATTGTGTTTTCTGTACATGAAACCATGTAGCCTTCCCTACATTACCTCAGGAATGTGCAACATCTGTGGTCTGGAGTCGCCACATCTAGATTTGAAATATAATATGATATTCATTCTTATTCATTCGATAGTCTTGCTCCTAAAGCTTCTTGCCTGTCTGGAGC
The DNA here is from genome assembly GCA_026212715.1 of Elanus axillaris. Classification (NCBI taxonomy): domain Eukaryota; kingdom Metazoa; phylum Chordata; class Aves; order Accipitriformes; family Accipitridae; genus Elanus; species Elanus axillaris. Next base: position 32,775,541 of record JANZLQ010000001.1, on the reverse strand, counting down.
AGTTTGTAGAAATTGCACACATGCACACACGCAAAGTGCTATAGTAATGATCTTATGAAAAAATTGATTCCTCTTCAAATGACCCCCAAAAATTCAAATCCTATATGAAGCTAGAGACGGATGTTAAAAAGTGCTTAAAGAATCTACAATAGAAAACTAGAGGAAAGAAATTAAACAGCATATTCCTAAATCTGAATTACCAATCCAATGACATGGTAGGTAAACCTCCTCCTGTGCCACCTCAAGTCTTTGTCTCTGGCGTGGGTTCACAGCACAGCATCAGTGTGTATGATCAACACTGATATCACTGAAATAATTTAGTCAGTCTACATTATAGCACCAAGCATCTAAGTAACACAAGAACTGAGGTACCTGACCATAAATTCACAAATAAAATATACTGTAATGTAGACGTGAAGAAAGCTTTCCTCAAGGAAGAGCCTGAAGAACCATGAGTTAATGTAATGTCTAGAATCACAGAGATCCTGGAGGGGCTGGAGGTACTGGTACAGTATAAATAGAAAAATAAATTGTTAAACCAGCCACAGTTTCTAGCAGGCAACCTTATCCCATGTTGTTATACTGAAACTTCTGCTACGAATTTGTAGTTTGTACAAGATGGAAGCCTTTGCTGAAACCTGTTTCTTTATTAATGCAACTCCCAATTATAAGGATCCTAAACTCAAAAATTGTCCTTTATTTGAGCATTAAAAGCACACACATTCTCTGGATACTGTCCACAATCCCTTGATTATTGCTTCTGGCCATCCAGGATTAATAAACTAAGAAGAGGTTTGAGGTTTCCCTTTGGTCTTTCTGAATAATTGATTCCTTTATTCCACATTTTAGGCAGGTCTGTGATTCAAGTTGTTGAACTAAGTGCCTTTTCTATGAAAGTAATCTTAAAAGGTACACCCTCCCAGAGTCATCAGTGAGTCTGTCTTCTCTTTATAATCCAGTGCATTTAGTTCAGCTGCTTTTCATCTGTTAACACTTACGGTTATGAATGTTATAACAAAATAAATTGTCCTCACTAGAAATATATGTATTTGTATTGCTAGAAGTCCACAAAGGGGCCAATGAATGACTGGGAAAAGTAACATTAGCAGATTGGGATGTCACAGTGTTTCTCATACAGTCATTAAACATGCTTTAAAAAAGTTTTCCTGACAAGTTGGAAACATTACTTGACTTCTGCCTCCACTACTATCTAGTGCAGTTATATCTTCCCTGGCTGCTGCTATTACACAAGAAGGTTTTTCCCATACTAAATATGCCCCAAGTGTTTTCATTCAGATAACAGAGCTCAACAGAACAACACAGAAATATGTGTTTGATTACTGTTGCTACACATGCAGTAGTTTAATAGAACAATGAAACAAAAGTAATTCTATTCCATGCACTGAGCCCTGATCAAGCTCTTAGCAATCCTTGAACTATGAACCACTCGTTTGTTAGTGACAGCTTCCCTCTTCTTCCTTCACTAGTTTTAAAATCGCTTGTTATCTGGTAACTAAACTGCAATGACATGAATGACACTGGGCAGAATTCAGACAAAGAATTCTGTATATCTAGTCATTTCAGAATAGCTTTCATTAAAAAACAATATTTAAAGGAATAGTCTCAAAAATACATGTAGTCCAGGCCCCTCAGGACATGATATATTGTTCAGCAAAAAGAACTTCAGGTATTTGAAATACAATTTGGGCCTAGATACTGTATGTATAATGGGCTACAATTCAATAGATTTGATTAGAAAAAATAAGCTCTGATTTATTAAAGACATCCTTTTGCCAAAAAAATCCATTTAGTTGTATTTGAGCATTGCATTCCATACATCCTTTTCCAGTTTTCCTTCAGTACCTTTCTTTAAATAATAAGATTGAGCAATAAACAGTATCCATATGTTCTTAATTTAATGGATATTTCAGTTAATTATATTATTTTCAAGGATAACTTCTTAAGTTTTATTTTTGACTATAATTACCTTCTCACCATTTACACAGAAGATGACTCAGAAAGTGAATATCTGTGCTAACGATGTCAAATTAATTTTTGTGCGTCTCTGAAAAAGCCAGAAGTGGCCTGAAGCTATCTGTTTTTATGATATCTTAAATTAGGCAAATGGTAAAAGTGAAAGTATTGGTGTAAGAACCAGGTGAACTCTATGATCATTTTCTAAAATCATCAGGTTATCTAACAGGTTATTTGCATTCTGCATGAAGCAGTCCACATACAGCCTTCAAAATTTTCAAGGTGGAAAAATAGCAAACCTTGCAGTGTTTCTTATGGGATGGGGATTTTGCTTTTAGAGCTGTTGTGGTTTAACCCCAGCCAGCAACTAAACACCATGCAGCTGCTCACTCACTCCCCCCCCACCCCAGCAGGATGGGGAGAAAATCAGGAAAAGAAGTAAAACTCATGGGTTGAGATAAGAACAGTTTAATAGAACAGAAAAGAAGAAACT
>JANZLQ010000001.1:32760269-32772974 GCA_026212715.1 Elanus axillaris | reverse complement strand
CTGAAAAATCCTTGACTTTAGACCAAACATTACTTAGCAGCAACTGAAAACATCAGAGTGTTATCAACATTCTTCTCATACTGAACTCCAAACATAGCACCGTACCAGCTACTAGGAAGACACTTAAATATCCCAGCTGAAACCAGGACAAGACCACTTGCATTTGAATGATTTTCCTGCTAAAACCTTGAAAAAGCTGACTACTGAGATTTTCATTCCATTAAAACTGAAACACTGGCACACAAACATGCATTTGATTAGGGTTGGAATAAGTGCAAGGATAGCAAATGGAATCTGTAAAATTACCAACTATCATAATTTCCTTATGCTAATCTTTTATTTGAGAAGCTGTAATTTGGGAATAATACCTTCCTCCATGCCAAGCACAGCAATAGGCTCTCAGATGCTAAAACCTGGATGAAAAACTCTGCTCTAAATCGCTAGTGTTAGTGACACTAGCTGTCTCGCATTGGGCCAGTAAAGAAGTTTGTCCAAATCAAAAAGGTTGGCTCCCATGGTAGGAGAGACAGAAACAACAGGGCTAGTGGCACCACTTCAGCATCGGCTACAGATGATTTTCTGCAGCTTTAGAAGTAAAAAGTATAGCTGTTGTGTGCTGATGTCATCAGAAAATTACCTCAACTCAAAGTACCACTGTCCTGAGGAGGAAAGAAGTGCAGAGGGAGTGTATGCAGGAAGAGTCAGAAGAAATGAGTCATCCTAACTGCCTCTCTTAGTATTTGGGAAGTTGTTCTGCAAAATTCAGGTATTAGTTTTCTGGAAGTGAAGATAAGTTAAGTTTAAGTTACTATGTTCTAATTAAATTCCAAATTGGGTAATGCTGCATTCAATTCATCCTAAAAAAAGAAAGGGGATGGGTAAATACTAGTTGGTTGTGAAGACAATCTAAAATGAAATATTTTTATTGAAATTTGTCATGGCATTTGTGCACAGAGGCTAATTTCACAAAGAAAAACCTATCCCCTTATCTGCTGAAGTGCTTTGAAGTATTTTTTACAGTTATAGATTATTATGTTTTCATAACTGACATTTACCTTGTTTCTCCTGGCATCTTTACACTTTTTTTTACTGCTTTAAAAATACTTGAATAAGAAGCAGAACTCCAAAAAGACAAAAAGAGCTCCAAAATGTCACTGCTGTAATCCAAAGTGGTAAATGCAATGCAATGCAGAGTTAATTGAAATATCTAAAGAGCTATCCAGTCAAAACTACCCATGAGTCCTAAGCCAAGGAATCCATGAATGTTGCTTCCACAAAAGTAGGTGTTTTCAAGGAAAGCAGTGACTTCCTCAAAGCTGAAAACAGCCTCCAGCATTTAGCACCTGCCCAGAACCTGCCCCTTTTTAAACTGTAATCTACTAATTTAAACTATGATAATTTGTGGTTACAGGCCCTAACTGACTAATATGTAGGATTTGTTTTCCTTTTTTCCATTCCTTCCAACATTTATCATTCATGTGTTGTGTCATTTTCCTTAGACTATAATTTATCTGTAGCAATGACTATAATTTCTGTCTGGATTTGTACAATCAGCCCCAGTAGCCTATAGGCATTACTGTTATGTAACTAAATAAAAATAAAAATAATGAAATCACCATCAAGTATTTGTTAATAAAATTAATAAATCACAGAAGACAAAATACTTACTTGTTATGAGAACATGAAATCAATTAATAATGGTATGGAACCGAAATACTATTTCCTTAATAAGACCTTACTTTAAAAGGATTTAGAATGGGGTAGTGGTAAGTGGCTGAGTATGAATTGGTTGTTCACATTGGCTGAAACCTGACTGAAGAACAGTAAATACAGGAAATACTAATGAGTTAATACTAATGTGGTGCTTCAGGGATGTAACATGCAATTTTATTTAACATCCTCAGTAATGACTTGCAATAAGGTGTGAAAGCATGTTAACTAAATCTTAAGAACTCCAATCTCAACAAAAGAAAGTACTGTAAGAGTTTGGAAATCTGGGTAGAATATAATACATGAGGTTCAGTCTGACTGGTGAAAGACTAGGCAGATGGGAAAACACTCAAAACAGACTAGATTAGAGCCTGGCAAACCATCTCAGACCTGTCTGAAAGATCCAGAAGCTGTTTTTTTGGAAGCCATCTTTGGATGCTGCTCTCTCTCACCAAGATATTGCTATGGATCGTCTGCCCTCCCTCTTATTTGCCTGTTTGTGCCCACTGCTGTTCCACACTCATCTCTTTTCTTCCCTTTCTACCTCACTTCAACATTTGCTTTTGAATTAATTGGTTCCTATTTCTTCTCTCCTCCTGCCTAGGAGTGGAAATAGTGGATTAAGATTCTTACATCAAGGCCAACATACACTGTACCTAGTAAACTGGAGTAACCAAAAATAGATAGGTTCTGTAAAGAAATGAACCTAGATTCCTCATATACATACCTGCAAGTTTTAGAACCCCTAAAATAATCATTTGACCCATTTATTTATAAAACTTGACCAAAACCTCCAGGAATTCTTTAAATGCAGGCCTGCCTTCTATTTTCTTTAACACTCTAAGTTGCCTCTGAGAAGGTGTGAAAAGAGATCAAGTGTGAATACTTGAAGTACTGGAGAAACCTGAAGAAGGCCAAATGAAAACCATATGCAATTTAGGAGGAAGAGGAAGAGAAAGAGTGTCTTTCATAGCCTATCAACCTAGTTGGAATACAGTACTCAGTATTTTTCAAATACCTTCCAGTGTTAAAGATCCTTCCATCCTAATGGAAAATAGTTACAATACATGTAACACAAATTTCTACAGCTAGACCTCATTAAAGTTGTTTATTTAATTTTCCCAATGATATTTTAGTGAAGAAATATAGCACTATATCAAATGGCCATCTTATGAAGTGAAACATTATTTCTGTCTGAGAAGAAAAGATAGTCTTACCTTTGTTTTTCTAAGAAATGCCAGATCTCAGAATTTAGCCACTGGATCTTTTGCTATCATGAAAATAAAAAGGCTGCATTTCTAGCAGAAAATGGAATTGGTAAGAAAAGTTTTTTCTTGGGAGCTGAAGCTTCTTCAAGACTCAAGTTTCTTCAAGACTCTCTCATTCTTTGTTGCTGTGTCCAAACTTCTCAAAGTTAATCGCAATAGACAAAGACAAGTCTACATATCCACACAGACACATTTTCCCAACCTAAGAGCAAAGAGACATAGGAAAAGCAGGATGGAACATGGGTTAGTCCACAAAACTAGCACAGACTGACAGTACATTTAAGAATATTCTTTAAGTGATATGAGTTTCAAAAATTCAATTTATTCTGCATGCTTTAACTAAAAGGGAAAAATTGGTCTTGTTGAGATCACTGCATGACTAGTGCAGACTTATAAACATGGGATAACTGTGCCCAGGCTAAACAGGAGTGTTCTCACCTGTCACTTAGGGAACTGCACAGTACATCATTACTCCCCACTGGCTTTACTGTCTTTAACCAGGAATAGAAGTTAATTCAGTCTATATTTGCATGAAAATATGGATACTTTTTCATGTTATTTATCTTAGAGAATGTTGGTTTTTCTTCATGTGACAAAATTTTTCTTTCATCTCAGGCAATGTAATAGACGAAAAAGACAATTTCTTTTCCAGGATCTTCAATTTAAAGATTGCATCATTACAAAAGCTGAGCAAAGGTTGGCTATGGCTTCCTCAGTCTTTAAAGCTTTTATAATCTGACTATCTAGTTCATTACATTTAAACAGTCTACTTACAGCTTGCAAACTTTAGTCTTCAGCCAATGAGATTGAGATTAAATGTCTTTAAACATGTATTCTCATGTATTTGAACTAGATATAGTTCTGTCTCTTTTCATACTTTTTTACTGTTGTTATTTTGGTTTTACTCCTAGAGAAGAAAAGAAAAAGAAGACATCCCTCTCTTTTAGGTCTGCTCCTGCTAAAACAGCCCTTAATAATACTTTTCTCCAAATATAGCAAGAATGAGCAGCCACTGTAGAAACTCTGTAGACAAAGAAAATCTGTGTAGACACAGATCGGGCCAAAGAGAACACAGAAGGTGGGCAAACAGAAAGTTAAAGCTTTCTACTAGAGCACTGCTGCTCTTGTTTTTAAAGATAGAAGATCTACATGTACTCCTACAGAAAATATATTTCAAAAATTAACCTAGATTTTACCTAGTACTAGTTATTATTAATCTAGAATTACATTTTGCCAAAGATTCTATAAGTGGTACCCCAATTAGAGCTTCTATTTGTTTAATTATGTAACATTAAGTCATTCCAACGACTGCTAACAGCAAACTCTTTCAAAGTCCTGGTCATTTTGAGTAAGGCACGGGTTCAGAGCATCCTACTGTGGTGAGTCACTACTGGAGAGGCTCCGCTGAAGACATCTGAAAGCTGTGTCTCCAGTACTAACCTCAGGGGATCATGACTCTCCTACTGCCACCAATGATACTTTTCCACCGATGCATATTTTCCACTGAATGCAGCTTTACCTCAGGGTATGTAGGGGATTTCCCCATCCCTTTGCCTATTGGGTACATCTGGATTCTGTCTCTGAAGTAGCATTGTGGCTGAAATCTGATCTCATGGTCAGATACAGTGCAAATAAGCAAAATGTGTAAGCGCTGTTGCTTGCAAGTTTTAAAATAGTATGAAAGGGATACTATAGCTTCCTAATAAAAGAGTAATCTCTAATACTAATCATTCATATAACATTTATTTTCAAAAGAGGGTGTGTAACTTCTATCCAGTTAAAATATTTGCTAGTTTGCAAAAAGTTGAGGAATTTATCTTTAATGTGAAAATTGTTAATAACTCCACGAGTGCAGGTAATTTCGATAAATGTGTATTTTGAATTAGAGCACAAGGCAGAGAACATTTTTTCACATGTAACCCTATCACCTAGTCTCCATCTCCCTATTTATTACATCCGATGTATGTTTGTATTTGTTGTATCTCCAATGGATAAGAGATGCAGCTTTGTATCTACTAATGCTATACATCATGGTAGAATAGTAGTATCAATGGTAGTCACGGCAAAAACTGAAGGAAGGAGGTTGGCAGAATTGTGAGCTCTTTGTCATGAATTTATAATAGGTCTAGGCCATGTCAGAGTCATTTCATTACAGAATTTCAATTAATAACTTACCTCATATAGTTTTTAGCTTTTTTTTTCTGTATAATGCAGATATTTGCAATACATAAAAAAAAACACTTTTTTTTTTTTTTATAATCTAATGTCTTTGATTCTCACCTCAAGACTAGAAATTTTCATAGGCAGGTACAGATTATACAGTTTTACTGTAGCTGAAAGTGACAACAGAAGATTATTTTGGCTGATATCACATGGACCAAAATAATTTTTATTTGGGATAGATTATCCTGATTCAGCTTCCAAGAGTGAATCATAGGTAAAATCTCAGGCCTAGTCAGAGTGATTCCTGATGGTCATACTACATATATTCTTTCCTGTGGGACTCTTTCCTGAACTCTTCTGCCTACATGGCATAAGCATTTATTTTAAGACTGGTTAGAATGTCCTTCAAATTCTGAGACATGATATTGCTTAAAAAAAATTTTCAAACTATATCCTCATGCACTTGAGCTCCCTTTCAATGAGCTGGAAAAGATAGTTGCATATTATTGTCACATTGTCCTGTGGCAAAATGTGTGATTCCATCCGAAATGTGATTTAGAAAAGACATGGGCTTATTCAAAATCAGATACTCTTATAAAGACGGTTATAGGACAATATGCCAGTGATGGTTCCAACTAAGTGAAATCTCATATTAGAGACAAATGCCAGACAATGAACAGAAATTGTGGGCAACTATATGGACATTTGAAGTGTTAAATGATTATAAAAATGTTAACCCCGTTTTAGATTAACAAAAAACAGAGTTATCCATCAAATTAATTGTCCGGATTCAGAATTATGTGTTGCGTGTTCCCCATAATCTAGATTCAACTAATTCCTAATATTTTTTGTACTCAAATTAAAATTCAAATGTGTTGACAAATGAAACACTGGAACATACACCAGTATCCACTGCGGAGGTGTTAAAGAAGTCACAATAACACATCAGTTAGCAATATCTAAATACATCACAGTATCAATTTGCTTTGTAAAAAAAAATAAAAAGGTGTGTTTGTAAGTAATACTCTTCTCTAAATTTTTCTAGGGGAACTTACGAAAGTGCATTTGCAATAGCAAATATTGCTTATGAACCTAATAAGAAATAACAAACTAAATTCAGAAAATTAACTGAATCATTAAGAACCATGCAGCTGGAACACTTGCTTTCCTAGTCTTACTAAGCCCCAGAAACTAATCAATACAAAATATGAAAGAATAAACTTTGTATAGCACAAGATTAATGGATTGTATTTAGACTTTGACAGTTGTCTAGGAAACTGAAAGGAAAAAATTGGAACTTCTGGCTGAAAGGCTTACACACAATTCTCAGCTGAATGTGATCTCTACTACACAAGTAGGAAAATGCACAAAAAGTCAACATGAAAATAGAGTGCTTTATACCTGTGGTTTAACACAGCATATGAAAAATGTACATGGATTTCTTCAAGGTGCTTATTCAGGCATCATGGAAGTGCCTAATACAACTTAACCAAGGCCTAAGTTTGGAATATTTTCCGAATGAATTATGGAATTATGACTTTGATCTAGTCACTACCTCTTATGTAAAAAATCCAAAGGAGCAAAACTTATGAGTTATAGGTTCTACCACCTCTTTAAAAGATGTCTCTTGTAATGTTGAAATTTAAGTATATTAATAAAGTACTGTACTAATTACAGGCCTATAGCTTTAAGTAATGTACACTACAGAATGGTAGCCAGTGTTATAGCAGCTACTAAAATTCTAGTATTCTTCCTTTTACAACACAAACTAAAGCAAATTGATGTGTAGGAAATACATGGCAAGTAACTTAAACTGGTGTTAGAAAAACCTTTCAGGAAGACTCCTTTAAGACTCCTGTAGACTCAGTTACAACTGCACTCAGTAGGAAGAAATCCCTTCCTAACACAAGTTGAATTTTTTTTATATTGCTTTTGGTCAAGCACTTTTGCTTTCAGCTGTTTTACACAAGTTTTACAGATGATTGGGATTTAAGTGAAAATGAAGTTAAACAGAATTTTTAAAAAAAGATTCAAAGCTGTGGTGAGTGGAAGTTCCTTTGTTCCTTGATCAGGTGTAAGACTGCACATGCCTTCACTCATTTAAATGTGCTTGCTTTCTCTGTGTAACAAAACAGTTATAACAGGAAAATTCAATTTTTGGACACAGTTTAGATTTAGGGAATTCTTTCCCTCTAAAGAGTGCTTTTCAATGGAAAACACAGTCAAGTATCCGTTCAAGTAAGAACAATTTATCTGTGGTGAAAAAATCTTGCTTTCTAAAATGTATAGGGCTTCTTCATTCTTGTGACTTGATATCCTACTTTTGTACTCTACTAGCTTGATCCTTATTACTCAACCACTGCACAATCACATATACATTCAAAAGCAAATGCTCTTAACAGTAGTAACTGTAGAGAAATTTCAGTGCCCAAGGAAATCAAGTTGGTATCATGTTAACTGCATTTGAGAAAAGAAGTTCCTGTGTTTTTAGGTGGGACAGAGGGGAATTCACCTTCAGGTTTCCAAGATCACCACACATATATTTCAAATATGAATAAAAAGGGATAAAAATATTCTTGTATCAAAGTCAGTTACACTGTGACTGGCTTTTGAGAAGGCAGTGAGAGTTTGCTAACAAAGTGCATTCATTTTAACATCAGAAAACTTATTTGGACATATTTAAAATTAGACCAAGACCATTGGTTTGGTTGGAGAGCATGTTTTTAACAAACATATATTTGGAATTCCTCACTGTGTCCAAATATTAAAAGATAGTACAATAGCACATAAGAAAGAGCACACTTTTCAGGATACTCGAACCAATATAGGCAAGAATTTGGGACATGTGGGCCCCTATTCAGGCTACATGGGCTCAGAAAATTTCTACTCCTATACCAGGACTACCAGACAGTGGAAGGACATGATTTATGAGAAATTATGAGAGTTTTTTGCTCAATGAATACAGTAGCCAGCCCACGTAGTGCCATGTTGCCCTATATAAAAGGAACTATTTTTCCTGTGAAAAATTCATTTCCTTTCATTCCTTGCTCATTTTAATTCTTCATCTGCATTTCTGTAGTGATTTTGAATACAAACTTGTAACTTTTTAGAAACCTATATATAATCATACATAATAATATTTTGTGGTTAAGCGGACCATGCAACAATTTGTACTAGCCCCAGATTTCACACACACATAAAGGAAATTTCTCAGTTCACATTGCTCTTAAAATAAATTGCTAAAATATCAGAATATAAGATATCAAAATATCATAATATCAGAATATTTTAAATATGCTAAAAGATCAGAAACACTGCTCCCCTCTCATATCAAAAAGCAGGACCTAATATTAAATAAGCAATGTCTAATTTAAGCATAAATCATCTATAAATGGAAATTGCCTGCTATGTATCTCTATCCCAAGATCTTCCTGTTAAGTGGTTATACTGGGGTATAGTAAAGGGGATCACAGAGCCAATAGTACTGGTACTCTTCTCAGCCATTTTCCATACTGGCCTCTGTGACATCCTTTCAGGTTTATTAGTGTCCCTCATAGTTTCATTCAGGAAATGCTGCAAAGAGTTATGAGGATGTGCCTGATGCAATAGAGGCATAGGGAGTCAGCTGCATGTGCTGTTCAGCTGATCTATACATAATGTAGTAACTTCAATGTATGTGAAACATCAGCTTTGCTGAGCAGGTAGCTCAACAGTACAGCATGTATGCAATTGATATATCTGGGATGTGCCAGACTCACTGCATATGGACTACACAGCCAATACATACATATTCAAAACATGATCATTTGATAAGGATATATGACATCCAGGAAGTTGATGGATCAAATCAGGAATCCAGAAAAGTAGCAGGAAAAACAATTCCAGGTTGAAAAAGGGATCTGTGCACATGATAGCTGTATGATTACACTTGCCTAAGTAAAACTACTCCATAAGATCGATAACAATAAAGAACAAATAACTAGACAAATAATTAATCTGAGCATAAATGACATTTTCCTTAAGCTTTTTACCTTAAGGAAAAGGTGAAAGAGCCTCATAAAAGCTTAATTAAGTTTTAACTTATTAGTTGCATTTTTTACTGTAAAACACATTCCATGATCTGTCTTAGTTGGTAGAGTAAGTGAACAATAATTTTTTGTAGGAAGACATTACCAAGACTGGTGACCACTCTGAAGTTTAGCAACAATATGACATGACAGTTTTGGGGTGGGTTGGCTAGTGCTTTTGGTTGTTTGGGGTTTTTTTGTAATGGAAAGAAATAATTTTGGGATAGATAATGAACAACTAGGAGACCAGATACTTTTGTGACCTAGAATTTAACTTGCTTACTCCTGTTTAGGATTACAGTGGTAGTACGCTCACATTATGGTTACTCAAGAGTGTATGGTGCTTCTACTCTTCTATTTATATTTTTAAGTAATACAGCCCCTGCCTGAGCTGCTCTTATCCCTAGTCCCTCTGGTTTACTCATCATAAGACAAGGAAAATCAAGCAATAACACTATCAGTAATATACTAGGGATTCCAGTTGTTCATAAAGAAAATTTTGATGAAAGCAGATGAACTGGTTCTAGGATACCAGCTCCAGTATCAAGGTTCTATAGGAGGGGAGTCAATACCAAACTTAGGGAGACATGCCATTGGCAATATGCTTCAGAGGTATTAATCAGGAGTAGTAGCTGTAATGAGTAACAGTGGCTTTCTAATGAAGAGGATGCAGTTTCCTATAGACGGATTTCATGGTGATTGACCCTTGATTTGATGGACCCACTGAAGCCACAGCTCAGAGTGTATACATTTGTTCTGTAAGCAGTCTGAACTAGTGAGCATCAATTTTGTTATATTTTAAACCTTTTACTTATTCAAGTAAGGATGAAAAAACAATATTCCCTCCAAATGGCAACACTATATATTACTGATTAACAGCCATAACGTAAAAAAGTATAGAACAGTTGCACTGAGTGGCAAATACGCTTATTAGTCTTTTGAAAGTTAAGTTTCTAAATAGATTTTGTTGATAAAGAACAGTGTAAATGTAATTTCCTGAAACTTAATTTCAATAGTTATTTTCAGAGTTCAACAAACAGATCATCTTAACAAATAAAGTACCAAATATCAGAAACTTGCATTTATTTTCCCTTAAGTTTAACTCAAGCAAAGTTCAAGCAATTTTTTCATTGTCACCTTATGGCAAGAACAGCATATGGGTAAAAAGGGCAAGGATTTGCACTTTAGAGAACAAGGTCACAACTCGCTTGCCTTGCACAAAGAACTCTCTTAGTATCTGCTATTCTCTGATCCATCAAAAGTTATGGAACTCCAGCAGCATAACTGATATATAGCATACGCATAACTAATTACAGAGGGTTGAGAACATGAAGAGCAGAAGGAAATGGATACCATCAGTCAGAAAGTTCCATCTTACATCCCACCAGCCTTTTTGCTTCTAAAATCCTTAGTCTTCCGAGGGCAAATAAATTTATCTCCGTGACTAATCTCCATAAGGTACAAGTGAACTCATCTAATGCTATCTGATGAAGAAAAAGAGGTAAAAACACAAAATGTGTCATCAGCATATTGATTAAAAACCCCATGCTTTCCATACTTTCTCCTTTCTCTTGATCCCTCCCCACTCCAGGTTACCTCATAATAAAGGGAAATGACCAAACTACCACTCTGACAGAACCTGATAGGACACAGGGGAATTGTTTCATGTTCTCCAATGAAAACATGAAAGTCTCTACCTTTGCTAGCATCTAGTATCATCTAAACAGAACCTTACAATACTGAGCTTAATTGGCACAGCAAAGAAAATCAGTATGGGCTCTTAACTTCTCATTAGAGGGAAAAATCATAAGCTAACAACACAAGTATAATTTCTATATATATCAAGGCCTAATAAACAACATATCTGTTTAACAGGTGCTATGAAGCTTCAGATTACTGCAGCAGCTCACATTCTAGTCTTTAACAATCTCTCCTCCCAAAATGGAGATGTGCAAGAGAGCAAAAATTAAATATTAAACTGTTAGAGTTTAAAAGTCATCTTCTGACACTGTTTTCTTGACAAATCAATTATGAAAGCACAAACATGATATGTTTTTAAAACAAACACCATCATTGTTATTATTTATTTATTTTGAAGTTACACAAGGACACCACAGGTACATCGATTTGGCACCATAAAAAATACAAATTAAAAACTTCATTCTTTCATATCACTACTTCAGGTACAGGCCACAGTTGCTATTTGGAGTACCACCTGAGACCCAATCCTGCTTTCTTTTTCTTACGTAGATTGAGGTGGTGATTTGTAAACAGTGGGGCTCCTTATTCTGCTGTATTTTTTTTTTTGGTCATTTTTAAATTTCTACTGTTTTCTCTTGGAAATAATTTCCAAATTAATACTATGATAACATATAGTTTTAATGTGAACAAGTGTCTGTAGAACCACTACTGATAAAAGAATTCACGTACCAAAGTGATCTTCAATAGATATTTTCCTTTTACCTTTGATAACTGATGGCTTTCATTATTACTGATAACAATGAATGAGACAATAGATAAATGGACAATAACATGAAGAAATATAATAATTCTTCTGCTGATTTCTTCAAACAGTCCTATTAAGAAGCATATATTAAGGTAAACAGTAAAGTTACAAACAAAATGTGAACTGTATTGTCGGTGTGGACCTCTGGTTAATTAACAGTTGGTGAGCCCCTTCTCTCATAGAGACACACAACCATGCAAAAAATGGCACAGAAAGAAAATATTTCCTTATATATCTTTTACAAAATCTAGCTAATAAGGGAATTTCTTCAAATACCATATATATATATTGAAAATAGCAGTAACAAGCCACATAGATTTTACTCCTGGATCATCAGAATCTAAGATGCTTAGAATCTTATGAGACCAGCTGTTCCTGAGCCTGAATATCACCAGGTTTTTCTTCTTAGGAAACAAGGTCACTTCTATAAAATGCTAGGAATTAATTTAGTATACCTTGATTATAAAATGATCAGATTTTGCAAGTGAGACTACTGCATCACAATATCACATTAAGAGTAAGAGGCCAGATATCAGCTTTAACGAGATTAAAATGAAAAAAAAAAAAAAAAAATCACACCATCATCACAATCAGTCAGTACAAAATGGCTTTGAATTCCCCATTCCATCTTTGGCTCTACCTTAACAGCAAACCAGAGGGTACAATCTGATTCCGAAATGTGGAAAAGATCATATTGCCAAGATTTATTATGGGTACAATTAAACGTTTTGCCAGCTTACCTGATTGAAAGAGAATGACAAATCACTGCAAAGCCCAGCATCCAAAAATAATATGATAATATATGTCTCCTCCTGAAATAGTCCAGATTTCCATCCACAAAGCTTTAGTAATTAATTATAATTTCTGTATTCTCAGTGGAAAAGAAAACACAGAGACCTTTCCAGAATCCTCTCTGATTCTGCCTCCGCTTCCTGTTCTCAGTCTCACTCTATGGTACCCAACATATATCAGAAAACAGCTTATTAGGAGA
>JANZLQ010000001.1:32674709-32750450 GCA_026212715.1 Elanus axillaris | reverse complement strand
CAATTTTCTGATCGATGCTGGGATTCAAAGAGTGAATCTCAAAACAGGAAGCAGGCGAAGAGACTACAGAATACTGCAGAGGTTCTTTTGTTGCTTTGATGGGGAGCTTCTTTCTTCATTTCTTTCCTTTTTCATTTCAGTGAAATTAAGAGTTCACAAGCTTCTTTGCCTAGGAACCTGAACCTGCAGTAGAAGGAGCCTCATCATTTACAAGTGTGTGGATATTTCTTATGCTATGATTTGTAATTCCCTTTTAATCAGGTAAGACAACATGATATTTAACTAAAATGCCTAGGCAACAAATTCCAGTTGTTTTGTACCAAGATTCTTCTGTTGTGGTGCCACACCTAGTTTTCAATTAATATTAATAGAGCAAGAGGAGAGGAAATACTAGCCATCTTTGCCACTGCATGGATTTTTCATCATATTTAACTAGGTCTTCGCACAATAACAAAAAGATGTTGTTTTTCTGTGGAGTTCTCTGGTGGTATGGTTGGGTTTTTTTAGGTTGTATGTTTATAATAAGAATTACTTTGGGGTTTGTATTTTTCATCCTAAGTGTGGTAATTTGTTGCTGGGGTTTGAGGTGGTCCTCCACAAGTGTTTTCTTTTTCTACTGGAGGCTATGTTGTTGCTGTACCCAGAATACAAATTGGAGTGTATTTTAAATCATATAAATACATCCCTGGGATTGCCCAGTTTTAATGCAGAAATGTGCTGTTGCTTCTTCATAGCATCTTTAGTCAGATGCTTTCTTTACTTCCTAAATTCATCATTTTGTTTCCGTGAGGTATAAGAGATTTACAGGATTCTCCCCTCCCTCATTTCCCAAAACAGCCTCTCCCTGATGGAAGACAGAATGGAGGACTTGTCTGTGACTAAACATGGGTTTGCACTGCTGCAAATATCATATGAAACACATGTGTTTTGTGAATTGTTTAATATATATGTAAGAATGAATTTTTATTGTAAAAACTTCATTCCATATTGCATGAGAAAGAGGAAAAAATGTTTTGTTTTTGTTTTTTTTTTAGATGCATGATACACACTGGGAGAGACAGCAGAATGACTCAGGAGGTGGGAAGCTTATGCTGCACCCCCTGACTCTTCTTTCAAACCTGCTTTTTTTCCATACCTTCTCTTATTACAGCAATAATTTATTTAGTTGGGAAAAACAACAGAGATACGTTGACTTAAACAGTCACAGATCAGAGAAAGGGCTCAGTAGCCAGTATATGAGGGGAAAAAAAGTGTGATTAGTGCTTTCTGTTATAAGGTGGTAAGTAGGAAAGCACTTAATCAAAATTTTCACACACCTGTGTAAAGGGAAACTTTTTTTTAGTGGTGATTAGTGAAGCAACAGAAAATTGCCTGTTGGGATCTGAATGGTAGATGCTGCCTTGGCTTTAGATGATTCCTCAGATACATGTGAAATGTTAAGAAGGTTCACATGCATTCTTGCTTTCTATGCATGTTGCCTGCTTAGTTGTATTTTTCTGATCAATGTTTACAATATGGATATATGGATATGGCTCAGCTATTGTAGTGTCTGAAGATATTTTCACTAGATGGTAAAGGATCATCCATTCTTGAACAGATCTAGAGAAAAGATGAAAAATCGTGTCCAAATGATCTGCAGTTTCCTCCGGTGACAAATGCATTAAAGAAATGGTGCTCTTTTATGTCTATAGGCCCCAATTCAACAACAAACAGGCATGTCAATGGGATGACTCACATTTTTAATATTAGGCAAGTAGATAAGTACCTGGCTCTGTTCTCTTGATCTTTAGACTGCACCAATGGTTAAGGAGAGAATAACTTTTTTAAGCACAGAAATTTTGCAGTGTTCATAAAATGCAGTCAGTAGGCCAAATGAGCATATAGCTTCAAAGACAAGCTACAGAATTATGTTTAAAAAATAAAAAATAAAATCTGTTGAGTTGTTACAAGACTTAAAGGAAAATATTGAAGCTCAGTTCTTACAGATTTTTAGTACGTTAATTGTGACGTTAGTCTTTGGGAAATACAAACACATAAATGGCTATATCACATCAAAGCACAATTCAGTTGCCTTTCAGTAGCAATGAAGTCGGATGTCTCTGGAGGAGTTCAAGCAAAAGTTGACCCTAAGAGAAAGGTGGCCCTTCCTACCTTCTGTGAAACTTCATTTTGGGGGGATATTTAAGCCGCCTTGTTATTTTTCTTCACCTGAATTACTGTAATTGAAGTGTACTCTGTACACATATAAGCATCAGATCCCTGCAGCAGAGACCAGCAGACCCACTCTGCAGCCTGAGCAAGAGCCTGGCAGCAGTTACCTTGTCAGCACTGCTTGCTCAATTTCTTCATCGCAGACCTCGATGAATGGATTTGCTGGGTCACTACCCGCTCTGCCCCTGAGTAGCCCCTAAATTCTCCCCCTGAGGGTACAGAGAGGACACCGAAATCTAATATGGCCTATCATCTGCTTGATTTGTACTAGGCACCAACGAATGCAACCGTAATACCTTCTTACGCATGCAGCTCTCAGCTGGAGTACAAAAATCACAAAGAAGCTTTTTACTGTGTTGCTCCCGTTGTTTTAAGGCCATGCACACACTCGCACCAACTTCTCCAGAGGACAGTGTGGGTCCTCTGCAGTGGCAGGCCCTGTACGCCCCCAGAGCAGGAGCAGCCCCTCATCCATCAGAGCCCCCGTCCTCCCCTCTTTTTGCCCTCAGCTCCAGCTTGCTGAGCAGGCATTGGGGATCCTGGAGGCCTCCTTTCTGGAGGCTTCCCGAAGCCCCTCGAAAGAATCCATTTCTTGTGCCTCCTCTCCCGTGGCTGACACCTACCAGTCTCAGAAATGCTGGGTTAAGAGACATTTCTGCCAATGGTGGCCTGAATCTCCTGTTCTTCTGTTACTGTCTTTTGAAAGACAAATAATGTACCTGATTTCAAAGAGGTGTTAACGAGGGGAGGCAAATGATGTTGTGGATCACTAAATACCACAAGGATAAGAATCATAAAAAAAACCTAAGGAGGAAATTGATAATTCTGTAGTCACTGCATGTTTGGGAAGATATACAGTAAAGAAGGTTTGGGACCAAAATACTGAAAGAGGACAATTTAAAGAAACATTGAATAACAATATTCATGTTACTCAGTTAAAATTCCTATTTTTTTCCAAACTTGCAACTTTACGTCTCTTATTTCTGCTCCGAAACCTACTATTGTTCCTTTTTTCTACCTTTCCCCCAATTTAAGTTAGGCTGCTTCCTCCTTCTGCTTCTAACTGGTTTGGGACCAGTAGAAGGGCTTTGCTTCTGCTCCTGGTTTCAGCATTTGATGCCTCAGCAGCTATAGCTATCAATTGTACTGAAGGGGCTGCTAATGCTAGGCAGAGACACAGCCAACATGTGGCAGCTCTGTAAGTATTTACTGCAAGCTGCTAAGAAGCTTTTTCTGAGCATCTTTAGAAATTATTTTAGAGAAGTGCTGAATGGCCAGATTTCAATAAATTTTAAAAAGAGCAACAAAATTCAAAGTCTTATATTGTCTGCACAGCCAACTTGACAAAACTCAGAGTAAAGAGGTTGTAGCAAAAGTTCTCCAGAAAATGTCTGGAAATATATGTCGCAGTATTAGCAACATACTCAAATAATCACAAAAATAGTTTTAAATCTTCCTATTAAAAAATGCAACAACATACATTAATTGTTCTTGCCTTTTGGTTTCTAAACTTGTAGATTAGTGAAATAATACTTTCAAACTTTTCCTAATAAGCCAACTACAAATGTACTTTTTCTATTAAATGGTGAAGTTTCTGTTGTTAGTAGCATTCAAGCTGAAAGAAATAAGTATCATGAGGACACATGGATCCACATTGTCAAGTTAGGCTTTTCTTTCTAACTTCATTGAAAGAAGTATCTAACCATTTATAGTGTCATTAAAGAAAGAAATCGGGTTGAGGCCAACAGTGTAAGCAAATTCAGTCTCAACAATTAATATTTGGTAAAGCTGAAAGCATTAGGAAGAGATTCTCATGATGGAAACTATTAAACAAACAAAACTGTCAGCTCTGTTCATACTATATAGAAAAAAGTTCAAAAAATATTTAAAAAAATCAGCAATAACTTATTTTTTAGATCTTTCCATCTGAAGTTCAGTGATTTGTTTCTGTATGGTTTCCTTTAGATTTTTTTATAATTGCTATCACAGTTGCTTCTTTTTCTTAGCTCAGCTTCCCTTAAATGTGGGCAGAATCTGATTTTTGCCAGATGAACTGTTCTCGAACTGCTAATATTAACCAGTTCTCACTCGTGTTTCTGGAGATCCTCGCAAGTACTTCCCATTGTATGGTAAAAATGGAGAACTCCCCCATCAAGAAAGAGGATCATGTTCAGTAAGATAGTGATTGCTCTATGAAGTGTATAGTTAGTTACCTTATTTGGACAAACTGCTAACATACAACATTAGCAGACATGCATTTTAAGACAATGGATCTCCAGGTTTTGAACACACAGCAAGTGGTGTTCTCGTGGTCTAACATGGACCTGTCATATGACAGGAGATGCCCGATTTCTATGCCGTATGGTGCTGCTTGTCTGGTTTTAAATGGAGTTGTAACATGCAGCTTTTGCGTACATTTAGAAGATGTCAAATGACCTGCTGTAGCTAAAAAAATTGGGTACCATTCAACCCTGCAGTAAAAAGCATGACTGCAGTGGGTAAGCCAGCTCTCACCTTAGTACTTTGGCTTCAAAGGCAGTGTATGCGCTTTATAGGACTGTACAAACCCACCCGATTATTTTGGTTACTCATTTGGCCTTCTAGCCTACCAATCCATAGCTTTCCGGTCACTGGTACTGAGCTAACTAAATTAAAGCTACAATATTTCCACATCTACTGCTGTCATTCCTCTGATAGCGGTGCAAATTTTGCTTTAGTTAAACTATTACCAGCAGGCTTTCAGAGTGGGGCAGAAACAGTCTTCCTGTTTGAATGGGTGTTATTTATACATTAATTTTTTTTCTATACCATCCTCACCATGTCTCACCCTCCTCAGTGTAACTGCAAAATCCTCAGCAGACTTTGACCCCATGTAGTTTTGTTTGATGATAAATGTAAATGACTCACTCTAAAATGAGGAGTCTGACTCAAGTTCTCTGAAGTGATACACCGTGTTCTAGACTCACCCATTTGTCTCAGTAGAATAGCACGTACATTAGGAGCCAGATTCCACATATGTATACAAAATGGAGTCAGATGCATGCAAACAAATTTGATAGTCTGTGATCTTGAGAAGAAGAGTGGCTGGAGTTTAGTGCATTGTACACTGCATACTGATAGAGCAAGATCAGAAATAAGTGTCCTTTCCCTAGACACTGTGGTCTGAATTTGCTGTTTAAAAATGAGTTCCATAAACAAGTGCCACCAAAAAGAAGGCAGAAATAGCACCTGAGAATCTAAACAGGTGATGTGCTTATACGGAAGTGTATGGCAAATTTCTATACAACCACAACTGTTATGAAACAAGAACTCTGCCCAGGATATCTGAAATTTGACAGCTGATCTCTAAGTATACTCATTGTATTTTGTTTATTTGTAAGTATTTGTACCAAATGCAAACCAGTGGAAAAATCCTACCTCTTGGGCCACAAGGCAAGCTTTGTTAGGTCAGTTTCCCCCCCCCCGAAAGTCTTCGGTGAGGTTATTCTAACTGGGACTGTGGCATGCAAGGTCATATCGCAGGAGTGTAACAGGTGTTATTTGTAGAGTGTGTGACCTCCATATGTTTTCTCTTTAGCGAGAGTCAATAATGAAACCATGGAAACTAAAAGATAAGGACTGATACCAGGCAGAATGAAAAAATCTTCCATCTCTAGTTGCGTTAACCTGAAAGCAGACATACGGCAAACACTGCACAATTGTTTCCGGATTGAGATGTCAGTGATGGCTGCACAAACATCCTGATGGCAAATGCATTTGCACAGGTTAGATTTTGCAGTGCAGGGACAGGCTTCTATGTTGTGGAGTGGGTAGTACCACAAAAGTGCTGATGGTAGACAGCTTCCTAGGTACCATGACAATACTACTGCAAAAATTCTCCTAGTGAAGCAATGAGAATACACTTTGAAAATACTGGGGTGCACAATGAGCTAAAGTTTGATTTGGCTTCTGGAAAACACTAATAGACAAAATGGAAAGCACCCAATTTTACTGTCAGTAGCAATGGTAAGATGCAAATCTTTAAAGTTACTAAGGAAATCAATTTGATTAGGAAGCAATATACTGTAAGTGTTACTGGGCCACATTTATGAGAGTGACTTTTCAATAGAATAACATTTTACATCTTTCAAACAGTTTGCTTTGTAGCTTTGTTGGCTAAACACATGCAACAGTCAGAACATTTTCAAGAGTTATTGTTTCAAATTATTTTTTTTACAATATTTTTCCATTAGAGTTAACATTTAAAGCATACCACAGCCTTTACAACATTTGCGACTGTAAAAAGATATTGTGCTTTTGCCAGCTGTAGTTTTTATGAATTACATGATTTTTGATCTGAAGCAAAGCTTCAGCCCTCTAAGCCAAGCTGAAGGCAGGCTAGTCTTTGCACAGCGAGAAATCTGTTACTCTACTCCACCAGTATCCTTCAGGAAAAAAAAGAAAAAAAGATTAAACTTGAACGTAAGCCTCAGGGTATGAAGATGATGACCTTTAATATTATATAGGCCACTTGGGTGCTGTTACTCATGATGGTATCTTGCTCTGTGGAGTGGCAGAGGCTGGGAACCCAGAAGCACTCTCCATTGCTGGGAAAGGGATTATATAGCTTTTCTCAGTATTGACCTCACTTCCAAATTAGTTTAAGGATTCACATGTTCTCAAAATAATCTGTCCTTAGTGAGAAAGATGATGGATATGATGCAGAAATAGAGTGAGCTGGTATAATATTGTGAAGATGGACAAACAGCTCTGAAATGGTGATAAGGAAAAGAAATATCCAGTGGGAATCTAGATAAGAGTGATTGATGGGGGGAAAGCAATCAAATGTAGGGGGAGAAAGAGAAATTTTAGGAGGGTACACAAATTCAGTTCATATGAGAAAAAAGTAGCGTCCATTGTAAAGCAAGTAATGAAACGTGTACCTGTGTTCCTGTACGGAGGTAAGCAGCGTGGTGTGCATGGCTCCAGTGGGAAGATCTCCTTGCAGTGGTACAGCTCCAGAGTGTGGGTGATACTGTGAGCAAGGAATGCTTGCAGAAAATCTTCGGGGAGCTCTTGTATTCCCTCTAATCAGAACCTGTTTTGCTGGCTGAAAGTGGGAAAGGAAAAACTCTCCTGAGGAGGTTTTCAGCATCTGCTCCCTTGCTTTATTCACATGTACCAACAAATGCAAATGGAATATACACCAAGAACAATTACAGTGAGGAAATGATTCCGAACTGGAGTAAAATTCTCAGTTCCAAATCACTCAGCTACAATGGGCTTCAGTTGTATTTTAGCCTAGACTTTTGTAGATTATCCTGAGCAATCCTTCTTTTCCCCATAGTTATAAAATGATACTATAATGAATAAGCTTTTTTTTTATTTATTTATTTTATTTTTGAAGTTGCCTTGAAACTGAATCTGCTTTTTTACAGATAGTGATTGAACTTTACAGCTGTTTGTTCTCTGGTTTGTTCCATGAGGTTTTCCTCCTCTTATGAAAAAAATTCAGGAGCTAAAATAGATTAGTTTGGGGCAGATATATGGTATAACTGTTCAGCTTTCCATTTCTGGCACACTCCCGTACTTAAAAGGAAAAGTGGCACAGGAGTTTTCTTAACTTCACTACCCAGGAAAGTAAAGTCTAAGTATAAAATAAGGCACCCATAGTTTTGCAATAATGCTTTGCCATGAGGCAACTTACTAAGGGATTCTCATCAATTTGGTGTGTTCCAGGTGAGGCTCATGTTAAATCAGGGGACAGTTATAAGCCATACTGTGCAGAATGTCAGAATAAACATTCATAACGATCTCCTCTGTTCTGACATTTATGAATCTCTGTTGTTCCCTCAGGCCTTTCAAGTTTCTTGATGGAATAGTTATATTACCTTTCTGCTCTTAGTTGCATATGTCTGCCATATGCACTTTGTCCCTCAGGATAACTTGATCCATAAAGATGTTTTTATAGTGTTCAGAATATTCTCAATTAATATCTTGATATGACAGTTAGGTTATCAGGACGCTATAAAAGGCAAGCAGAAACTGGTCCTGGCAAGCTCTTTCAGGTTTCCTTTTAATGGCATTTCTATTTAATTGTGGGCCAATTAACTACTCGGTTTCTTTTCAGAAAAAAAAATCTTCTAAATTTAATAGACAGTTGTTTAATGCTTCCTAATGCTGTATATCTGACTGAGCTTTTCATTTCCCAGAGAAACAAACATGCTGGTCAGGTCACCAGGGAGCAGTGGTGATGTTTGCTGTCTTCCTTTGCATGGGAGGTGGGGGGGATCAAGCTGGAGCTCTTAAGTTTTCTAATGGTTCCTGTATGATGGCCTGGGAAATGCTGTATAATCACTCAGCTGTGTTCTGCACAAGTCACCAACCATATTATTCATCATGAGATCTAATTTCATGCTGTTTGGTTTAATTTTTCCTTCTTGGTTGCCAAATTTTGGATATACATCCACCTTATGTGCCTCACACTGGTGACATCTTCATTTAAAAGACATACTTACTCAACTGTAGAGATGTCTCTACTATGAAGTTTTGGACAGTTGGCAGAACTGTAATAAATCATAACTATTAAAATTTACTGTAATTAATATATATGCTAAGTACTATAACAGGAATATTCAGTTCTCACCCTGCCTCTGTTAATGTGTATTGGTATGCAAACCACATGTATTTCATCTGTCATTCTGTTTCCAAAACCACATGTGATTCTGTTTCTCAGGATGTAAAGTGGGACTAATGTTAATAGGTGCAAAATAAGTGGCTGATATTTAATAAAGAGGTGTGGAAGTACAAGGTTCCACTAAATACTTCATGTTTTAAAAATTGCGTTAAAAGTATGTTAGTAAGTAGCAGAGTTGAGCAGTCAGTTATGGGACACTGAATTAAGGCTCTCTTTACATTCTGGAAATCAGACACACTATTTGTAGCCACCTGTGAAAAGAGCAATTTGAGTGAATTGCCTGCCATCATATCTGAGTACTGAGTAGGATTCATCTCCTCTCTCTCGCTTTATAGTCAGTGGAGAAAAACAGGCACTTCTAGGGCACAACTTGACTCACCTTAAGGTAGGTATCTCAAATAGGTCAGAAGAATTGCCTTTTAAAGGACCCATTTTTCTCCAGTGAATATAAAAGTAGTTTAGATGTGGATGCCTACAGATACAGACATTTGGCACCAGGGAAGGTGAATCCTACTCATGACACAGGCAGAGGTGACATCCAGTTCTCCAAGACAGCATACGGACCTTACAGAAAGGAGAGTATTTTTTTGCCCATGTAGTTATTGTCCTTTTCCCCCTTCCCGCCAGTCACTTCTCCCAATCCACATGCAGCACCAATGAATCAAGGAAGTCTCCTCCAAAACAAATCTCACTGCTTTTAAGAGTTTGTTGATATTGTATACTAGAGAAGACAGTGAATGTTGCCTTAGAGTACCTACTGACGAATGAACCAAAAGTAAGGCAGATCTCAATTCTAGCATATGCTGTCATTTGAGTCCTCCTTCCTGCAGTAATAGGTGTTTTTTATTGGAGTGTTTGTACACAGTTTTAGGGAGACCATATTGGTACCCATATGACCAATCCAGAGTTATTGAATGTATATTTATACATACTTCACAGACATCTGAACTTGTCATCTTTATAGTTCTCTATAAACTCATTTTCAGATCTTATTGTCCATCCTTCCAATTAATTCCAGTCCAGTTATCTCATCTTTTTATTCCCTCTCTTACCCATTCAATACAAGCTTTTTTGCTTTGTCCTATCTTGGCTTTCCCCGTTATACTAGTTCCTCTCTACCCCCTTTTCCTTCACTTTTTTCCAGCCTGGTCCCCTCAAACTGATCAACCTAGATGACTTTGTTAGTCATAATAAACTACAAGTCTTTCAGCTTTTTGTATCTCTGCAACTAGCCTCCAGGACAGCTAATTTTGAGACAACTTTTATCCAGGCAAGCAGTTCTTCCACACATTATTTCCCTGCAGGTTTTTTTTCTGCTGCCACTCTTTAATCCCAGATATGTCTCCGTTTCTCCCTACCTCACGCCTTCTCCTTCTGTGTTTCCTTTTTTTTGTTTTTAATAACCAACATATAGGATTGTTAAGAACACAAAGACAAAAGCATTCCCACTCTTAGGTTGGCACAGTCCACAAAGACACAGACTTCAGCTGCAGGAAAATCCCCTCAGCAGGATGCTGAAACTTTAACAGAAAAGGCATTATCACTGGAATTCACACCTTTAAACCTCTGGGGTGGTCTTCCAAATATATGCAACTAATTTTTCAAAAATTTTCAGCTCTGGGCAAGTATTATAGATATCACTCAAATAGAAAAGTCCAAAATTCAGAATGCTGTTTTGCAAAAAGTTCTGAAGACTTCATATTTACGCTTTGAAAATTGGCAGCTATAACATTTTAAAGAGAAATATATATGCACAGCCTTTTCTTGGAAATAGTTGCATCATTTGAGTTGAAGCTTCCCTCCAAATATCAGCCTGAGGCAAAAATGGAAAATTTTAGCCCCAGTGCTTCAAGTTTGGCATAAATGGGAGGGAGGGGGGGAAGGAAAACAGGACAGGTCAAGCATCTCAGTAATAAATGGTACTGCCAGCCTCATCTGTAATTATCATGAAACATGACAACCCGTAACTAGTAGCTGGCTTGGACCCATCTGCACTCTATCCCTAAGGATACAGTAATAACTGATAACGCATAAACAAACAATCATAAGAATAAAAAAATATTTAAAAGTAAATATGGCACCTTGTCTGTGACTTAATTTCCAGAACCACTGAAATCACTTTACTTCTGGCTAATCTGAAGTGGCACTTCCCTGAAACAAAGACAGCTCTTCCATTCCAGTGGCAAAGAGAATCTGGTGGAGACCACACATAGGAAAGGGAGTTGTACTTTTTAGTTGTGCCTTTTGCTGTTTCTGTCTGCTTCAGAGACCTTGGTATGTTTCCAGGTGCAGCTATGTAGTAGGACATGCAGACAGGGGCATGAGTAGTGCTGATGCAGAAACAGTCTGTGGCATCCTGCCCTTGGAGGCTGATGGATATCCAGGGAGTTAATGCTTCTTTCAAGCTGCATTAACTCCTGCAGGATCCCCTCAGCAGCTGGTGCTGTGCAGCTGCAGGGAGCCTGTCAGTGGCAGTGCAGTTCCCAGAGGAAAATTCTCATATGTTATCCATGGAGATGTTTGTTTCCCCCACGTGGGATGGTCCTCACGCTTTCCGTGTCTATTGTGTTTTGGTTTTAGAAATAAGTTCCTCGAGAGGCAGTTGTGTTTGCTACTAATAAACTAGCTTTGCAATTGCAGGCCTATTTAGAGAACACTCCATTTAGATTCAGGTTCTCTTTATTTTGTAAAGTTACAAATTAGACACCTACCTCCTGGTGCTCCCTCACCTATACCAAAGCTAAACTCAGGGTTATTTGGCATGTGGGGGAGGAGGTTATTTTTTCCTAAAAACATACCAACAGCTCGAAATCAGGACATCTTTTAAAAGCAGAGATGATGTAAAAATTGTCCCAGCACCCCACTCCCCATGTCCGTTTCTGTGGTTTTACAGTCACCATTTCCTATTAAAAAAAAACACACAAAAAAACCCCAGCAATAACAAAAAAACCCAAGCCACAACCCCCCCCCCATGAAGAAGGGGAATTGGCTGACTGCAGAGAGTAAGCAGTGTGGCTATCTGTATCCAATACAGACAGTAAACAAATTTAGCAGAAGGAGGGACGACGATCCCTAGGGGTAAAGCCTGGACTTGGCACCACCCGTGCTCAGCTTATGGGACAGAGGGGACCTCGTTTGCCAGGCCTCCAGCCTCTGCCCGGGCTGGGGCTGGCCCGGGGCCTCAGCTCTTCCTCGCCGGTGACTCTGAAAGGCTGATTCACCTCAGCCCCGCGGAACGAGGCCCCCCACTTCTGCCACTGGAACCCTGCCTTCATCTACCCAACGCTAAATGCCTGCTCCCCCCCAACACCCCCCCAGCTTCTCCTGTTTGATTAGGTCCTGCTGAAGCAGGCAGGGGAAGCTTTCTTTCTGGAAAACAACAACCTGCCTGGAGCAGGTTTTCCCAGGGAGTCTCCGCAGCCCGCGGGCGGCGGCGGCGCTCCCCTTGCGCTGCGCTGTCTGCCAGGCCGCAGCGCGGGTGCCGCAGCCGCCGGGCCGGTTGCTAGGCAACTTCCCCTCGGCGCCGCTGCATGCCGGCGGGCCGCGCCGCCATTGCAGAGCCGCGTCCCTTCACAAGCCAACAGCTCCCCGTCCGTCTCCCCAGCCGGCTTTTCACTCGGTGTTGTCGTTTCGAGCGACACAGGGCTGCCCGTCTTCCCTTGTTGTAGTCCGGTGTGGCAACGGGAGGTGATGAGGCCCATGGCGGAAGTTCGGCTGCCGCACCTCAGGCGTCCGGCAGCTGGGGCGGGCTGGCGAGGTGGCAGCCCGGGTGGGCTCGGCACTGCGGCCTGCGCTCCCCCCTCCCCGCCTTCCCTCTCGGTGTTCCGCAACGCCCCTGGTGCTGGCTCGTTGGCTCTGCGAGGTTAAAAGGAGCATGCAGGTGGAAGTGGCTTGGGGTTGAAGTGGAAGCTGGTTGCAGTGGTTTACACAAGTGGTGGAGGGGGCCTCGGCCCTTGGTCCTTGACTTGAGGGGAGTTTGGCCCAGCTTCACTGTCAGAGCCTGGCCTGGGCCTACCTAAGCATTAACTGAAAAAGCACGGTTTTCTTCAGGTTGTGTTTGCAATAGAAGACAGTGAGAGGCTATAAATGTCGAAATGCACAGTATTTTCCATAACCGCTTCTCACTAGGTTCAGAATCATGATTGATGTTGTTCATACAAAATTGCTAGGGGAATAGTAAAATCTCCTATCTACCTGGTGTCTTTTATCCAAAAGGTTATAAATTATAGATGATTGAGTTTTCTGTAGCAATGCTGTAGTTAAGATTCACGGAGATTTCATTCTAAACATCTTTACATAATGACCATACTGGGAATGTTAAACTCAGGGTTCTGGTTTGTCAGGAAAGAAATCACAGCTTGTTTTATTAACACCATAAGTAGCCAGCACATTCTCCTATTCAGGCAACTGGAAATATCTAGCTCATCCCATACATATGGCACTTCTGTTATCATTACATCTTTGAATTGTATAGTCACTCTCCCCACACAAACACACTAAAAATGGATGTATCTTTAGCCTGACACTTACTTGTACAGAATGTACTTGTGGGCATACATTTCTCACAACGGATATCAGGGCACAGTTTGATTTGATGAAAAGCCCACCTCAGTTAGATGGCTGAAAGGCCTTAATCACTTAAGCAGCTTCATTAGAGTTTGGTGATTGCTCTTCTCGAATTACTTTGTCTCCCACGTGCTGTTTGCTCTGGAGACAGTACATTTCTCTTTTTGTAAAGGGAAACTTGAACTGTTGTTTTGAATTTTTCTCAGGTATGCATTGCTCTGTTTTTTCCTCTGGTCATGGAGCAGCAGAGGAGCTCATCTGAGTCTGGCAGAAAGCTTATTTCACTGTATACAAAAAAAGTTAAGAATGATATTTTCATGAAGTGAAAAAAACATTGTCTAGTGCAAGAAGGAAGGACTTAAGGGCCTCTTATCTGGAAAAACAAATAGTTTTTTGTTCATTCACTGACATTTGATTGAAAATCAGCAATTGTTCAGAGACTGTTTCTGATAAAAGAGGAAAATGGAGTATGTAAGTATAACCAAATGCAAGTCATTGCCAGTTATTGGCTAACAGTAAGTAAAGATAAAAATAACTGATTTTTACCAATGTATTTTTCATACTCCCTTGAAGTACATCTTGCCATAGTCCTATGAGCAGTACCCTGAAATAAGTTTTAAAGAGAGTGAGAAAATTGATTTGAAGGAAATCCCAAACTTTCCCAATAGAGGTCTTTGTATACCTAGTTTCATATTAGATGTCCTTGCCGAACATTTTGCATAAAATGCCGTCCTGATGTCATGATATCCATGTTGAAAGGCAGAGGGTGATCCAGGTCACCTCCTGATCTTGGAACAGCCGTCCTGAGGCTGCTTGTAACTGAATACTAGTCCAATTTGATACCTAGATGTGCTAGTGTTAGGGCATTTTAATAAACGCTTTTGCTTTTATTTATCCTACCTATACAGGGTTCTGCACCAGGTACAGGATCTGTCCTAATACTCGTTGACTGTACAATTGTTAGAGCTCTGTTCAGCTCCAGCATTCGAGCACTGGAGATCTCTTTATTCATACTCTGGCACTTTAAGCCCTTTTGAGCTTTGTACTTAGGAGAAGCACTCAAGTTTGGAAGACACTGTAGATAATCAGCCAGTCCTTCGCACTCTAAAAGTGTGGGGACATACTAAGCCTCTTAATTTCTTTTCTGTAGTGTGATGGATCAGCTCTCCGATCTCTCTGAAGTCCAGCCACTTATTTGTAGCTTGCAGCCAGACCAGAGAGCTGATCTGGCTAAAATGCAGAGGTGCAGAAGTGCTCAAGCCAGCATAGTAGGAAATGACCAGGGTTAACAGTGGGTGGAGAATGGGGCTGTCCCTTCTGAAAGCACCATCTCATATTGGCTTAAGATTTTCAGAAACTGCATTTTCAAAGGTGACTTGCTAGATATACATCCATTTAAAACGTTGGGCAATGTGTAGGAAGCTGTATTTTTATATAGCTCTTCTAAGAGCCATTTGGAAAAATTTGTTGTATAGAAACACCTACTGTTCAAATCTCACAATTCAGCACATAGATACTGTATGAAGAGAACTCTGTCAGAGCTCTGACTACTGAACATGTCATGCAGCATAGTATGAAACACACAAAACTCAAGCACAGGAAAATTGATTTTTATTTGCTGTCTACTAATTTCAGCAGTGGAGTAGCGAGACCATAAATCTTAGCAGAGATACTGCACCAGCTGTAAACCTTCCACCTTCAGACAGGGCAATCGCATGTTATACAATCTTTCATGCGGTGCCATGGGGTGCTGACACATCCAGAAAGGCTATAGCCCTTTGAGACCCAACAGGTTTTTGTCCAGCATTTATCTTACCCACGAATAGGAATAGCAGTGATGTGAGGTGCAAGTAAGAGAAGGGACTATGAAATAGCTCTTCTAAACTTGATTGTTTTAATTTCTTTTTGTCAGGCTAGGGCAAAAGGAAAATACTGGAAGGAGAGAGAAGTAAATAAAGAGAAACTGGGCGCAGACCTCTCCTATTCCACACCAATGCTTCCTTTGGCACTCTTGTTTCTTTCTCTGTAAAGAAGTCCTTGAGACTTTCCTGCATGGGATGTCACTTTATTCTATCCTGCATTCCACTGGCTCTTCAAGAACTCAGCCAAGAGTGACTGAAATCATCCCCCCTTCTTTTCTGCCTCTCTGATACTTAAACAATAATCTCTTGCTCCCTTGAGGCCTGGGGAGAAACATAACAGATGGAGCAGCACAAAACCATGAGAAACCTATGCTTATTAAGACCCTAAACCAGTGAGGGCCTGTTACAAGTTTCTTGATTCTTATCCTGATTAGTTTTGCTACAAATCTCACACTCATCACTTGTCTTTCTTTATACAAGGCCTACAATTTCTTAAAGCCCTTGAATGATTGTGGTGTGTCTACTCTGTTCATTCTCTACTTTCACTGGTAAAATGTTTTCCTAACAAATCCTTCTTGCACAGTTTAGTCCCACAACTGTTTGCCTATATGCCAGATAAAAAGAAAACAAATTCCTCCTCTTCCTTGAAGAATCTTTCGAGACATATAAAGACTGTCATCATATCTTCCATCAGTCTTTAAAATGTAAAATTAAGGCAGAAAGAATTCAAATAAATCCCACAATTCCTTGGATGTTTTCTCATAAATTATGTTTTCATTGCTGTGATCTGAATTCTTTCTAGGTCGCCTCCATATTTTTTGAAATGTAGTAACCAGGTTGGACATACTGCTCTAACTAGAAGAGTAGAAGATCATTTCACAAGTTTATACATCCAAGTACTTCCTTTTTTTTTTTTTTTTTTTTTGCAAGACTGGCATTTTTCCACTCATGCTTGGTTTGTGATGCAGTAAGTACTCCAGATCTTTTCCTGCAGACCTACTGGTGGGGTTGTGTTCCTTATCCTGTAATTTTTCAGTTATTTATTCTTGCCTAAATATAAAACATAGGATTGTATGTCTTAAATTATATCATTTTTTGACACCATTTCATTATTTGTCAGGACATTTTAAATTCTAATACTGTCCTCCTCTACCTGTAGCCCTCCCAGTTTCATGTCATCTGCAAAGCTAGCAAACATGTTTTTCAGTCATCTAGATCACCATGATTAGTCTAGTAGTACAATGTTTTAAGTAACATGGGGCAAGAGGTGACAGGGATTTCTTTAGATTCAGTGCATAAGATTAAATGTATACTATTTACAAGAAGAAAAAGCTCCCTTTTCCCTCTTCAACCCCTTTTGCTCTTTAAATGCAAAAAATACTATCTCATTTTAGAGCATAAACTTCAGACTTTTTTTAAGATTAAAATTCTTAGAGTAGTATTAATACCACAGTAACCTATGCTTTGGTCAAATTTGCTCATCACCATTATAATTTTAGGATAGATTTTATTTAAAATGTAATTAATTGTTTCAGCAAAGAAAGTGGAAATATGCCATTGTTACATATTACAAAATATGTATTACATATTACAAAGTTGGGAGGCATTGTCACAGAACAGGCAAGCTATTACACAGAAAGAACTAGATGAGTTTGATGACTGGTGTTACTGGAATGAGATGAAATTCAGAACTATAAGTGAAAAGTCATGCACTTAGGGACAATTCTAATATAGTACAGGAACACAGAGGTGGAGAGTAAAAGCATTACAGAACCACAGAATGATGGCAAGTTGCCACATGGGTACATTTTAATGCTTCACTTTAACATTGAACAAAGACAGTTTTTACAGATCTCTGAAGAGAAGCTGGTAATCTGTTTTCCTTCTGATTTTATTAATCAGGATTGTCTGTAGATGAATGGCTTCTAGGTAGGCAGGAAAAGACTCAGAAGTTTCTCTCAGCTCTGTCCTGTCAAAAATCCTTCACCCTAATGTAGAGTTTCTTTACATTTGACACTGAACACTTCTTCAACTCTACCCTTCATATGGGCCATGAGTGTTTTGCCAAATGATTAAAAGACAAAGTCCGCTCGAAGTGTTCAGATGTGCCACAGTAGTGGGAAGGTGGATACCACTGGTGATAAAATTATTCATAAAATGTACCCATGGCTGTAGGTAGGAAGCTAGACAGCAGTCAGAATTTATCTATTACCAGAATTATTCTTATTCCATGTTTATATTTTCAGTAAATTTTGACCATGTTTGAACAATAGTTTTTAAGTGTAGGTTATGTTGGATTGGGTTTCAATTGATATTTACTATCTGATTTGATAATTTTCCTGTCTCTACTAATTTTAGCTATTACATTTACTATAGCTATGTAGTATCTAATTATTTTAATCTTTTTTAAGGATTGTTACTAGCTTCTCCTGATGTACTCCTGTGGTGTCCTCTTTAGAAGTATATATATTTCTCTTTTAGATTGCAAAGTTTGTATTGCCTTTCCTGCCTGTTCTGTCTCTCTAAAAGACTTGTTCTTTTCACCCTACAGCCTAGTAAGATTGTAGACCCAAGCATCTAAGGCAATGGGATACAATGTCCCACTGGCTATTTCCTTTTCATCTTTACTTTTCACCGTCCTTCCTAATGCTATGCATGTAGGGTGTATAGCACTGGTGGAAATCAAATTGAGATCTCAGGTAATTTCAGACACATATGATAAGAAACAAATAATCAGACACTTTAACTTAATATACCATTAACAGCAGAATGAAGCTCCTTTTCCATATTGTGTGAATTAGCCCAGCTTTTCCAGTACTTGGTTTACTGTAACTTTAATAAGCAGCTGCATAAACACATACGGACATATCCATACATATAAATAAACAAAATGCTCTTTTAGTTAGAAGTAGTTAGTAGTTAGAAGCTCCTTTACTCCTTTTGTGAATCTGTGCTCTCTCATAATCCTCTTATTTGAGACTGCAGAGCAGCTCCAAGTAAGCCACAGTAGTAATTAGAGCCAGGCAGAAGTTTTCATCCAAAGCTTTTTAACAAACAAAATTTGGTTACATGTTTGCATTGTTTGCAAAATTTCTATTGCTTTCATTGAATTATTTGTGAAATTAGAAAACCCTATCAAATAAAAGACTTTTCTAAAAAAGGCATTTAGCATTATTTTAAATGTTGCATAATGTTAAATGATTCAAAACCAAATCAATAGTTCTGATGTGGTTAAATTATATTTCTCATTCAACACATTTTTTCTTAGTTGCTGAAAATTTCAAAACCACTGTTTTGATTCAGTCAAACTGTTCATTCTCTCACAATTACCAGAGAACCAAATTATCAGTATTTGTCCCTCTCTTCGTTGTCTTTTTTTCAAAGCCACAGTGGTGTTTCTTCAGCTACTGTATTCTTTCCTTCTCCAACCTTTCTCACTCTAGAGTGACCCTTTGCTTTTTATTACTTTCCACAGCTCCTTTAGTTCTCTTCACAGCTGAAGGAAAGGACATGGCAGAGGGACAGAAGTAAATGACTGCCTGATGGTCTGAATCTATAGATACAGGAATATGTTGCTTGAAAAGTTTGAAAGAGATTTGGATACATGTGAGAGGAGGAGAGAAGGACAGAAGGTTGATGGTGGGGAAAGAGAGAGGCTTGAAAAGTTTTATTAATGCAATGAGAGAAAAAGTATGAAAATCAGTAAGCAGTGAGAATACAAAGAAAGCAGGAGAGTGAAAAGAAGTAGGATGATATTTAGATGGAGTGGTGCCCAAAGGTGATGTCTTATTGATTTGCCACATTGGAGGGGCTTACAATGCTCCTGATCATCTAGTCTTGCTCCCTGCTACAGTGGGTGATTTCTGTACAGGAATTCACCACTGCAGTGAACACTGCAAAAGCTGCCATCCTTCCCTTTCATTGTTGGCTTTCACCAGTTTAGAAAGAATACACATCAAATATACTGTATAAATTTATTTAGGAAAACTGATACAAGCTGTAGTTTAAAATAATCCAGACTGCTGATAATTCAGTCTCAGCAAATGCTTTGGTTGTACACTGCTTGTGCAACCTCCATTTTTCTATTTCTTTTATTTTGCTATCCCTCCTACTTTCTTTTTTGTGTCAACTTCACAGTTTTAACAGCTATGGTCTCATCAGCAGTAGCTGCTATATATTCAAAAGAATTTCTGAGAATCCTGAGACCTGGCTTGTTATATAAAATAATGTATTTTAGTCCCAGAGTCTCAGTTTGAGCAAGTGTTCAAGCATGCAAAAATTCTTTGCCGTTTCTGACGAGAATTTATGGATGTATATCAGTACCATCTAGTGGCAATAAGAGTTATAGCACTCAGTAGGCTTGCACAGGAAATGCCAGATTTTACTTCAATAACCAGGATCCTTGAGCAGGAAGTTATGTGTGGTCTGTAGAAGTAGAATTAAAAAAAAAAAAACAAAAAAAAAAAAAAAGAGAGAGAGAAAGAAAAAGGAAAAGACATGATGGAATTTTAGCTGCAGTGTTCCTTGGTGCCATTCCAAACCTACATAAGTGCAAGATTCTTCACTGGTAATGAATTTTTAATTGTTTCCTGCGGTATTAAAACAGGATTATGCCTCCCCCCCTACCCCCAATTAACAATAAAATCTAACAGGATTCTGCTGCAGGACTACTTTCATTTTCCTAATTAACCCTTCTACTGCTACTAGTCAGTGCAGCTTCCAGCAGCAGTTTGCTACAGACCGTCCATGACAGTGCACCAGGTTCATTTGCCCGCAGTGGAAGAACACGCTCATAGGGAGACCTGCAGGAGTTGGGATGTGTGTGGATGTCTGTGTAGGTGTAAATGGCTATATGCATATGGTTGAAAAGGGGGAGAAAGCATCGTGTTGCAGTTTATTTAGCAGGCTTCAAAAATAAGAATTTGTTGCGGCTGTGCTGGAGTATGTTTATTTAGCAAGACAGTAAAATAGAATCATGCTGATTGTATTCTAACTATTGTATTGTTTTAATTTGATTATTGTTTCTTGGGTATATTGTCTTATTTGGAAGTTGTTACTTTTTTACTGCATTTGCTATATTTTTAATGTGCTTACTCAGGAGAAGGACTCTTGAGAAAAAATTCTTGAAGGCTATGGCAGAGATCCCATTTATGATTTCAGATCAAATTATTTGCATTGGGAATATTTTCCACTTGTTCTTTTTAACTGAACTGTCTGGAGACATTAAGAAGAGATGGTTCTGGTCTTGTTAGTGAAAATTGTGAAAAAAATATGCAATTGGTATGGTATCAGATGTAAAAGATCTAAGTGCAGTATGTAATGATTAAAGATAATTTTTCTTTAATTCAGCAATTCTTCCAGTGCACAGTGTGTTGCCAGGCAGGGGATCTGAATACAGGTGCTTATGCCTGAATCTTGTTTCCTGAGCTGGCAGCTCTGCAAAGGCAGCATATTTGTACCCAAAGAGAAGAAGCATCTCATACTGCTTGCAACTGATCCCTCTGGCCTTACATAGCAGTAGTGGATTCTAGGAGTCATTTCTAGTCCTTATAGGTAGAGGGAGGGTTTGTCCAAGGTGCAGCTTTCAGGATAATAAGGAGGTGAATTGTCTGGAGTCTCACTGCTCAGCACCAAACAAGAAACACTTCAGAACTGTTGATTCCTCGCACTGAATGTGGTGGAAAATATCTCCTACTTTATTCACTGGAACGGATAGCATTACCCTTGAAAAAGGCAAGAAGATGTTATTGTATTGTATGTGACATTTTTTAATACAGTCTATAAAATCGACAATCTATTGTCACAAGCACTAAGTTAATTTTAAACTAAATGTTTTAAGAATTGATACCTTCAAGACAACTCTAAGAGGCCAGCTGCAAAGGAAAATGGTTTGTCTTGAAATAAAAACAAATGAAAAAATCCCTTTCACAGCAGCCTGCTCTGGTTGATAATTACTGAATTTAACAAGATGTCCCACAGAATATTCTATGAAGGTATATTCCTTTATATTGTTTGTAGCTGTTTGTGTTGCTGTAAATTTTTTCTGTGTTTTTTATGTTTTTAGCACTTTTTTATGAGAGAGGCTAAACAGTAATTAAGAGGTGCAGGATGAAAAGATGGCACAATCAGTGCTGGTACCACCAGGACCTGACAGCTTCCGCTATTTCACAAGAGAATCACTTGCAGCTATTGAGCAGCGTGTCAATGAAGAAAAAGCTAAAAAATCCAAACAAGAGCGCAAAGATGATGATGATGAAGATGGCCCAAAGCCAAATAGCGACTTGGAGGCAGGAAAGACACTGCCGTTTATTTATGGTGACATACCTCCAGGAATGGTGTCCGAGCCCTTGGAAGACCTGGACCCATATTATATCAATAAAAAAGTGAGTGTGTTGTATATTTCTATCAGACTTCAAGAAGATTAAAATACAAGGAACCGTCTCACAAACATAGTATTTCCAGTACTTTGGACCCAGTCTTTATATATAATACATTCGCCCAGCAGCTGATTTCATTGGCAAAAAACTCAATTGTAAGAACAGAAGTTAGTAATGAAAGTTTGTGGGACCTCGTCTGTTGGTAGAGATGCATTTAGGTTTATTTTAATATACCTGGCATTTTATTAAAATTTTTAAGTTTCAGTGTTTTACACACAGGAGAATTGAAGAAATAGCACAAGGGTTATCTTTAGAATTATTATTTTATTAATTACTGTATTATAGATGTGAAAGGAACAGATCTTCACTATGAAACCTATCTTAGATGTAGACAGACACCTAGCTTGCTTTACTGTCACATGGAAAGCCTAGGATGCATTCTCTTGTTGCTGGGAAGGATAGGGAAGTATGTAAAGGTAATTTCTCAGGATATGCTGAAGATCATCCTCATCTGTTTTGTACTCTATAGAGGCACTGTATATGTG
Organism: Elanus axillaris; assembly: GCA_026212715.1. NCBI lineage: Eukaryota > Metazoa > Chordata > Aves > Accipitriformes > Accipitridae > Elanus > Elanus axillaris. The sequence continues at coordinate 32,728,213 of JANZLQ010000001.1, read as the reverse complement.
ATTTAGATAGTCTGGGTGAAAATTTTTTCATATCCAGATTTATATTGTTCTATAATTGTTATCAAAGAGAGGTGTTTAAAGAGGGACATAAATAAAGAGGAGGTAGGAATTCCTCCTGGAGTATTGACAGAATGTTATGCAATTTTTAAAATATTTTATAGACATGTTCATTTTTAAAAAAATAAAACCATATATTTCCTTTTTGCTTAAAGTAACAACAACTGTTGTGGCTAAGCACAGAAGTGCTGAACTTTAGACTTTTGACCAGATGGCTTTGGGTTTCCTCCAGAATTCCAGTCCTTCAGATTTTGGCATCATATGTATTGCACCATCATTATTCTACCAGTAAAGAAGAAATTACCCATTTTTCTTTATTTTTCTGTTTTCATAATTTTTTTCTTGTGCTTTCTTTCCTGTGGAAATTAGCTAGTGAATAAAAACAAGTGAATTAAAAAAAACCAAAAAACAAAACAAACATGAAAGAAAAAACTTACTTCAAAGAAAAAGGAAGAAAAGCCCTGAGAATTGTTAGGGGTCAAACTTGAACTGAGTAAAAAAGAACCAAATTCAGATATTACTGCAGGAATTAGGGGTATGCCTCATCACTAGTATATTGACACAGTAACAATATAGGCATACCATAATAAACTAAACAGATGGAACATCTTTACAAAAATAAGCTGTACCTTAAATTCTCATTGCAGAATTTCTAAAACTCAATTCATGCTATGGAGAATTGTGAGTTAAATTTGAAAACAATGTTTTCAATTAAATATCACATTCTGCTCACTTTACTGAAGTGATTTACCCTGTTGATATTTGGAAGTAAGGCAAATGGAATTTGGGTCAAAGTGCTGATCCCTTTTCTTCCTTCTTTCCCAGTTCTGCAGTAGTAAAAATGTAAATTCAGTGCTGGAAATCCTAAAGTTAGCACACTTATTATCATGCTTTGGAAACTAGAAAAGTAATTCTGCAATTAAGTGTGGATGTAAAGTAAAATCCTGCTGAATTGCTTGTTCCTGATTGAGAAATGCATAGCAGTTGCCTTGATCTTTTCCAAAAGCATAGTGGTTTCTAGTAGGAGGTGTAAGACTTCAAACTATACATGCATTGCAATCATAATTTCTCCTATTATTTTTATTGGTGTTCTTTGCATATCTTTGAACATCCTTGTTTAGGTCAGGCTCCATTTTGATTTTTTAATATGTCTTGATAAGCCAGCATCTCACAAATGATGTTTCATGAGAAGTTTTGGCAGAGTAAAGGGAACAGAAAACCGATGAAAAACTCTGATTTGAGGGCTTATTTTCTTGGACTCCAGGAAGAATAGTAACAGAGTTGAAAAGCAATGGTAGCAAAAAGTACATTACAGAGCAATCCTTTCTCCTCTACAATAAATGACCAAAGTATGGCTTGAGAATCAATGGGCATCTGGGAATGCAAATAAGTTTGGTTTGGAAGCACTGAAATTTATGATTTTGGGCAGGGGGAGACACTGTGTTTTCAGGATTTCAGCTGCTGTATTTGGTGCACCTGCTCAGAAAGTAGAGCATAATCTTTACAAATGCCCTCTGATTCCAGCTGAGGCTGATCATGGCTACTGGCTGTGCTCCAGGTTTGCATGGCTTATGTTCCCTTTGGGCTTTTTAGGGCTGTCACAATGCTAGCTAGATCCTTCAATGAGCATGAACTTTCACCCATGTGTAGAAAGATGATAGAAATAGATACGAATTTCCCCAAATGCATGGAAATCTAAATAATATAAAAACTGACTGCATGTTAAATACAGGCTCTATTCTTCTTTATTTCCCAGGTTTTAAGAAAACTATTACATTTATAAATGCTTTTTTAAAATGTTGGTAGTATGCGTGACTCATTGCTGAAAATGTGGAGAGGCAGTGAAAATACATGGATTATTGAAGTCTCTATTAGGTAAAAGTAAAGTATGACATAAGAAAAATAGAATTGCAGGTATGAAACTCTCACAGAGAAGCAATACATTACTCTTTTCTTAGAGTACAGCAAAAACTATTCAGTACATTAGCGTCACATTGAAAAACTGATTATTGAACACTCAATTTCCTTATTTTCATGAAGATCACTCTTGAAATTTAGATCACTTTGTAGTACTGTTGTCTTAGCACTTTGATGTGATAATTAATGCTGGTTATTTGATTCAGGGAATGTTGAATTTTTAATGGCTCTCTTTTTTTTTAAAGTTACGTACTTCAGTGTATATATTATAAGGTACAAAAAGTATACTAATTCTTCAAATATTATATACATTTGTACCTTATGTACCTGTCTTTGTTTTCTAACTAGCAATTTCAGGATTACTTATGATTCCTAAATAAAATTATTCAAATATTTTCTTGCAATTATAGTTATTTGGCTGGAATCTACTATATGTGAACTGGACAAGGGGATTGTGATTCTGGGGGAGGAGTAAATGGAAGGAAGAGTTTGACCAAATATGATCAATGATGAAATTAAAATGATTCTGGGTTTGAACTTATTTGTAACTTGTTATCTTTTAAATGCTATTTTTCATTCTGTGTTTCTTTTTTCAGACCTTTATAGTATTGAATAAAGGGAAGGCAATATTCCGATTCAGTGCCACCTCTGCCCTGTACATGTTAACTCCTTTCAATCCTCTTAGAAAAATAGCTATTAAGATTTTGGTACATTCATATCCTTTTCAAGTGGTTAGTCTAAAACTGTAGTGAATGAGATGTTACTTAGTATTTAAATCATTCCCTGGCACATGTCCCAGGATCAATATGATCTATAGTGCTTTGTCCCTTTTCTTTCTACTATTTCTGTCTTCAGTTCTTTTTTGTATTCCCTTTTTACATTTGTGTTCATTACTGGTTCTTAATATAGTAATATCAGAAGCCAGACAACCAGTCATTGTCCATTACAATTTCTTCCTGTGTCTTTTTTCTTCCCCCACCTATTTTTTTCCCTTGCCTCTTATTTTTCCCATAACCTTCACATCTTTTTTCATCTTTTCCCCTCCTCCATGTTTTTCATAAACTGCAGATATATTGCTCAAAATACTTCCAGTTCTTCACTGACACTTTGTGTTAAAAATCAAATCTTTGATCCCAGGTTTGTGCTTGCATGAATATTTAGTGAAAATATGGTTTCATTATTCCTTTTCATTTTCTGATTCTGATAACAATTGCAGAAGGATAGGTTGATAAAACAGCTTACATTTCTTGTTTTATTATATATTCTTAGTCCTATATGTATCTTACTTGTCTATTCTATTTCTTAATCATTATTGCATTATACACTTGTAATCCTGTAGATGTTTTAATTTCAGTCTTCAAGTAGGTCGTGAGTTTTCCACATTGCAGGTAGAGGTTTGCAAAGCCAAATTATCATAATGACTTAGCTATTATTTTGTCTTTTTCAGTTTTTTGGTGGCTGACTATAGTAGGTATCCCCCTGGTCTGATCCCAAATGCTGATATGACCAATGAGGGCATTAACTTCAGCAAGTCTGCTTACTTAAGGAACAAATCCAAATGTTTGTACAGCTACATTTTACAAGAGCCTAACATAAGCACATTGAAAGTAGTTTTGTGTGTAGCAATCGCATATAGGGATTATGGTGAATAAATCTTGAAATGATTTTTTCCAGTTTTGGTATAATGGAAGTCTGATAATTACAGTGGTTGTAATTTGTTGGATGTTGTTATCAATGGCTAGCCTACAAATGACTTCAGAATCAATCACAACACTACATAGCCTGTTTAGCATTTGCTTGCTACAGGTGTCACTACAAATAATTATTTGTTGACTATATGACACTCCTTAGCATGTTATAGAGCATTATTCAATTACATGGAATAAGGGAAGATCATGGGGCTGAGATGGTGGTGAAGAGATAGAGTCACAAAAGTCAGAATGTTAAAAAACATTGTTTAAAATTATGGGAAAGTATATTCTAGTTATTTCTCCACTGATGAAAGAATAGTGAGGATTTGCAACTCTTAGAGGACATTTCATTAAAAAAGATTTTGAGAACCTGTGTAAAATACAGGCTTGTGAAACACTCTTATAACACGTTATTTTTAATGTTTTATTACAATACCTTTCTTTCTCTTCTGCTCTGTTCATATATGAATTACATAGTGAGAAGCTAGATTCTAAGGATTTGAAAATTTTTTGCTGAGCATAAAACCCAAAGAATTGTTGAATGTAATGCCACAGTTGTTTGACAGTTAAGAAAGCAGAGGTATGTACTGTCGCTTGAAGTTTTTTTTTTTCATTAATGTAGGCATGCAAATAAAACTTCATGAGGGGAACCTCACAGTGCTTCCCACCCCATTACACTCAGATTTCTATTTAGGAGCATCGTGTGAACCTGCATTTTGGTTACAGAAGCTATAGCTCTTCTCGAAGTCGAGCTAAGTCTTCTTTCTAGTTTTAGATGATGGTGCCATCATGTGGACATTTTGTGCATCATCTGTGTGGTTTTCATTTTGGTGTTTGCATTTTCATTTCTAAGAAGAAAGTAATCAGTCCTGAGAGTGAAAGGTGGTAGATCCAGAGCAGTTCTGTTAAAATCAATAAATTTATTTACGACTTGGACCTGTTCTGGAATTCTTTTAGGTTTCTTTTTTTGAGAATATCATGTACCTTCCCTTCCACCAACATTTATATTACAAAAGCCATATGTAAAACAGTGATAAAATATTTTTCAACCTAAAATTTCCCTATGCTCTCTCCTACTATGTGATAACTAGCTTTCAGTATATGTATTATAATGATAAACAAAAATTTTGGTACATGCCAAATTTTATGGTGAAAGAGAAGAGAATTGAAGAAAACTTATTTTTCACTGTTTTGTATGCATGAAGTAGATCAGATTTGTCCAGATCGTCCCAAACAAATTATTTTCTTGTGTTATTCCACTAAATTAGAAGCTAATACTTCAAACTTTCACATTTTTATGTGAAAAGAAAAAATTATCTAAGGAAGGCCTTCTTAAAATTAGGTTTTGTTTTTTTTTTAATATCTTTCAGATTTTCTAAATTTTAGTATGTGATTGTTCTCTTTTAGCTATAAAGCAGTGCCTGTGGAATCTTTAACATATTCAGAGCTTTTCTCTGAGTGATAACAGAGCAGTGGAGGGATAAATAGCTCCTAATAGTGGAAATCTGCCAAAGCAGTGTATTATTTGTTACTGGTTTTATGAGATTTTCTGGCTTACATTCCTTAACTCTTAACCTACATTATTCAGCATGCTTATAATGTGCACTATTTTGACCAACTGTGTATTTATGACCATGAGTAACCCTCCAGACTGGACAAAGAATGTAGAGTAAGTTAAATGGATTTTTCTTGAATAATATTCAGTAATCTGAAATAAACTGCTGTAAATTATGTTAGATTAGGATAGCATGGACTGGCAGCAGCTACCTTATTGGCATATAGTTTCAACAGGTATTCTGATGCTAGCTTCTTCTGTGTGATATTAAATACATATATTTTACCAAGTTGTTCAATATCCATCCTCTGTTTGCAGTACTAGATGGGGAAGAGAAGCTAGTCTTATGATCATGCAAAAAAGTGGATTATAAATATTTTCCGCTGCATTCTATGTTACATCTGTGCAAGAATGCAGGGAAGTACACTATTCCATCTGTGTTGCAATAACTGTTACAGATAAAGGGATCATCTGATGGATGGCTGTGTTCACCGTAGTGCAGCTTTCCTTTACCAAAGACAATCTAACAATGGAAAGCTTGTATGAAAAATAAGCTATTAAAAAAGTGTTTAAGTGCTTGGCTAATCTTCCAATAGGAAGAGAAGAGGTCCAATATGATGTCAACTACTTGGTGGCAGTATACAATTGGTGCATATTTTGTGATAGTTCCAAGTCTGTAGACTACAGTGTGAAACACTGCTCTTCATGGTGCTTCATTTTTGCAATAGCATTTTATGCTTTTGCTTCTTCTTCATTCCTAACTGCTTTGAATCATATGTACCTGTTTAATCTTCAGTAACCAAAAGTGTAGTCATAGAGCTATTAAAGTCAGTAGAGGCAGTCACATTTTGAATTCAATATGAACATATATGTATTCAGAATGTCTAGCATATAGTAAATATTTATGAGTAAAGATAGCTAGCTTGAATATTTATTCATGTCATTATATTGTGCCATTTAGATACACAACAGAAGTCCTTCTCATCTGTTGAGTAAAGTTGTGCAGGAAAGAAATTTTTTAGTAATTGAACTGAAAAAATTCACATTGGAAAATTGGTTTCACTTTGGCTCAAGACTGAAAATTGGTTCAAGCCTTTTAAGCAGTTTAATTTGAATTCTTTTCCATTAAAGATATAAATGAAACTAAATTTCAGGATAACATCATTTGGAGATAGAAAATTGAAATGCTCAGAATACCAGAATTAAATATTTTTACTTTTTACATTTCAACCTCATTTTTTAGTGAAAATAAGTAGCTGAATTTTATTGACATTCATAAATACTTTTGGTTGTACTTGCACAGGATTTTGCATCTGAAAGTACTTGTTTCATTCCAGTACTATGCCTGTCTTGCTGAAGGTGGAGTACTGGATACACATACTCTGTAATAAAATCAATGGGGAACTGATGACAGTTGGCACATTGCCAGCTCATGGTACTAAGCAACATTTCAGCATAAAAATAACACTGAAGAAAGAAGTTTTTAGTCTGGAAGCAACTTCTGAAATCCTAACATAATCCATCTGTGTGTTTTGTTATAACATGGATTCAAACTGAACATAAACATGCACCAATGAAATAACCAGCAATTTTGTAACTGTCTCATTGGTATAGAACATAGAATTTGAACTTAAGCTATGGGTTGTCATTTAGTCTTTTAATCATAATTTGATTCCTCCTTCCTTATGGTATAAATTCTGCAGATGTTTAAAGTTGGTTCTAACTTCCATTAAATTTAAATTCTTCTCTGCTTAAAGAGAAGAAATGAGAATAAAGCAACTAGGGAACATAATGTGTACAGATAACGTGTTTCTACAAACTCTGTCTTACATATTTTCCTCAGATACACATTCACTGGAATTTATACCTTTGAATCACTTATTAAAATTCTTGCAAGGGGCTTCTGTTTAGAAGATTTTACATTTCTTCGAGACCCATGGAATTGGCTAGATTTCACTGTCATTACATTTGCGTAAGTCTACTTTTTTTTTTAATTAAAAAATCTTTCTGATAGCATGAAATTAATGACTAAAAAATGCCTCATATTTGTCAGCCAGAACATTTGGAGCCTGGACTTCCTGCGGTTTCAATATGTTTCTTCTACCTCTTTTACACATTTTAGTATTTCTAACTAAGCATGTGCTGCAGAGGCCAGCATGGTGTGCCAGCCCTTTAGGATTGTGAATGCCATCAGCCTGAACTGTTCATATCCTGTCTTCTTTCTGCATACCGGAATTAAAGGAATCCTTTTGACTTCCTGCTATAAACTGACCAAATTATGCTTCAAACATCAAGTCACTGTGGTTGATTTTGATAAAAATTTAATTTTATGGTCAGAAGCATATTTATAACACAGGCAAAAATTCAGTGAATGGTGAAGAGGTCTTGATCAAAGACCCAAGCAAATTGGATAAAATCTGCCTCAATTCTGAGTAACTGTGATTTAATCCTACAGGTATGTAACAGAATTTGTAAACCTAGGCAATGTTTCAGCTCTTCGAACTTTCAGAGTATTGAGAGCTTTGAAAACTATTTCTGTAATCCCAGGTAAGAAGTAGTTGGTGTAAGGTGTTAGGCCCCTCGTATCTCCAACTGTTATTTGTGTGCTGTCATTGTGTTTGTGTGTGAACTCCCCTATTACAGATATGTGACAGAGTTTGTGGACCTGGGCAATGTCTCAGCGTTGAGAACATTCAGAGTTCTCCGAGCTTTGAAAACAATATCAGTCATTCCAGGTGAGAGCGAGGTTAAACACTGAGGCTGACTTTTGTTCTACAAAGGCTGTACTCACGTTTTTAAATCATAAGCCTTGTTTGCTACACATTGTTAACAAAACAAAAAAGCAGGAATCAAGACATGCAGTTTTATTTAAATTGATTCTTGCTTTTCCTATATTGTATTTTCTTTTCAAAAAAATCAGCCTTTGAGTTTAACAAATTCTTGCATGAGGTATTTGCAGTAAATAGCCTATGTGATTTGCATCTTATGACATCAAGCTTTCCTTTACATGTTTTAAATATAAGTTGATGTTAAGCTTTCATACTGATGCAAATTTTATCATTTATTGCAGGCACTTGATATAGCAACTTAATTAAGTTTTAAGTCATGTATAAAAAATTAAACTCTAAAGGATAGCATGGGCCATGCATGGGGTATTGTTTTAAAGATGTCTTTCTTCTCCAAACCATCACCCCTCTTATATTGTAAGAAGATTATTATGATATAATTCAACTATGCACTTATAATGTCTTTATAATGAGTTTACTAATGCAGAATACTTTTTAAAAAGTTCATATAAGAAAGGTTTGGGCAAGAAGCATCAGCAAAAGCAAATGATGCTTTTCTATGTAGGGTTGAGATATAGCATGAATAATAAAATCACTTGGTTTGGCATAAACAATGTGTTTGGTATTATCTACTTTTTATTTCTGTACACTATAAAATAAGCATAAATTTACAGCTTTTCATTCATCTTCACAAGTAATAAGGCTTTTCATGGGAATTATTGTATCAAATATTAGACTCAGTTGTCATTTTGCATGAAATCTTTATCTTGTCAGGAAAAGTCACATGATTTTTTTTGGTGTTTAGGATCTGTTTAATATCATAATAAAAATCTTTTCTCTTTGCAGGCCTAAAGACTATTGTGGGAGCCCTAATTCAGTCGGTGAAGAAGCTCTCAGATGTTATGATCCTGACTGTGTTTTGTCTGAGTGTATTTGCACTAATAGGGCTGCAGCTGTTCATGGGCAACTTGAGGAATAAATGCCTGCAGTGGCCTCCAGACAATTCTACTTTTGAAACAACTGTTATTTCCTACTTTAATAGCTCTATAGGTGAAAACGGTACATTTATTAATACAACAATGACAACATTTAACTGGGATGAGTACATCGAAGACAGAAGTAAGAGTTAATTATATCATCTACTGCATTGTTTTTCTGGGATTTTTTTGAGCAGATACAAAAGCATCAGTATCTTTCCATTGCACTTAAAATGGTGTAATCTGGCCAAGAGACGTAAAAGCACTCAATTTGTGTAGTAAATAAAAGAACAGTCATTATATTGTTTAACATACTCACAATATTGTACTAGCTACCAAAATCTTTTTACCTTTTACTGAATATGACTTTTAGAGTAAATCCACAGTGCAGCAAAAAGCAGAAATTTCTGTGCTAGCCTCAAGCCTCCTGAAATAGTGTGACAGTCCTAATATGGGATCTGAAATTGTATAGCTACGTTAGTCCAAGATAATGCCCAATACCATAAATCCACATTTGAACATTAGTTAGTTCAGGAATCCTGCCATAGCATGTAAATGCAGCTGCGTTGTTTATTCTGGAACTCAGTTAATGTCTCTGCACCACACTCCCTTGCACAGCACAGATATGCCTACTGGTGCTTTATCCCGTGCTTCTTATTCTAGCAAAATAAGAACTAGATTCCATATTGTCTATCTTTTAATTTGTTGCTTATCTGTGGAAGATCAAGAAATTAGCATTTTGGTCTCCTTTGTACCTCATAATACAGTATTTTCACTGGTTTAGGTAGTTAATGTCACTACTGTGTTAATAAAAATGGTTTTAAAATTCAGATAGAACAATTCTGAACATATCTGTAGTAGATTGCTATTCTGTCTTTCATGATGGTAAATAGCTTCAGTCTCTCCTATTTATCTATTTAGTCCCTCCTATTTATTTTACTGTATTTAGTGTTTCAATTTTGTAATTAAATAATTCTAGTTTTTTTTATAAAGTCTACATAAATGTTTTAACTGATCCCTGTATCACTGAAAGTTAGGAAACCTCACTTTAACAGCTAAATGCTTTTGGATCCAAGTCTCATTTCCTTATAATCTTTTAATGTACTTAGCATTTCAGTATGCTTGTAGTATCATAGAAATGTCATCTTGGAGAGGATTTTGGGTGATAACCTATTCCTGAAAACATCTGAAGGACAGATTTCATTCCATTCCCCTTTAGCTGCTTCTGGTACTACATAAAAAATACAAATTTTTTTCTAAATATCTGACCTAAATTTTCCTAATCTCAGACTGAATATATTACTACTTCTCCCGTGGACTTAGAAATAAGATAATCGTAGACTACTTTATGTTAGTCTTTAAGATACTTTAAAACTGTTATCTTCTATATTTCTTGTTTTTTCTAAACCAAGCAATCCTATCTTCTGTTTTGCATTTTCTATACCTATTTTCACATTTTTTTCTTTTTTGGATTCTTTCCAATTAGTCTGGGATTTTGGTTTTTCTTATTTATTAGGGTTTATTTTTAATGAGATGCTCAAATCTGGTACTTACTCCTCTAATAAAGGTACAAATTCGAAGTAATTATCTCGTGTGCCATATATGCAACATGCCTATTACATCTCAAAATTACATCATTTTATATCAGCACCGTATTGATTCACAGTCAATTTGCAGTTCGTGACAGTCACTGCAAGTTTTTGTACAGCAGTGGCTGTGGCCAGATCCTGTCTATTTTGCATTTACGTATGTGATTTTGCCTTGTCAACTGTAGCATTTTCCACTTGTCTCTATTGAAATAAATCCAATTGCTTTTGGACCAGCTTGTCAGTTTGTAAAGGTCATTCTAAATTTCAATCATCTTCTCTCCTAGCTTGATGTCTTCAGAATACTTGATGCATTTTTTCTATTTTATGTCTTGAGTTGGTAATGAAACTTGTTATGAAAACTGTGTATAGCACAGATCCCTGGAGGATCTTCAGAAAGATGCCCTTATGAATTGACATTGGGCCACTGGCGACTGCTCTGTGAGAATCTTTTTTCAAATATTTAGTGATGATTCGAGCCAGAACATATCTCCATTATTTGCTTACAAAATTGTCATGTAGGACTTGTACCCATGACTGGTGTCCTGTTATTAAGTTGGCAGGAGACAGGAAGAGTTTTATGTATGTCATATTTTTTATAAACTCATATTGACTGTTTTTATTACTTTATCATTATAATATTTGTATTGAAAAATTCATTATTTAAATGTTTTCCAAAATAGTAGGCTGAGAGTTGAGCTGACTGGATGGTTTAACTGGATCCTCTGCTTACCAAGTTTGAAAATTCACCTTGGAGCCTATCTGCATCTTTAAACTTTTAAAGCTTTTTAAGTAGCGCTTAGGTCTCTCACAGGGCATGACTATGTGAGCACTGGAATGTGTGAAAATCCACTGTTTTCTTATCTGATATCTGAGAATAGATTGCAGATGCATAAATTATGCACATAATCCCTCTCTCTTTAAGCAGATTTTATGCTGCCTCTATTGTATACTGGTGGTGACAGAGGAGAAGCAGTGAATAGGAACTGGTTGCAATTCCCTGGTTGTCTCTTTAGCATTAGCCCTGTTAGTTCATGCCAGCTAAGCTAGTCCATGCCAGCTGGCAGTGAATCTCAAGGAACCATCTGCTTCCTGAGAACAGCCAGAACATACCTAAATTTGGCAACTTTAGCTTAATATGCCACCTGACCCAAAAATCTCCACTAGAGATTCCCATTTTACCATAAGAATCCCAAACTAGGAATTGATGGCAAATTGGTTTTCCCTTTCTGCCTCAAAGAAAAAGAATGTGCTGGGGGCTTTTAAAACTTCAATTTCTTTAAATTATAATTTACCTCATTTTAATAGTTAGCCTATTAACAAAATACCTATAGATACCTCAAGTACATTCCTCTGCTACAGAGTTTTGTGTAGTAATTTTTTGTAATGTACAATAAAAGCTTGGTTTCTCCCTCAGCTGCTCAAGTCAAGATCCAGTTAGCAATTTCTTGTGCATGTTGTGCTATGTTTTCATGCCGCAAAAATTTCAGTACTTTTTCAAATAGTATTTGGATAAAAACGTATGTAATGAATAATTATAAATGGATAACACCAAATGGTATATATCAAAATACATGAACAAAGGCAGGGAATCACCCTCATCCTTTGTCTCATTTTCCAGGTATTTGTTCACTCATTTGCTGCCATACCATTTGGGTAGGTTACTGAGAATTAGCTGTACAACTAACTACCTTTCTATTTTCTAAAGAAAGGCCAACTTCAAGACTCTATAGAAATTCATTTTCCTGTCAAAACTGTATTTTCCATGCTTTTTTCATTCCTAATCATTATATATGGCAGTTAAACTGTTTGTTACCTCTACTAATTTCTTTAAAATGTAAAAGCTCAATTTCTATTAGGTATAAATGATGTCTTTCTCATCACCCTTTAAATTTATTTTTTTAAAAACCAGATCATTTCTACTTCTTGGAAGGACAAAATGATGCTCTGCTGTGTGGCAATAGCTCAGATGCAGGGTAAGAAAATGGTCATCATTCTTCATTATGCATCAAGAAAAAATAATTAGCTAATTAGAATAGCTGAGGTGGTCAACTTCAGTATCAACCGTACAATAGAGTTGCAAATTACCGATTTTTGCAGTTGAAACTGTACCTAAATGTAACCATCTATGTGATTTGAGTTTACACGGGCACTTTTGTTAGCATCTTAGGCTAATTTTGTAAAGGTAACCACATGAATGCTATGTGCATAAATGTTCCTGCCAGCTTGCTAACAACTGTTTATCATCAGCCATGCTAGTTGACATTCTTCTCTTGTCCTGATAGAGATGTGTTGATATGACAAATTGTGGGGAAGGATAGATTACTTTTAATTATATTAATAAAGCATTGAAATATCATTAGGAAATGGAATTAAAAATTGAAAAACCAATAAGATACATATTTTTATCTTAGGTATGTAGAATAAAATTTTACTTGTTCATACTTTCATTAGCAACTGGTACTCCTGAACAATTTTGTGATTTACTATAGCATATCGTAATTTAGAGTAGTTGTTAAAAATAGCATTTCCTCTTCTTTTGTAGTCAATGTCCAGAAGGATATATATGTGTGAAAGCTGGTAGAAACCCCAACTATGGCTACACAAGTTTTGATACATTCAGTTGGGCATTCTTGTCACTGTTTCGATTGATGACTCAGGACTTTTGGGAGAATCTTTACCAGCTGGTGAGGACTTATTAAAATAAACAGCACCATCACCAATACCATTACTACATAGTATTTGCATAGTTATTTTCATTCACATGTCCCTAAGGCCTTTGGGACAGAAATCATCTTTTATTTCATATATGTAATCTGTCTAAAACAATAGGGCCCTTGTTCATGATTTAGGTTCCCATGTACTACTCAAATACATAATAAGAAATAGCTGCTCTTTTATGAAGGTGGTTAAGCATTATTTTTTATTTTCACAAATGAGTAAATGAACTTAAGTTGTTAAAGCTTCTTACCCAAACATGCTGTAAATAGATGCTAGTTAAATTGATTTGCAGTCTAGTACAAACATGTTGTCTTTGAAAAGGTTACATCTTGTCCCTGAACTACACATATCCTTAACTTGAAGGGCAGTGATGTTATACAGCATGACGTTTTGTATACTGCACTGTCTTTGTAGCATTGTAGTTTGGGACTGATGAGACAAGAAGGTAAGATGCTGGTTAGTGGCCCCACTACTGTAGAATTTAAAGGCTATAATATAGATGTATAGTGGGGGCGGCAGCTGCTACTACAGATCCTCATTGGTAGAAGTTCTGAAGTATTCAAGCTACAGTATCTTATTTACCTTGACCATAGTAGACACAAAACTTGGATTTTTTCACATGTAGCCAGGATATAATACTATTTGTATATGGAAAAAGTAACTAAATAATCTTGTGCTAAATCAAAGCAATCTTAGAATGTATTTTTAGATTATAACACAGATGCTACCATATTACACAACAGTATTTAAAAGTCTGCTAAAAATGTGTATTATCTCTTTTTCTCTAGACACTGCGTGCTGCTGGGAAAACATACATGATATTTTTTGTTTTGGTCATTTTCCTGGGTTCTTTCTACCTGATTAACTTGATCCTGGCTGTGGTTGCCATGGCCTATGAAGAACAGAATCAAGCAACCATGGAAGAAGCAGAGCAGAAAGAAGCAGAATTTCAGCAAATGCTGGAACAACTGAAAAAGCAACAGGAAGAAGCTCAGGTATCCCTGTAAAGTAAAATTCCATCTTCCATTCATGACTGTGGTCAGATGCTTTATGTCCACACATGAGAATACTTTTACTCCCTTACTCCTAACAATGTATTTCCTTCAGTCTTAGAAATTCCTTCTTTTTACAAGCAACTTTAATGTTTTCCATTGCACTGTTCCTGCTGGCTGAGTGAACCTGCTAATTTGTGACAAAAAATTATAACCAATAAGCTAAAATACTGGCTTTTCAAATTGGAGATGGAACTTAGCTTTTATAGTGAGCACTTGAACAAATTGCCCAGAGTGCTTGTGGAATCACCATCCTTGGAGATAATGAAAAGCTCTCTGGACATGGTCCTGGGCAACCTTCTTTAGGTGACCCTGTCTGTGCGGGGGGAGTTGGACATGATGACACCCAGAGGCTCCTTTCCAACCTCAACCATTCTGTGATTCTGTGAAATCGAGATGGAGATGTAAGGGAAAAAAAAACCCCAAGAAATCTGCTTATTTAAGTAACATAAGCAAAACTATTTTAGATGCTGGGGGAGAAATATTTTAATATTTTGCTCCAGCAACATTTGTTTTTTTCTACTCCTTCCCCAGCTCTCACAGCAGAAAGCCATAGTGTTCCAGTTTTAAAGAAAACTGGAAAAAGTGAAGAAACTGGAGAAAATGCTTCTGTGGTACAGACATCATGATTACATACTGCTTTGAAATTAATTTTCATTTTTTGAAGACTCTGAAATCTTTAATAGGATAATTGATAATGTCTGCTTGGCATATGGCCACACAGAGCAGAAGTTGAACTATGTCTTCCATGTAAGCACATGACTAAAGTCAGCAATAGGAGTCTTTTTTTTTTTTTGGTTATTTGGCATCTGTTGGTTTTTTTACCACAACTTTTAAATAAATGTTAATCAAATGCTCCACAAATGTTTGAAACTTCAAACAGCAACAGGTCTCTAATAGCCTGCAGTTTAACTCAAATCTCTGATTATGATTTGCAAAACTGAGATAAACAATGTTATACCAGAGCTTTAATAGACTAGAGAGTATTCAAAATCCAGCAAAATGGTGTAAGGAAGTGTTGCTTCCTGTTAACAGGGATTTTTCCTATTGTTTGAGCCTTGATTCCTTACTTTTACATAGTATTTCAGGTGAAAAATTAATTGCAACTTATTGGTCCAACCTAAACCAGATGCTCATTAACTTGGTTCTCTGACAGCCCAGTTTTCCCTTGGGCTGCTCTAACTCCTGGTTTATGGAGCAGTGGCAAATTACGGTTCCTCTGGTATTTCACAAATTATACTTCTTATGATATGCTGGGTTCAGTGAAGTTGGATCATTGCTTTTATTTCAAAATCATTACTTTTTTTAAGAATGGCAATAAATTTAAAATAGCAAGTGGTGTGTGTTTGTATAAATGTTGTAAATTGCATATGTGCTTGTATGTATAGGCAGCAGCAGCAGCTGCAGCAGCTGACTCAAGAGATTATAGTGGAGTAGGTGGAATAGGAGGATTCTCCGAAAGTTCTTCTGAGGCATCAAAACTGAGTTCAAAGAGTGCTAAAGAGAGGAGGAATAGAAGAAAGAAAAAAAAGCAAAAAGAACAATCTGAAGGCGAGGAGAAGGATGGGGAAGAATTTCACAAATCTGAATCAGAGGACAGCATCAAAAGGAAAGGCTTCCGATTTTCCATTGAGGGAAATAGACTGACATATGAAAAGCGATTCTCTTCCCCACACCAGGTACCATAGTATTATTACCTCTTAAACATTTTTTTTGTCTACTCATCGTATGAACAAAACCCTGTAAAGTAGTTTGGTCAATCTTGCAAAAGATACCACAGATTCTTTAATATCTTAAATCAAAGTATGACCACGTTAATACTTGCAGCCAAAGATGAAACTGTAAGAATTTGAGAGATTTTTGTTTTATTCTGAATTTATGTGTGAAAAATCAAAATAATGTGTATTAATTAAAATTAGTTGTATTTCAAGTTTCTTAATGAAAATGGACCTATCTCCCCATCAAGATGGATGTATTCAGTATGATCAACGGCTTCAAAATTTGATGCACACATCCAAGGCAATTTCATGTTTTAAATGCAAAAAGTACTAAATTTGGGATGCAAAAAGCCCAGTAAAAAATGTATAAATGCGCATGTGAAATTTGACAAATCAACTGATGTGAGACCATTAATTGTGTTATCTTAAAGAAGGTGGAAATATGTGTGGCAATGTGTCCTTGCATGTGTTCTTTTACATTGAAACACCAGTGACTCAGAGTGCCATCTGCATCTCCCATCCAGACATTTATTTCATTTGATAGTTTTGTTATGTTTTCTACAGTTTTCAGAGCTCCTTTTTATTTTCCCACCTCCGACTCTGTCCTCAGCACTTCCAGTCCAGATGTCACATCCATTCTGTCCTTTATCTGCCCCTTTGTGTGCCTCAATATGCTTCTTCCTTTTATCCCCACCTTCTTGGTTCTCCCTGGTCTTTATGACTTGCTTTCTCCCTCTTTTTAGTCACTATTGCTAAACTCATTCCTTTTTTTTTTTTTTTTAATTCTCTTCCATTACTGTCTCTGGGAAGCCTGTTTCATCCCTAAATAGAACATTCATATTCTCTTCATGTATCACTTTCTCCAGCTCCCATTCTCAAAGAAACTCAGACCTCTTCATCCAGTATTTTCTTATTAAGGACTGTCCTCTTTAGATCAGACTGTGGTGGGAATATAATGTTTCTAGCTTCCTGTTTCTGCCAAGTTAACTCCTCCTTCCACATACCTCCTAACGTACTTCCTTTTTTAATAGAACTACATCCAACCCCCGCCCCCCCCTGCCCCAGTCTGCCACCATTTTATGTTGTTAACTGTCTAACTAATCTCTGTAAGACTTCATTGCTGAATTTTGTTCATGGTTCATTCTGTTCCTTATACAAATTTTCACACCTGTATCCATTGACTTCAACTTCATGTTGAAGACCTATCTGATCCCTTAGCCACATATTCTTGCTTGTGTCTTCATTCAAACTGCAGCCTTATTCAATTGCAGCTCAGTTCATCCATCTTGTAAGCAATGAAGCATGCCTCATACAACTTGCTTCTTTTACCTTTCCATCTCCAAGTTCATTTACAGCTGTTTATTATGACAGTTTAGCAATCCCCTCCACTCTGGTTTTCCAGCCCTAGTTCCTTTTCACTCTGGGTTCTAACCACTAAACAGAAATTCTACTCACCAGTTTTTAATAACCTTTTCCTAGATGAAACTCAGGTTTTTATCTCATCTTTGACATTTTCCTTGACATTTCATTTGCCTTCAATGTAACTGACCATTGTGTACTTCTTGCAAACTTATTCTTCCTAACATTCATAATTTCAGCTCCTCTCAATTCTCCTAGTTTAGTTGTGCTTTAGAAGATCCTTTTACCACTTTGATAGTTTTCTAAGGGATTTCCACAAGGCCTTTTGCAATCTCCCTTCTCTCTCTCTCTCTCTCTCTCTCTTTTTAAAAACTCTACTCTGGACCCACAACTGTGAATCATTTTTAACTTGGACCTCTTTCCATGACCCAATTATTGCTGTATTCATCAAGAATGTTGTTGCAAAGAGCACTAACCTATCTCATTGCTTTTACCTAATCTGCTAGTAAACATATCTACCTAAAGATATTTTTTTAATATCATAAAACATACTGTGCCTAAAGTTCCTCCCAACCCACCTTGTGTACTTACAGTAAACAAGTCAAGTTGCAGCTTTGACTGACCCATGCCAGCATCCATAACCTCCTGTTAAAATTTCAAACTAGTTTCCTTGAGCTTTTTCTGGTATGCTGCCCCTCATGCTTGGAAGAAGCACCCATGAGTTTCCACAGAACACTTCATTGCTTTCCTCAAATCCCTCTTTAAAACTCTCTTTTACCATGCTGCCTACAGAAAGCTTGACAGGGAAGTGACTTCAGGTGAGCTAAGACCACTGTTTATCATACCCATCAATTTTACCTCCTTGTGTTCCCTATCTTTTTGTATCCATCTGTTGTGTTACACTTAGATGATAAGTTCTTTGCAGAGTGCCTTTTTGTTCTGCATTTTGCAGTACCTAGAACAATGGGGCTCAGGTCCATAAAGATAAGTTGCAGAAAAGAAACAAAGACACTACTTTGTTATATATCGTCTCTGCTGTTCATAGAGGTCTTGGGTGAAATCAGGTGCTAATCCTAATTAATCGAGTCAAGAGAATCACTGATATGAATTAAAGTTAAGAACATGTATAATTATTTGCAAGATTAGAGCATTATTTTGACTCTGATCCTGAAAAGATCCTCCCATAGAAGAACATTTACTCACATGAGTAAACTGATGAAGATTAGTGAGACTGTTCATACAAAATTACAGGCATATCTTTGCATACTCAGGACAGCTAAGAATTTCAAGAAATAAGAACCTTATTGTGGCCTACTTGACTAGTATCTGAAAAAATAGGTATTGTTTTTAGACTAGGCAGTATTTGGGAGCTACCTGTGTGTGCAGACTGAGTCATGGGAAATTTGCCTAAAATCTTATTTACTCAGCCTGTAAGACTAATGCCAACCTGGGCTAAATAGTGTCTGGATGTGCTTACTCAGTTTATAAACAGTTGGTAATGAAACAGGCAGAATGGCAGAGGAAACAATTCTGTCAAGCAATTTCTTTTACTTTAATTAAACCATTTGATTTCATATATCCAAAGTAGTAAAATAACTAGTCTTTGTCTGTCACTTATGTGCTCTTTGTTTACTACCCAATATTAGGGGGGCTGTACCAGTTCATTTATTTGTAGATGACCTTACCCTTTAAGACATATTAACACTGTGGTTTTTTCCTCTGTATGAAAACATTATATTTAAAAGGATTTTCATCTGATAATCATTGTTTTTATTTGCCTACAGTCTTTGCTGAGCATTCGCGGCTCCCTGTTTTCCCCAAGGCGCAATAGCAGAACAAGCCTTTTCAGCTTCAGAGGTCGAGCAAAGGATGTAGGATCAGAAAATGACTTTGCTGATGATGAGCACAGCACTTTTGAAGACAATGAGAGCAGAAGAGATTCTCTCTTTGTTCCTCATAGACATGGTGAACGGCGCAACAGTAACATTAGTCAGGCCAGTAGGTCATCCAGGACAGTACCTCCACTTCCAGCAAATGGGAAGATGCACAGCACTGTGGATTGCAATGGAGTAGTTTCTTTAGTTGGTGGGCCGCCAGCTCTGACGTCACCTACTGGACAGCTTCTGCCAGAGGTGATGATTGATAAAGCAGCCACTGCTAGCAATGTAAGGAAGTCTGCAATAGCTCAGGCATGCTGTCCTCTCCATGTATGATCAGCTTTCTACAAAAATTAGTCACTTGGGAATGATTCCCTTTCTGGCCATGCCATGAAAATTCCTTTCATATATTCCAGTTATAAGCTAAAGTAGAAACTGAAATTGTCTAGCTCTCATTAATTATGTGAAAATATATGCTAATTTACTGGGAATTAATAGAATAGCATAGTAAACCACTGAATAAATGTAGTATGTGTAGTCTTACACCCATTGATTCACTATGTTAACTGAAGACTTAAGTGGAAGATTCTGTATTCGCATATCAGACAGCATATCAAAAGGAAAAAAATTATATTTTCTTAATGAAATATATTAAATAAGTATTTAACTTCATGCTGACCATATATGAAACTTGTGATGTAACACTGATAGTGCAACTTACATGGGTTGTGATAGTGTTCCTGTAACATAGTTAATTTTTCTAGGTTTTTATTTTGGAGATATCAACATTATTAAATATTTTTCTTTTATTTTGTTTGAAAACGTGTGCTAGGAAATGGATAATTTATTCTAAATTAAGAATTATCTTAAGAAAATACTCTTTGTGCTTTTACTGCTAGGTGTGTGGGCTGTGCTTTTTTGTGTTTAGAAAAAGACTTCACTGCCTGATTAGAAATATATTTATGGCAGATCTCATTGACAAACATTGTGGAACTTTTTATAGTCTAAAAACTGTTTATAGTCTAAAATACTTTTTAATGTCTCAGCCCTGTTTCAGCAAAATACTTAAACCCATTCTTTAAGCACAAGAGCAATCCTACTGATGTGTTTGACTATTTGTTGTATACAAAGTTAGGCATACATTAGTCTACTGCAAAACCACGACATAAATGGAGCATGGTACAGGATAGCAGAGTGTTTTAAACCATTATACTTCTGTAATAATTTACGGTATCATTCTTATTAAATGAACAGTCAATAGGCTATTTTATCAGTGTTTTATTTTCAGGGCACTACTACAGAAACGGACTTAAGAAAGAGAAGGTCTAGTTCTTACCATGTTCCTATGGACTACCTAACAGATCCCAGTGCAAGGCAAAGAGCAATGAGTATAGCCAGCATGCTTACAAACACAATGGAAGGTATGTAACACAGAATTTTTGTATGACAATGCCATAAAGTGCTATTAAATGCATGATACATTAAGTAGTAGTGGAGTTTTAAGCTAGCTATTTCAGCCTAAAGGGCACAGGCAAGATGAGATTTGTATATAGAGACAGTATGTTTTTAAAAACATGAAATGATATATTTGGAAAAGCTGTCAAGCTTTCAATAATATACTCATAGGTTTGAGGTGGAAGCAGCAAACTTCCAAGTTAAATGCAAGCTGAAAGCAATTGCTCAATGCAGTATTTCTCTAGAGAAGTTATGTTTTGGAGTAGAAGCTCTTTTTACATTACTGAAAAGGCTATCCTTCTTGCAGTAGAACAATCCCGTTCTAACAATTCAACAGACATGCTGTTTTGCAAAGGAAGGATCACGTAGTTCTTTCTATCAGGCTAAATACAATGAATCTGAATCATGGAATTAAGCAACTACTTGTAAGAAAGGGCAAAACATTACTTTGAGGCTTAAATGACTATGCCCAAAACAGCAAATAGGAAGGTAATAATGAGCAGTTTTGCACATGTGGACCATAATACTGTCTAAATAGTTGTCTGACTTCAGGCTTGTTCTAAATGTTTATCTTTCATGAGGAAACTTTTAAATATTTTATTCATTCTATGTATGGAATCATAGAATGGTTTGGGTTGGAAGGGACCTTAAAGATCATCTAGTTCCAACGCCCCTGCCATGGGCAGGGACACCTTCCACTAGACTAGGTTGCTCAAAGCCCCATCCAACCTGGCCTTGAACACTTCCAGGGATGGGGCATCCACCGCCTCTCTGGGCAACCTGTTCCAGTGCCTCACCACCCTCACAATGAAGAACTTCTTCCTTACATCTAATCTAAATCTACCCTCTTTCAGTTTAAAACCATTACCCCTCGTCCTATCACTACACTCCCTGATAAAGAGTGCCTCCTCATCTTTCCTGTAGGCCTCCTTTAGGTACTGGAAAGCTGCTATAAGGTCTCCCTGGAGCCTTTTCTTCTCTAGGCTAAACAATCCCAACTCTCTCCACCTGTCCTCATACAGGAGGTGTTCCAGCCCCCTGATCATTTTTATGGCCCTCCTCTGGACTCGCCCCAACAGGTCCATGTCTTTCTTATGCTGGGGCCACAGAGCTGAACACAGTACTCCAGGTGGCGTCTCCTGAGCATGGAGTAGAGGTGGAGCATCACCTCCCTCGACCTGCTGGCCGGATTTCTTTTGATGCAGGCCAGAATGAGATTGGGTTTCTGGGCTGCAAGCACACATTGCTGGATAATACTCAGGTTTTCATCCACCAATAGCCCCAAGTCTTTCTCTGCAGGGCTGCTCTCAGTCCACTCATTGCCCAACCTGTATGCCGTATTTCTAAGACAAATGCCTATTTTGCATCCTGTGTAGCATTTGCTCATGAATGGTTATTTTATCTATTGATTATTTAGTATTCTTTTTACATCAAATTTGAAATATAGTGGGACAGATTATTTTTAATTGCAATTTCTTTTTACTGGCAGTAGCCTTGGTTTCAGAAGGTCTACAATATCAACACGGTTTATCAACAGTACCTTGGAAAACAGCATTTAGGCCTCAAGGAAATACCCAGGTGATACTGGAATAGAGAAATATATTTAAAATGTTATTTTCATTTTTCTCTCCAGAACTGGAAGAATCCAGACAGAAATGCCCACCATGCTGGTATAAATTTGCTAACACTTGCTTGATTTGGGACTGCTGTACTCCCTGGCTGAAAGTGAAACATATTGTTAATTTGATTGTGATGGACCCATTTGTTGATCTGGCCATTACTATCTGCATTGTCCTAAACACCCTGTTCATGGCTATGGAGCACTATCCAATGACAGAACAGTTTAGTGGTGTCCTTTCAGTAGGAAACCTTGTAAGTCTTTCATGATGTGCCATGTATGTGAAATGCATTTTTCTTAAATAATTCTCCTGTGACCTATGTACATATGTTTAAAAGAAAATGTTGACTAGATACTTACAGGCTTGGGATGGTTGAATTTAAATTTAAGCTTTACTGAGTCCCTCTTTGTTGACATTTGTGGATTTCACCACTCTTGCTTTATTGAGCAAAAGATGGTAAGATTTATTGAGTCAATATGCATTTTGATTTTTAAAACCTTCAGCTTCTGGCACCGAAGCTCGTTAAAGTAATTTATCTAATATTCTTTCTTGGATGGATACTTACAAATCATAAGAATTTTCAATTCCATTCCCATACCTGTTCTGTTCCTCACTAGCACCTCCTGAGGTCCTGTGTGTTCAGAGTATTGCAGAGGGGAAAGACCCAGTAAGCATAGGAGATTTACTGCAACTCTGCAGGAAATGGTGAAATGGCATGACAGTGCTTTCTGTAGGTCACCCTGAAGAAGAACAGATCTGCTCAACTTCCAGTACAATTTTTTTCTTAGCAAAATAATTGTCCCTCTCATAAACTTATCTTTATCCCTAGAAGCAAGAGATGTCCCAAGGACAAAGATGAGATCTAAGAGGAAAAACTGAGCATTAAGATCAGAAGAGAATCTGTGTATTGGTATTTATACATGCATATTAGCAGTCTAGATAAAAACCATGTTTTTCCCATTTACCTCTTTTTCTTTGGAAACCAAACATTGTGATACATATGTAAGGATCAAATCTGAATTTAATTCCTAACCCCAGTTATGGCAATATAGAGAAGCTATTCAGATTTATCATGGATTGCTTGCTGAAGATATAACTTACGAAAAGTTGATACCATTAGGGTTTTTTAATATTTTCTTGTTAAACTGGAGTAAGAAACTATATTTTCCTTGCAGGTTTTTACTGGAATTTTCACAGCAGAAATGTTTCTCAAGATAATTGCCATGGATCCTTACTATTATTTCCAGGAAGGCTGGAATATTTTTGATGGCTTTATTGTGAGTCTTAGTTTAATGGAGCTTGGCCTTGCAAATGTAGAAGGATTATCTGTCCTTCGATCATTCCGATTGGTAAATATACTAAATAAAATATGTTTCTATGTTATATTTTTATATTTGTGCATGTAAGTTGTGCATTGTTCAATTGTGCATTATATATTTAGCTAAGACAGAAGATCTTTTCATAAGAACTTACAAAATACTAAATTGCATACCCACTAGATGGCATGTATCTTTTAAGTCATTTCTTTACATATTATCTTAGGAACATCTATTTCTTTTTCAAGACATTGTCAATACCAATTCTGTTCTTGCAGTGAGTGTGCTTTAAGGGTTAACTTTATTAATAGGAATATTGCTTAGAGTCTTTTTCTCCCTAGATGAGGGAATAAAGAAAGCAAGAGCCACAGGCCCTCACTGCCTATGACTGAAGATTAGTAAATTGCTTAGTAAATAACAGACTAGTTAGTAGAAGTTTATTGACAGTTTTAGCTGATAGACTTCCATTACCAGTTGGCTTACATGGTTAACTTTAGAAGAGAGTAGTGTTAAGATTTTTCTTTGGATAGGGATTTTTCATCACTACCAGCCTTTTCCTTACGATCCTCTGCAAGGGTCCATCTGCTAACAGCTTTTCTGTTTGGAAGTCACTACAGTATTTCTGTCTGTTATTAGATATCTCTATCATGAATAGGAACTTGAAAAACATTGGTCTTGCTGAAGACCAGGCTAGCATGCAAGTTGATGTTCAAATCCTCTTCTGAAAAGACCTACACAGTAATAGATATGAAGCTAGAATTCCTAGTCATGAAGCTCAACTTTTGCCTTAAATAAAGCAAAAAATATCTCATTTTAAATAAAAGTTAAATAAACACCCTTTAAAAAGGGAGGAGGGGGGAGTTACATTTGTCCATTTGCTGGTTCTCTGCGTAGCATTATATTGCATTTTGCCTAAAGTCTAATATCTGTCTGGATTGACTTCTCCCTCCGTAATATAATTCTGTTTTTAACTTCACATCTATATATTTTATTTCTGTCTCATCCCATGAAATAATATTTAGATTTAAATTCCTTTTAGTGTTCTCTTCTTTCAGTTGTCTGAAAACTTGCTGTATCTTTCCAAATAATTTCATTTTTGCCTGTTTCAAGCTGTACTTTAATAGAACACTTTCCTTTGTTTTTCTCAATATTGTATGACAAACTTTCTAAGACATGTTACGCTTATTTTAAATGAGATAAAAGATTTTGTTAAAGATATTTGCAAGTAACTTGTATGCCTGTCAATAAAAAGCCTAGCTTGTTTCTCTTTCTAGGAAAACCATTTCCTCCATCTCTCTGCCAGTTAAGAAGAAAGAGATATGGAATTGTCTATACACTTACAATCCTGTTAAACTTATCACATTTCATATGTGCTGGGGTTTTTTTAGTAATATTCTCTTAGAGTTAACTAAAGGAGAAAGACTGTTCTGTCCAACTTGTCCAACAAGTAGAACTTGTTTATAGATATCTGAAGTCACCAAAAGAGGCAAAGTCTGAATTGAAGACTTTCTGATAATTGCAGTATAATTCAAATGATCATAGAGACAGTATTTTTGATTTGTTATGACTTGAATCAGGACTTAAGACTGCTGATGTCTAGTACTGTACAAAGAACTGGAAACATATTTTGTAACTAAAGTTTCTAAAGGTTACATGAGACATGATTTAGACACAGGGTAACTGAAATATGAAATGTATAGCAATAATTTCATTGCAAGTAGTAACATGAATAACTATATACTATTCTGTTTTACAGCTTCGAGTTTTCAAATTGGCAAAATCTTGGCCAACTCTAAATATGCTGATTAAAATTATTGGCAACTCAGTGGGAGCTTTGGGAAATCTGACCCTGGTGCTGGCCATCATTGTGTTCATTTTCGCTGTGGTTGGGATGCAGCTGTTTGGGAAAAGCTACAAGGAATGTGTCTGCAAGATCTCTAGTGACTGTGAACTTCCACGCTGGCACATGCATGACTTTTTCCACTCTTTCTTGATTGTGTTTCGAGTGTTGTGTGGAGAATGGATAGAAACAATGTGGGACTGCATGGAGGTTGCAGGCCAAACCATGTGCCTTACGGTCTTCATGATGGTCATGGTGATTGGAAACCTAGTGGTACGTAATCAGTGGGGATTTTTAAAAACTATTAGAAGATATTTCCTATTTTTCGTGATTTAGAAATCAGAGATTAAGACTGGAGAAGGACTTAAGGAGATCATGTAATTCATTTGCCCTTTCTTTAAACCAGGTTCAAATATACCTTGATCATTTATGAAAAATGTTTATGTTTTCTTTTAAATCTTCAGTAATTTTATAACCTCTTTGGTAAGATCAGTGCTGAATTATGCTTATAGTTATAAATGCCTTTTAAAAAACCATCTTAGTTAAATCACCTTTTACAGCCAGTTAAACTGACTGGTCTCAACAGTGATGGAAAACAGTTGGTCTTCATGACAACGTTTAAAATACTTAAAGGCTTACTGTTTCCACTTTCAGTCTTTTCTTTCTGAAACAAAATAAGCTTAGTTGTTCAATTTTTTCTCATAGGTGATGATTTCTAAACTGCTTATCCCTTCTGCTACTGGCCTCTGAATTCCTGCCAAGCAGCATTTTGCATAGACACACAAGTGCCAAATAATGTTGAATGATCATACTTCAATGTCTTACACCCAACATTCCTTGTGGTACATCCCCAAATTACATGAAATTTCTGTACCGGCATTACTTTCCTGATGCAGCCTATATGCCCTTTTCTGCAGTGCTTCCACCTTGACAGTTTTCACACCTTCTGTATATGTAGTTTTCATTTTTTTGTAACAAACATTTCCACACAAGTACTTCAGAATTAAATGCCATATTGATTTTGAATCATTTCAACAATTTACCATGGTTATGCCTAATTGTAGTTCCTTCTTGTTGAGTGCTAGCATCCTTCTCTTTTTTTTGTATCATCCACAAATTTTATAAATAGGCTTATCCACGGGCATAAATACCAAGTTTAACCAAACTAATGTGAGACTCCTGTGGTATACCTTCTAAAATATTCTGCAAGTTTGAACAGGAAGAATTGACAAATATAATTTAAATATGATTTTTAATCAGTTTTGCACATAGACTGTCATAATTATATATAGTCCAAATTTCTCTTATATGGTTGTAAAATGTTATGTAAGAAAGTCTGAAATAGTTTCCTAAAACTGAGGTGTATCACATCTGTGGACTATCTCTTAGCTAGTTTTCCTACCCAAACCAAATATAGACTGATACATTCTTGGGAAATATATAAGTTTATTATCTCTTAGCTAGTTTTCCTACCCAAACCAAAAATAGACTGATACATTCTTGGGAAATATATAAGTTTATTATATTCTGAGTTAGAGACACTGAAACTATGGTCTGTTGAACTGTAGAAGACTAGAGTCTGCCTGCATTACCCTCACCTATGAACACTACAGTGGATGTAACTTGCATAAATTACTACATCATGTTGTGTCCTGCCTCCTTATGTCATTCTGCAATTTGAGGAGCTGCCCTGCACTACTGCCAGTGTGGAGGAGAAAGTCAAGGAACAGCTCAGATTTTCATCTATATTAGTCAAGTTAAACAAGCTAAAAATGTTTTTGCAAGTCATAAAGAAATATGGGGGACAGGGATTATGGACTGGAAAGAATAGCAGGAAGGTGGGTTGAGATAAAGTACTAGCTGTGAAATAAAAATTATGTCATATTGAACAACCCATAATGGAATTACTTTTATGACTTAAAAATAAGAGATCCAGTATCTTTTCTCCTTACTGTCTTTTAGGTTCTCAACCTCTTTTTGGCCTTGCTGCTGAGCTCATTTAGTTCAGACAACCTTGCTGCTACAGATGATGATAACGAAATGAACAATCTACAGATTGCTGTGGCGAGGATTCAGAAAGGCATAGATTATGTGAAGAGAAAAGTGCGTGAATTCATCCAAAAAGCCTTTGTTAGAAAGCAGAAAGTTTTAGATGAAATCAAACCTCTTGAGGACCTAAACAACAAAAAAGACAGCTGTATTTCCAACCACACAATAGTAGAAATAGGTAAAAACCTTGCCTATCTTAAAGAAGGGAATGGAACTACCAGTGGCATAGGCAGCAGCGTGGAAAAATATGTTGTTGATGAAAGTGATTACATGTCATTTATAAACAACCCAAGTCTCACTGTGACAGTGCCAATTGCTGTTGGGGAATCAGATTTTGAAAATTTAAACACAGAGGAGTTCAGCAGCGAATCGGACCTGGAAGAAAGCAAAGAGGTAAGACTATTTCTACATTTAAAATACTCTGATGCTTTTCTTTTTTCTCCTAAAGTTACTAGTGTTGAATTCAAATCTTTGTTTAATTCCTGTATAACAGCATATACAAACTTGTAATGGTATTTAAGGTAAATTAATGTAAGGTTGTGGGTTTTGAATGAGATGGTAGTACAGTATTGCTTTTAAAGTCATAGTCAAGATGCATAAGACAATTTTGTAGAAAATTAATACTTTTTTCTATTTTGTTTAGTTAAAATCATTAACAAGAAAATGAACCAATTTAATAGCCCTGGATACCAGAGGTCTTACAAAATAAGTGTGGGTTGTGCAAGTTTCTCCATGCTTATTTCAACAGTGCAGTTTAATTACTCTTTTGTCTGCTTTCTGGAGTGCCTCCTGTCAAATTAGCAGTCCATTCTGATGCTTTTAACCTTTTTGATATAGTCAAAATGTATCTATCATCATAATTACCTTTGAATACTGGACCAGCATCACTAAACTATTTAATATAAATCACTAAAAAAACACTGGATAGTAGCAGAACCACTGAAGAAGTGAAGTAATGGCCTTATGGTAAAAAGGCTATGAGGCTTTATATCTCAGTATAAGATCCTTTCATCCCATTGTCATTTTCAAAGCTTTAAAGTACTTGAATCTCTTAACTACTGTGACTGTAATAAAATGTACCTCTTTCTGGCCCAATGTGGTACCAAATGGACAAATCCAAGCTAGCGCTTAGTGAGTTACAGTGGATGTCGAAGCCTTTATTATTGTGTTAACCCAGTGCTCGGTCCTGCACAACTGTACATGGTGGAGGCACACCACCTCAAGTGGAGTAAGTCTAGGCTATGCTTAGTACCAATGCTAGTTCATTCAGCATTAGCGTGGGTGTTTTTGAACAGTACTGCATGCTACAATGTAGATATAAACTAACATGAAGGTTTTCCTGAGTGATTTCCTCATGCTTGAATCTAAGGGTATAAATATGGATAAGATTCTAGTAATTCTCACTCCGAGATCCTTTTTTGTACAGACTGCATCACACAGTCATATTTTCTTGTTTCTTATCAGAAATGTCTTTATTGTTCTTTTAAAAATATTTCTTTTTTGCAGATTGTTTAATATTAGTGTTTATCTTACTCTTCAAAACCATGACTGGGGTGTAGAAAAAAGCAGAAGTTATTGTAGTTTAGGCTTTATTTGTTCTGTATACCAAAAAGGGTGATTATATAAAAAATTTTTGGTCTGAATATAGGATTTTGGTTGATTCTATTATATCTTTGTACCTAGGATAAGAAAAGGAATCTTCTTCTGGCAGCTTTACACCACATAGGCCTAGGGCATTGTTCTGTCCTTCCATTGTTCTGCTGTTCCATTGTTATATTTTCCCATTGTTAACTGTTTCAAAACTTACTGCTCCCAAAGGAGCGGCAAATTGTACTGCTAATCTGGTCAAATTTCACCTATCAGTGAGATCATCCATAATGATTGCATATGACAGTAATGGTACAGGTTATTTTTCTGTCTTTTTATAAATCATATAGTTTCTTGGTATAGACCTGGTCCTTCTGGGTTTGTTCTTTTTTCCTGCTAATCATGTTCAAGTCCGTCTATCACTTTCAGCCTTTTCCCTGCTTAGCAACTAGTGATAGCCAGAGGGTGTACTGAAAGTTTGGGAATGAAATGTCTTAAGTTAAAGTTCAGTACTAGGAAACAGAATACTTTGGATTTCTTCATCACAAAATTTCTATTGCTGTCTTGGTGGAGTAACTAATACCTGTCTGTCATTCTGTATTTGTCTGTAAAGTTAGTATTTTTATCAGTTTCAAGAGTGCTATCAACCTAAAGCTATAATTTTTCATAAAACATTCTAAATGCCTCAGTTGGAAAGGGTAAAGAAGATACTGTTAGTTTATTCTGCAGATATATTGTAACTGGTAATGATGCTTCAGATGATATTACTGTATAAATGACACTAAAAGAAAATCTGATGCAGATACAATCCTAGAAGTTGACTATGAAGTCCCAGTATGATCAGAAGTATGCACTCAGGAAAACTCTCATCTCTTCACTTCTTGTTTTGTGCTCCCATCCATATCAGATTAATTCTGATAATGTTACTGATTCTGATATTACCATTACTCATGGTAGTAGTAAACTATGTTTTAAATTGTCCTATATACTTCTCATGTGCTTGTTCTTTTTAAAAAGTTATGAAGTTATGTACATATTAACTGAAGTTTTATCAAAATAGATTGTAGCTCTGGTAATTTTTAATTGGCATCTTCTATGCAAGAGGTAATTTGGAAGTGTAATTGGATTCTACTAATTTAAATACTATATGTCATTAAAATGGCTGAGAAAGAAGTTATTTAAGTGTTTTCATTAGTGATTATTAGATTAATTAGATGCTGAAGTCTGCTTTTAAATATGTAATTACAGAAGTGTTCTGTACTAGTGGAGTATTCTGCATTTCTTATGCTGAAGCTACAATTGTTGTACAGAAAATAATTTGTGATTCACTGAACACAAGGTAGCAAGGAGGAACGTGACTTTTGGTACTGCCTAATGATTAAGGCATCTGTTTTGAGAATGAAATCTTTCCCTGCTACAAAATCTGTTTATAATTTTTAAACAGTCAATAGTCCATGGCTAAAATGCAGAAACTGCCTTGAAATAGGGACCAAAACTTGAATTTTCCATATGAATTCCTTAATCACCAAGAGCATTATGTCAGTAGAAGAGATGGAGGATGTACCTTATTCAAACCTATAGGCTGGTGGTTAGCAGGACTGAGTATGACCACAATGACAGTGGTGCATCTATTTCTTCATTGTATAACAGGATAGTATGACTGCTGACTGTCTTCAATAGCTAAATCTTCCTTTTCCCAATGGAAGGACCCAATGGGGTTATTCTGCAAGGTGACAAACATATTGGTTTGAATTCCTATAGGGAAAATTTTAAAGTGGATTTTCCCACATTTGAGACAGGAGCTCCAGTCATTAAGCTTCCACCATAAAAGAAAGGCTTTCTCCTCCAGATACAGTATTTAAAAGAAAAGTGTCCTCGTTGCACTCTTGGAGGCACTTAATCCTGTAAACGTGTGTGATAATCATGCTTCAGGAACTGCAAACTGATCAGGTGATAAGACAAAGAAATGCATATTCAGTCAGGAATGAGCTACTGCCAAGCAGTTTAGACTGGTCAAGCCTGAAACTCTTCCAAGCATATTCAGGACCAAAATTTCTTACTCTTGCAGAAGTTGAAGGTGAAAAATGGAAGGGAAATGTTTACAAATTTCAGGGACCTTCAAGAGTTAAGACCTTCAGCAGTTAAGAAGAGACACAGTGAACATATTTCTTAAGTGCTAAATTTCAAATAGATTTTAATCACAAAAGTGCATTTTTTAATCATAATCCTAGTTCCTGCTCTTCACTAGATAATTCTTAAACACCATGGTTTTTGATACAGAGAAGAGTGAGGACTTACTAGTCACAGGACCAACACTTGTCATAAAAATGATCCATAGCAAAAGAAGGCTTTTTTAAAATTAAAAAAGTGACTACAAATGGCTTTTTGTTCAAGACTTGCTCTTCTTTGCATGCCATAATGTACCTTGCAGTTCTGCCCTCTCATGTTTTCCCATTTATATGATTCTGCTGTTGCTGAGTGTTGGTCTGCCAGTCACTTTATTGCTTATACCACAAATTAAAAGAACTGAAGTTAGAAACTGCCACCAAACCACATTCAGTTAGAGGTATCCCAAATGAAAGGCAGCTTAGGCATCCATGTACTGTGAGAAAACTCTGCACAAGATAGCCAGATGCTAATAAATGTGTGTCTGTGTGCTTTTGCTTTTCTCTATGTATACACATGCATACATGTATTCACTGTGGTATAGGGCAATAAGCTGAATTTCTACAATGCAATTATCATTTATTAGCAAGATTTAATTAAGTTCATTAATGTTTGTTGAATTCCTTATTAAAACATACATCTTTTCCAGTATTTTGATGGACACGTTAACTAGATTATGCCTTTCTAGAAACAATACATACAATATTGTACATGCTAGTAGGTGTGAATTTACAAGGAATTTTCTAGAAAATTGCCTGAAGCCTAAACCAGAATTAATTATGAGAACATTGTGTCCATAGGAATGGTAGTGGGGGAATACAAGGTAATAAGGGAATTAGAGAATAAATCCTAAATAAAACTTTACCATGGAAGTAGGGCCATTGACAAATATAGGGCCACTGTGCTGAGTCTGTTGTCCTGTACGTAAAAGTCTGTGGACCTGAGCTGCATTACTGCTATCCAGCATAGAAACTATAAAAATAATTTTTCCTTTTTAAGTCCTTAAGTACTATGGAGATGGTTTATTTTATAGTGCATGTATAGCTGTGTAATAATTAGATATTTATGCTAAGTGTAACTTCTGGCTAGTAATTACACCAAGATATAGCAAGTTACAAGATATTTTTAAATGCCTTGAAAAATATGGGATCTCCTAATGCTGTTGCAGACACCTTAATAATGTATATTTTACTTTAAGCAGTATTTAGCACAAAAAAGCAGAGGCGCTGTGTCCTGGACTTCATTTCCTACCATTCTTACTTCTCACAGGAGTAGAACCAAGCTGGATCAGTCAAGCGGGCAGCTCTGGTGCCTTTTAGCGAGGCAGAGCATCGTGTCACCAATTTTACACAGGTTACCTAAGCAAGTTATACATCTATATGTATATACTATATAATCACATTTTAACGGATATTGACTGGCCTGCATGCTCTTCAGCTATGATCCTGTCCCATTCATTGCAATAAAGTACAAACATGCACAGCTGCTCTCTGCTGAGTCACAGGACTCGCATCACAGCATGGTCAGGCAAGATCAGCAGCCCCAATATTTCTGTGGTTCGGATGCTATACTTTCCATGATATTTTAACAGTATTTTGCAGTGCATGCTATGTACCTTTCCCAGTCTTGATGGTAACATTTTCAGGATTCTATTTTTGAAGGGTTTTCTTTCCTTTTGAAGGAAGACAGAATATGTAACACGTAAGCTATGTTTCTCATCAGAAGCTTATATGAGTCCATCTATAAATTTCGTTGATAATGAAAAGCTGCTAGCTCTTTTGGAAAACTTTCATACTATTGTATTTAAGCTTGTAATGGAGGTAACTTGCAAACTCATGATAGTAACTTTTTTATTTTTCACTTTTTTTTCTTTACAAATGCTTTTTCTTCAGTACTCGTATAAGCATTTAGTTATTTTGGAGATTAATACGCAGTACTCCAAGCACTATTCAGCATGAAATTAACTTAATTTCCACAGTCAAAGCATGTGACCATCTTTTGGTTAAAAAAGCTCATACAAAACTGGTATTTGGCTGGTCAAACATTCAGAGATCAGTTCTGCTCTTACTTACGCCCACACTTAAAAGTGTAGAGGTGCAAAGAGAAAACTGATAGCAAGATCTGGCCCAATTCAGTCTTACCATAGCTCTTTAATTTATGCTCACAAATTGACTACCTCCCCAAACATCTAAAACTGTCTGCCCTGAGAAACTTAAACTTATTCTCATCTTGTCAGTAATAAATAAAGTTTGGCAGTCTAGTAAATAAGCCTATGATTTTGGACCCAAATGTCGCCGGCTTCAGTATGATTTACATCTCACCTATTAAACATTGCCATAATATTTACAACACCATAGTTGTATGATGCTGCTTTCAGATTGCTAATTCAGTGGAGTTAAAACATATTTATTGCACAGTTTTTTCATCTTATATTTTGTAAGGAATAGTTTATCTCATAAGTCATACTTCGATTTAAAAATATTCATTATTCAAAATCCTTTGATACTCTGAAGAATTTAGGCTTCAGATTGTTTGTGAATTGGTCACATCCGATTGGCATATTGTGATTCATGGTGGATGATATCAAGTTGTTAATATTAGAGTTAATTGGATTTTCCTTAATTAATCTTTACAAACAGCAGTCCCTTGCTCTGTTCCAGAAATATGCTTTCACTATTGCTTCTGTGAATTAAAGAGCCTTAAGTAGCTTCCAGTGGGAGTGCTTTTGCAAATATTTCCACTGCTACTTATGATGCTTTTGCTTTCATCCAACATTCTTGCAAATATTTTCATTTATGAAATGCTCATAAATAAGTAGAGCAAAGCAATTATGAATATCAATAAAGTACAGAGTGGACTGTAATTTAGGGATCCTGTTTGTTGCAGTATTTGCAGACAATAATCATCACAGAAATGTTTTGCTCTGATTTTTTAACTGATAGAGTAGTTATGCCTGACCCTATAAGCACTAGAAAGAGTGACATCCAGGTTCCACTTAATTATACCAGTGGAACTACAATGATACTTACCACTTGGTTGATTTTATAGGTGATATAGCTGTACTGAAAAAGACTGTATAAGTTTGGATATATTATTGCCATTTACATCACAGAACATCTCATTTTCATGTTGTCATCCACACAGCACTGAGAAAATAAAAACAATGTAATTTCCATTATTTAACATTTTCATAGGTATTTGGGAGGAAAGGAATTAAAAGAAAAACCAAAATGGTGGTCTCTCTTGGTGCCATCTTCCTGCGTAGGTCTGTTCTGCTCTTTGCTCCTTCAGTCCCTTAAATTATGATTTCAACAACTATTAGTGGCATCCTGGCTAATTATGAAATTGAAGACACTGTTAAAAATGTTAAACTAAGAGCTGTTCAGCTACTTTCAGATAATCATCTTGAAACAAAGAAAGAAAGAAATGTTAGAAGCTCAAAGTGTCCTGGCTGTAAGTGAAGCAGAATTGTATGAATCTATGAGATGTTGTCAAGGTTCAGAAAGTAATTATGTCTAAAACTTCCTGACCTAATCTTGGCTGCTGCTTTTTGCAATGCTACTCTGATAGGCAAGCTGCTTTCCACTGTCAGTTTCTATTTTGAAAGCTAAACTAAAATTTGTATCTCATACTGTACTGTATTGCTGACTAAAGCATGACTGGCAAGGCTGTTGGTAGATGTGACATAAAAGATACATATATCTCTCTGTGATAATCAGTATACTGTTGCTTTAGAACCATGTAAGTACTTTTGTCCCCTTACTATCTTCTGTGAAAAGGAGATGGACTATGTACATTCTGAGGTTTTGAAAAGTATTTTTCTCTGAGAATAATTTCCTTAGCATACTATTCAGAAAAAATATACCATCATAACTCTCGAAGAGTGTCTAATACTTTATCCTGATAAATCTCTTATAATCTGGGTGACCGAATACTTTTGAAACCTAAAACCATGGTATGAAAAAGGCTTAAAAAGGACTCACTATTATATCAAAGATAACATTTGGGTTTGATGATTATCTTGTTTCTACAGGTTCATTTTTGTAAAAATCTGTATACTGTTAGGTATATAGCACTGCTTAATCTAGTTTTTGTGATGCTGGTGAGCAGAGAATTTATCAGGTACAAAGGTAACTCTGAGATGAGTTAAGGTAAAGAACTGGACATACACTACATACCTAACATACCACGGTCTGCAATTAGGGGTAGTCTAGCTATCCAGCTAATTCCATATGTGTGAACACTGGCAGGTCACAGTAAGTGGTAGAAAGTGTTCCTATGTATTAAAGCATATGGACAAAACATTACTAATAAAATGGTCCATTCCCAGGTGATGTTGTGTTGAATACCTAGAAATCAGTACAACATCCCTGGGTCAGTTGCTTTATACCAGTGCAGAAGTTTGCTGTGGAAATATGTGATTGTTACTGAAAAGTTTTCCTAGGATACTGAACTTAATTGATCTGGTAAAATCTTAAGATCTTGTATCATAAAACCTTCCTAGCTGTTTGTAATGCATACTAGATTTTATAAATATTTTATAGAATGCCATACAATAAATTCAATGTTTAAAATAACAAAGAAACAAACAAAAAAGTAATTATTTATGTTGAAAATGTTCTTTTTTTTCTTTCCCAAATGATACTGAATTATTAAAGATTGAATTTATTGAATAATTTTTGTAATACGCCTCTTCATGTACTGATCAGGTTGGGGCTAAATTATTATTCAGGTATAATAGAACAGCATGCTAAGGAAATACTCTTACATCAACAGAAGAGTAAGTGTATTCTCAGTGGGATAAGGCATTTAATTGTGTTTCAAGTATCAGCTGCTGTTGATTCAATTTAGGATTTTTCTGTTTAGCTTAACTCCTGTGATTATTATTACAGCTATTTAATAGAAGCATATCAGATTTGCAGTGAGAAGAGACTTGGAAGATATAATTCACCATACATACTGCCCCACATAAAGAAAGATGATGATATTTCTGATAGTTGACTGTTGTACAGATAATTTTCTAGCTTGTCTACCTGATCTTTTTGATCTCTCCTTATAGTAGATATCTCTAATCTTCCATCTTGAGTTAACTGTTAGTCTTATGTAATTTCAGTAATAGGAATTCATTACCCCTTCTTAAAATTAACATGTAGTGATTAAACTAACTGCATAATATCTGAGTTATTGAACTCTTCATTTTCCTGTAAAAGAATGGACAGTAGGTCTTTCAAACTTACAGTTTAACCAGTTCATAATTTTTGTTTGCTCTGCTACTACTACAGCATTCTGCTAGAAATGCTGTCCAGATCGGAATGATGCAAGCAACATTTTAAGAAAACTCTACACAATACAGATAGTCACTTGTCAGTTTAAAAAATACTTAGTCTATTGTATTCATAAATGTTAATTTTTAACATCATATATAAATTTCTTTGGAATGTACCTTGCGTTTATGGTATTTCTGGCCTTTCCTTAAACTGATGATTGACTTCCACTGATGTTTAACTGCTGTGGTCCTTACTTGAGGACTACAGTATTTATCCCATTCTTTCTAGTTTCTCCATTTTAGAGGCAGTATTCCACAATGACTAAACTGCCATGCATTATCTATAATTTGAATATGTTGCAATGGGAAATTTGTAAATAATAATCTGCATAAAAGTGTGCATCCATGTCTGTACATTGGACATAACCTCATAGATGCTAAAGCTCATGCACAAACAAGAGACATGAATATGTAGGCTGGGATTTTCAAAGAAACAAAGGAAATGGGTGTGCAGATATCACTGAAACTACATGCATAATACACCCTACAATAAAAGTTTCCATTTGTTTGGTCTTCGTCTAAAATGTGGGCTATAGTGTACCATGGTACACAAAACTCAAAGTTAAGCCTATTTTAAAATCACAGCAAAATGTATTGTCAGAGTGGGGGAGAAAGGAATTAATCTTCTTTTTGTTTGAAGAACATACTTAATATTGTCTGCAATGTAAAATTCTATTAAAGACTTATTGTATTTTCTGTATTCACATACTAATATTGTTTACATTTCCTTTACAAAAAACTGTAGAGAATTTGGAGCTTCTCAAACATGTTTTAAAGGAATAATGCCTCTAAGTTTTAAGTGTCAGCAAAGATATATCTTTAACGTTACCATGGACCATCTCTCTGTCTAATATTAATTCCCTATAGACTGTATTCTAAATCTGCTTACATCATTCCCTTTACAAAATTAGCTACTTATCAATGCAGCCATTTTACTGATGTTATACGCCACATAGTGATAACATTAGAAGAGTCATACAATGCCATGATCAAACTACTTTTACTTATTATAGTACTCATATTTGTCTGTTGCCAACATAACGTGATGGTGTGAAAGAATCATTGTGAAGATTTGGACGATATTATCAGTATGCTTCATTGGTGAAGTATTTTTTTATGATGGTATTGTTTTAAAAGCACTTGTTTTCAATTTAGTCTTCCAAAAATAAAGATTTTTTTTTTTGCTTTTTTATAGTGATTGGACATGTATGTGTACTGTACCAAAGTAATAAGTAGTTTCAAAATGCACAATAAATTCAGAAAATGCATTGGCAAGTGAGAATGCAAAATATCAGCTACTGCTCTTAAAGTAATGTGCTGCTCTTTTGGAAATAACGAGAATTAAACTATCCTATACAACACATAACATGTGTTTTCATGTCAATGATAGTGAAATGTTTATATTCAAACTTTTTAGATTTTATGAACTTGATAGAATAACACTTACTTGAGACATGAAAATACATCTGTGCAGCTTGCTGTTGGTTTGGTCATGATGTTGGAAAATTACTTACATTAACACATGCTGTCTAAAGTGTAATCTAAAATGCAGCCACATGATTGGAATAATTAAACAGTACAAAGTGTGAAAGGCACCTATTCCTAACTTACTGAAATTTCATTTCAGAATTCTTATGTGTGGCTCCGAATAGTAGTCTAATAATTTCAGCAATTCCTTGCATGAAAATATCAAAATATTTTCAATAGGGAAAATGCACATGATGTAGTTTCTAATCTTGTGACCTCACCTGTAGTAGAGCAATTTGGCATTATAGATTGTAGATATTAAAGTATTTTAATGTCAGAGCATGGAATACATGCAAAATATTTTGGTATGCATTTCAGACATGCACTTCTATTCAAAATATATAAAACTGAAAAAAAATATTATGTGGGGTTTCATTCACAGAAATTAAATGCATCCAGTTCATCAGAAGGCAGCACAGTTGATATTGGACTACCTCCAGAAGGGGAACAGCCAGAAGCAGAACCTGAAGAAGCTCTGGAGCCAGAGGCTTGTTTTACAGAAGGTAGGCGAAGCAAAATACATGCAAGGTGATTAGACCTAACTGTGTTGATCTGGGTTGGATTCTGTTTTTATTTAAAATCAAGAAGCAGCTTTGTGATTATAGTTGTATTTTCTCTTTGTATGAGTGACTCCTTCAGAGGTACTGCCATAGATGTACTGTTCTCGTGCTCTCTCTCTTTCCTTGGAAGTTATTATAAGAGTTACAAAGCTTTAACTCCAAATACTGAAACAAAAAACCTCAAATAGGAGATACTTATTTACAAGCATCTAATGCAGTAGCACTGAAATAAACCAAATTACTTCTGTTCATTGTGATTCCTAGTAAGTATTTACCTTGTTCTGACATGTCAGTATTTATTATCTCACTTAGGCTGTGTGCGGAGATTCAAATGCTGTCAAGTCAGTGTAGAAGATGGGAAAGGGAAAATATGGTGGAATCTTAGAAAAACCTGCTATAAGATTGTTGAACACAACTGGTTTGAGACCTTCATTGTCTTCATGATTCTTCTCAGCAGCGGTGCTTTGGTAAATTCAGTGTCTATTTTAAGCAGCAAGCACTTAGAATTACAGTTAATTATATAGCTGCAGGTAACATAGCAGAATTTAAAATCCAATTCATAAATGTTCTAATGGCAACATATATATCAACAAATATTTGGCATGTATTGTAGGGTAGGTAAGAGTTTGCTTACAGGCTATGAAACAAATTGTTTGGCAAGTTCAAAATGTAATGTTAATGGAAATAAGAAATTAGTTATCTCAGACTGGTATTCACATGTCTTCATACTGATGATAATAGCCTTTTTTTTTGTCTTATACACATTTAAAATAAACCACAGCTGAGCTAGGAACTTACCAACAGCAACGTGAATTGTCAAACTGAGATGCAAGGTGCCAATGTGATTCCATCAGGTATTTTACCAGATTGATGTTAAATCAGGTGCACTGAGTAAGTACTGAAGTAATTAGTTCCTCATATCAGGAGCAAAATATAGCGAGTGTACTTTCTACACTTGAGTCAATGCACAGTGATTCACTGTCAGTGTAGACATTTTATTTTGAAAAGAGTTATTAATCTCTGTTTAGGATTGCTTTGTGGGTTAGTGTGTATAGTTTGGTTTCAATTATTAGTTCCTCAAAAATTGTGTATCACAGAGTCATTTTTAAATCCCTCATATAATTTTGATATAAAGTTGTAGCTTCCAGAAAAAAAATCCTTATGTCATTAAGCCTTTGTTATCCATAGAAATGAATTAAAATGACATTTGGAGAATGGTATTACAGCAAGTTTCATGGATCATTGTTCAGCTCAGCTGAAAGCTGAATATTGTGTTTGGACCCAGCTTTATGAAGAGACTACAGTACAGAGTGAAAGCAAAAGTTGTGCTTGAGGGAAGGATATATGTCTTATCATCACATATATTTTTCTAATTCAAATTCTTTCTTGGCTACAATATACCACACTGCAAATTGTGAAGACATTTAATTATATCTTCAAAAATCTTTTTCACAGGCATTTGAAGATATATACATAGAACAACGTAAAACTATCAAGACCATGCTGGAATATGCTGACAAAGTTTTTACTTATATCTTCATTCTGGAAATGCTTTTAAAATGGGTGGCTTATGGCTTTCAAACCTATTTCACTAATGCGTGGTGCTGGCTGGACTTCCTGATTGTTGATGTATGTATTCTTTTTCATTTCCTGTACAACAGGCTCTAAATATCAGAATGTTATGTTTTCAGGATAAGCCTTCTGCTCTATTCAATTGAAACTCTATTTTAAAACTGTTGTTGTGGTATGGTTTATAATTCTGTTCAGAAAAGAAAAAAATATTTTAATATACTTATGACCCTAGAGGTGTTTTGTTGATATTCTCTAGTTTTATGAATTTGTAATGCTTTATTGAAACAATGCTTTTTACTATTTTTTTCATGGTGTGGAAAGGATGCTGTTCATCCTCTTCAGTTTTTGCTGTATATGGAATTTAAATATTTCAAACCAATTTCTTTAAAGTTTTCTAACATTCTAATCCATTACTGTAAGCGTCCTGTCACTCTGTGTAATATGAAGGGAAAATACTGCTAAGAACTCTCAGTTCCATGGTACTATTCAGTATTCTTGCACCTTCCACTGCATCACATGGGCGACCTTGAAGAGACACTTAGAGAACTGTAGATAAGCTCCTTTAGAATAGGTTCTCAAATGATTTTCAAAAGGCTGCACCACCAAGGAACAGAAACACATTGTCTAAAGGAGACCTAGTGAGAAGTGCATTGTAATTTCAAGTTGGGTAGCATAAATGGAAGTCTACAGATATTTAACCATATAGCAGACATTCATTTCCCTTCCTGACAGCCTGACTACATCTGTCTGTGCCAATAGGGCATCTCTCAGTTCCACGTATGTAATTCCTGTGGAATGCAAGGTAACAATGTGTCTTGAATCACTTGTTAGCTCATTCTGATGAGCAGCAGAATTTTATAGAAATCACTATGTATCTCCCTAAAAGTACAGTGATATGATAGACCATGAAGTCTTTACTATACAGAGCTTGAAAAACATTAGAACTTTTAAATCCATACCAGCATTGCAGATCCTATGATAAAACATGACTATATGCACACTTAGTATTCTTTGGTTGAGTCTGCACCCTTGTAGAACATTTATTGGCTCAATCATCAGATGTGTAAATTACCATGACCAGTAGAGCTTTACAGAGACACCATGGACAACATTTTACCATTATATATTTATCGTATTTATTAACAAATATTTAATTCTTATTTGATAATCTGTGGTTTAGTTAATTCTATGAACTTCGTAAATAACTTTATTAGTTTATCATGGCACCTTACCCTGGTGCAATTTTTTTCATGGAAAAAAATAATCTCTGAAGGATTTTTTTAAATCTTTAGACAGGGGATTGAGATAACAAAGTGAAAAGATTAATTTGGAAGTGAAAGAATTAAGAGACAACAGGAAGGATGGAAAGGAAGGGCATTAAATGAACAGAAATAGAAGATGGTTTGGGTTTTTTTTCTTTACTAGGGCCAGTCCTTCCCAATGGTTTACTATATATTTCTAAGGATTATTGATGAAAGATAATTGTATTATTTATTTTACAGCTATTCTAGTTTATTTACTCACCTGCCTGCAGACCAGACCAGCGTTATGCAAGCCAGAATTGATGAAGTGGTTAAAGGAGTCACAGGGAATGTAATGAAGTGTGGATATGCCTAACAATGAAGCTTCTACCATTGTCTAACAAACGGTTATCAGTCTTGATTAGTCTGGTTAAATCTGAACAGCACTCGTAGCTATGGTTGTTGAGTAAGATTTTCTGGACACTAGAAAGTTATATTTGACCAAAGGCCAGGTCCGGATGTGGTTTTTGAGAGCTTTTACATTCTCATCAAGTTCTGAATATATTACAGGAAGTCCTGATGTAAATTGACCATTCCAATTCACACACCTTTTGGGAGTTTTCTCTTTGTGTGTTATTTCATTTTTCTTTAAATACCACCAAATATTGACTGATTTATGTGAATGTAGAAAGCATTTTTATACCATTCTACCAACATGATTTCATCAACAGGTACCTAGAATATACTTTTAATCTACTTTGTCTGACCTGAAAGATCTTTCTGCATTATAGAGGGATTCCTGGAGAAAGAGGTCCAGCCTTGAATCTTCCTGAGAAGTTCAGGGCATACATCATTCCCACCATATGTATCGAAAGGATATACAAGATGAATGAGCAATATTGCCTTTCTGTTTTTGTGTAGGTCTCTTTGGTTAGCTTAACAGCTAATGCCTTGGGCTACTCAGAACTTGGTGCGATTAAATCCCTTAGGACACTAAGAGCTTTGAGACCTCTAAGAGCCTTGTCGCGATTTGAAGGGATGAGGGTAAGACAAAATGAAAGAATCTGAAATAATGCATGCATACACAGAAACAATGCATGCAGAATAATCAGTGACAAATCCATGCAGATATGCCACACTATCATCCTATGTATTTCACATTTATCACTAACATATAAGCAAAAGGCTTCATCTGCTTATATGAATTCTTGTGTTATTGCACACATTGTTACACTTATTTAGGGTCCTCAGCCTTTCACCCTATTTCATATTTTCCTGGAAAGCCCCAGGATTTATCAACTGCATGGATCTATGCAATGTTACTACAAAAGTGAATTTATCCCATACAAATAAATCCTGCTATAGCCAGAACAGTTTTTAAAAAACAATACTTATTCATAAAAGTGTGTACACATATACACACATATATATATGCACATGTGTATTTCATACAAGTATGGAATATCATGCATTGTTGATCAGATGTCTTTTAACCTACGATCTGTAAATATTAATTGGGAATTTCCATTACAATTTAAAAGTTTTGCAATGAATTCCTATGTTAATAAGTAAATTGGCGGTGTTAAAATACCTTTCCTTTTTCAGATTAGAAATATTGCATTTTATTTAAGACAACTTTTCTAGTATATCAAAGATGTAGCTGGTTTTATGATTTCTGGCCTAAATTGCTTGCTTACTGCTTTCCATATTAATTTTTAAATGTTGATTATAATTTATAGAGCACTAAGCAGCCTGAAAACTTATCACAAGACTTCTGCTTAAAGAGTTGGTCTTATTTGAGAAGTTATGGTCCCCAGCTGTTTGGGGGTTGTCACCATATCAGTTACCACAGCTGAGACCCTCAACTGCCCAACTGGGCTCTCAGTCTATTCCAGTGCCAAGTCGAATTGATTAGTTTAGATCACTTCTTTAGTGCACTGAAGTGGACAAAGACCTTATGTATTCTGCTATGACATGAAAGCTCTAGAAATTTTCCTCTTAGGGGCAGTAGTCAACAACTGGAGGTGGTAGATATTTCTAGTTCCAGCCACAAGAAGATGTCTGACTTATACCTTCAGGGTCCATGGGCCTTGGACATATTGCCATAGATCTAATCAGCAGATGCACCTGAGCTGAAAACCTGTTGTATTTAAGAGGGATCCTTGTGTAAGCTCCCTACTGCAATCACTGATCTTTGGCACCCCAGGTTGTAAGCTGATTAGCAAACTTATAAGTCAACTACAAATTGGTGAGCTTCTGAAGAAAATGTGGTGCTCTTTGCATGCGGAAAGTAAAAGACTTCAACCAAAAAGGAAACAGGCTTTGATGAAAGGTTATAAATTCAAAGACAAAATACTACTTCCTTGCCTCCAACAAATTTCTGGAATTTTGCTGAAGTGATTTTGAAGATTTGGACTGCTTATATCAGCTATAAGGCTTATTTAAAACCTCAATAGCATCTTGCTAAAAAACCCATTAGCTGTTGTTTTTTTATGAGAATGAGTAGCAAAAAAACTGAATACAAACTACTAGAAAGTTTAGATGCACAGTAAATTCCTTAAGTGGCAATTTAATGGGGCAAGGAAGAAAACAATCACGTTGTCATGAAGGTTTATGGGTAATTGTCAATCCCATAACTTCCATGTTGGTGTAAACTTACCTATTGCTTTGATCCTGATCTGCTAACTATCTCTTTGTAAAATACCCAGATAAGGAGATTTACGACTTTAGCAAAAAATATAATAAAAAGTAGTGGATGTAGTTGGATAACTTCAGACTAGAGATGTGACCTATATTTTTATTAGTGAGGCAATTAAACATTTAAATTTTCCTGTGAATATAGTAAATTTTGCCTTATTTAAAGTAATCAATTTCAGGCTTAATGTCTTTAAAGATACAGTAGGTCAAGTTGGCGAAGAAATTAGTATGAGAAGACTTTAAGATCTGATATGTGGAAATTCAAGATGTCTGTTTATAACATAGTAATTTCATTGGTGTTTAACATCTATGAACTGAAAATATGACAATATAGTGCACATATTTGCATAGGCACTTAAAATTACTTCCAGTGAGCATTATAATTCCTATATACAAGCAAGAAATTCCATTCTATA
Organism: Elanus axillaris; assembly: GCA_026212715.1. Lineage (NCBI taxonomy): Eukaryota > Metazoa > Chordata > Aves > Accipitriformes > Accipitridae > Elanus > Elanus axillaris. The sequence goes on along the minus strand of JANZLQ010000001.1, from coordinate 32,683,546 downwards.
CATCTAAAATATTTAATCCACCATAGTTTCTCTAGGATCAGGACTTGTGCTTGCCCAAACTAATAATTAATAGAAAACATTGCCCCTATGGAAAACATTATGTTTCCCCTGCATCTTCTCACCACTACTATCGCTAGGTGAAGTACACTTTAGTTTGCACTTGGAACTTCATGAAAGTAGCCATCTGTCTATGCTCTGCCCCAAGAAGTATCGCTCACTGCTATATGGTGCTAGGCACATGCTACCTTTTTTTTAACCAGTAAACAAAGCTTTCAATGTCTGTCTAATACTTTCCCTCCTTTCACTTGCTCTCAGGCCTTGCTCTCTTTTCACACACCCCTACTACCAATGGGAGCTAGGAGGTGTCTGGGTCAGTGTTTTCAGTGATGCTCAACAGTATGCTTCGAGTGTCTTCAAATGATTCATTTTACAAGCTGGTCCTGCTATAGCTTCAGGACTCAGACTAAAACCAGAGAAAGTAGGTCAGCTGTAGAAATCCAGCAATTAAAGAATGAAGAACATGACTGGACCTGCAGCTGTAGCAGAAAGAGGAACAGAATTCTTGGGTGTAATGAGACTGAAAGCTTGAGGACAAATATTTTCACTTCATTAACTATCCCTTTATATCTCAATAATTATTCCTGATGGATGATATTATTACAATTAAGAAATCTACTTATATTTTTAAGTAGAGGAAATGAGATAACTTTAAATAAAAATAAAGTAAAACCAATAACTAACATATTTGGAAAATATTCCCGAGTTGGGAAAAAAATGATGTCACCATTTATTATTCCAGTCAAATTTCTGACTAAAATCAGTGAATTCATAGATTTCCAATTTAAACTAATTCAGCATTATTATTAAACTATTAATTTGTTTAGGTCAAACGGCTCCTCATGGCCTTCCAGTGTCATGTCATTGACAATTTTGAGAGTACAGGTTTGTCAACATAAGACAGCACTGTTGAAATAGTCGGAAAAGATTTATCCATTAGTCAGAGAATCCTCTCTGCCTGGCTGATAAGTAATAAAATGCTATATTATTTTTGCTTACCGATTTATAATTGGTATTGCTAAGGAGATTTTTAGTATGAGTATGAAACTATTTTGATTTTTTTTTCTTTCCCCATTAGAAATAAACAATTATTACAACATGTAATTTAAAATATGTGGCAAAAAAAAAGCATGAAAGCTTTGGACTTCATCCACCATTCTGTGCTTTTATAGAGTCATAGAGTAATTTACATTGAAAGGAACCTTATTTGGTCCAGCTCCTAAATTTAACATAGCAACAATTTCATTTAAGTCCTACAGGATCTCGAATATTGTCCAAAGTATGTATCACCCCAAAGAGGTATTGTTTTGGCAGGGATGGAGCTCTGAAAGTGTAACAAGTATTTCTCCTTTCCTTCAGCCCAAGTCTACTATATGGTATACATGGTGAAGCTTCATCACCTATCCTAACATTCAAAGGTTTTATTTTCTATTATGTAAAATGGCAAGGAATGAAAGGTGATCTACCTAAATGACTAATTTTACAAGGAATTGATTCTATAGAACCTATTAATTGTAGTTATAAATGTAACACCAAAATATTTTACAGGCTTAAGCTACATATTTGTATTTCAAATAGAAACAGATAGCATATCGTGCTGGAGGATCTGCTATAGTACTTACATCATATAAACTAAATGAATTATAAATAATCTCATCTATGTAATACCTAATGTCCTGCACTTTTAAAACAAAATCTTCATCAGGTTCTAAGGATCTGATTCAGTTGTTTTAGCAGAATTAGCAGTGGTGCTCCATGGTTAATAAATTTTATATTATTAGACTTACAAACAAATTTAAAATAGGAGTTTACTAATTTAGTAGTTCATCAATTCCATCATTAAAGAAATCATTCTCATTCATAATGTACCTACTTTCTCCCTAATTTTATTTTCTTTACTATTTTATTTTCATTCTGGAAATGTTTTTAATCATCGCTTATCATCGTACATGAACTCATTTTCATATTTTTCTTTCCTGAAACCAGATTTTCCCCAAAACTCATTTGGGAATTAATTCAAGTCTCTTCCGTCTCTAAGTCTTATCTTCCACTTGCCTGAACACCACCAGCTTTTCAGTGGTCAGATACACAGCTGGTTTCCTCGTTTGAACATGTCTGCTTTTCTGTTTTTATATATAACCATCCAAATAAACATGCATATATCCCTGAGTTTTCTTTTATTTAAAAGAAGTCTTAAAATTACTTTCAGTTAAAAATTTGCTCAGTAATATTGATTTGGACTGTTCATCTAGTAAACATGTAATAGAAAGAAGGTTGTTGTGTTTGATGCAGTCATGAGAAATACTATGGATATGGTTTTGCAGACATACATTAAGTAAATATTCTAAAAAAAATTATAAATGCTTATTTTTTCTGTTGGTTTTTTTTTACCTGTTTGTTCTTCTTTTTCCAATTCTTTAAAGCTACCATTTGCTACTGTTTGTATGATTTTCCTTCTAATTATGTTGACATTTTCTCTTTATACTGCTTTTCTTACTTGTTACTCTCAACAATTAAAAAAGTGGGACACAGAATTAAAACAGAGTGTTACATTTAAGAATGGCTGATCAAACATTTGTAAGATACTGGTTCCTGTGTTCTTACACTGTCTCTCTTTGGTTTTATTTGTACTCTAGGTGGTTGTGAATGCCCTGTTAGGAGCGATTCCATCCATTATGAATGTGCTTCTTGTTTGCCTTATATTCTGGCTAATCTTCAGTATCATGGGAGTAAATCTCTTTGCTGGAAAATTTTACTACTGTGTTAACACTACAACTGATGAGAGATTTGATATCAGCCAAATCAACAACTATAGTCAATGTGAGGAGCTCATAAAAAACAATGAAACTGCCCGATGGAAGAATGTGAAGGTTAACTTTGATAATGTAGGCCTTGGTTATCTTTCTCTGCTTCAAGTAGTAAGTCACCACTCCTTAATTTCTATATCTCTATTGTTGTAACAGTAGAACATTTTTTTCATTGTTTCATTCCTTTAGAAACCTTGTCTCTCACTTCTTGGTTTGGAATTATAAAGAGTGGGATAAATCCATGACTCTACAGAAATAATAAAAAACGTAGAGGTTATGCTGACTGAGGAAAAATACATAATTCAAACCTAATTCACCTTAACTGCATTGAATCTATATCAAATACACCTAATTTGCTCATACACAGAAAATAACTTTTATATCAGATATTACTCATAATTGATAAAAGTTCTTAATAGATGCTGTGTCTTCTATAGTCAGATCTTAGAATTTGCGTGCAATTCTTTTATATGAATGAACCATACAACAGAAGGCAAGAGTCACTGGTTAACATTGCACTGTGCTGCTGTTTATGATGAGCACTAAAGACACTTAGTCTTCAGCTCTTAAACAATGTTTCCAACAAGCCATTTTCCAGGAAAAGCATGAGGTAAACACCAGTGTTCTGTTTATAGGCTACATTTAAAGGATGGATGGATATAATGTACGCAGCTGTGGATTCTCGTAATGTAAGTATAGTCCCTTGATTCCATTTGTTTTGACTGTATGAGTGCCAAGATTTAGGAATGTAATTTTAACACCTTTCAGAAATAAGAGTAAAAATGAGAGAACAAGGAGTTATAGTTTTGTAGTTAAACAAAATGGAAACCATAGGAAAAATACAAGAGATGAAGAAAGTAGAGGAGCAGTCCTAAAGAATTCCATGTTCTGTATGGTGCAGTTGGACCAAAATTCCTCAATTCCACAGCAGACTTACCTAGTGCCATGAAATGCTTTTTCCTCCTCTCATGTGCATTGAGGCATTATTTACATTTGGAAGCAGGCACCGATACACAGCTTAGAGATGATTTTTTTGTAACACTGATCTTTTTTTAAAGTTGAGAATTTCACTGTGCTCTGCCAGATGCCTGACTCTTTACTTCAGGGCACAGTTCCTATTCTTAACTCAGACTGTACATTTTCTTACCCTTTTGCCTGCCCCATGCTCCCTTGGTGCAAGGTGTCCTCTAGTTCTAAGTAGACAACTGAATAAATTGTACTGGTAAAGCTCCAGCTTTTTTGGTAAGCTACACTCACAGCACGAGGCCTGTTGTAGCATGGTAAATGTGCATAGCTCTACCAAGAAAATATGCTTACTCTAAATATGGTTTGGATGCCTCTCTTCCATATTCCAGGTCAGTTCCCTAAGTGCCTATAGCAGTGAAAGGTCCACAAGCCCACATCATGGACCTCTCATGAGATATATAGAAAAGTTTGCAGCTTTATGAGCTGGTGTTTCTGGTTGTCTGTAAACTCAGACAGATGGTACTATACTAGTTTAAACCAACTGTGTCTTCAGTATTTATTCTATGCTCATATAGTCCAGTTATATTTTTTTAAAATGAAATATCAAGTTTGATAGTGAAGTTCTTTGTCAAGAATGTAACTTCATAGATTGAAGATCAGTGGGATGGATATGTGGGAACTTGACCGTAAGAAGCAAAGAACAGTGACAGAGCCCTAAATTCTGTCCAGCAGATATTTGACTCTGTGCTCACAGTTAAACTAAGGCTTAGTTTCTATGCCTTTTTTGCAGGTTTTGGATCAGCCTAAGTATGAAGATAACCTGTACATGTATCTTTACTTTGTCATCTTTATCATCTTTGGTTCATTCTTTACCTTGAACCTTTTCATTGGTGTCATCATAGACAATTTCAACCAGCAGAAAAAGAAGATAAGTACTTCATCATTATTCTGAAAAGAAAGCTAAAAAAAATTGCTTATTTTGGGTCCACACATAATAACTTTATTAATAAAATATTTTTTTCATGTTATGATAGATCAATATGTGCTCTGCATATTAAATACATTAAATTATTGAAGCTTATGATTTGGCTTGATGAGGGTTTGATGGACAAGTGACAATATATGTCCGTCTATGGTTAGTGAAATACTCAATGTCATCTTTGTAAAGATGTGGATTTGGGGCTGCAGTCTATAATAGACTCATAAAAAGGCTAACCATTGAAATAGCTAAATGTAGCTGTAAGAACTCTTAGCTATGCTACCTTCATGACTCAAAGCTCAGCAGTGTAGATTTCTAAACCCTAATAGTGAACATTGTATTACTGTTATTTGTACTCTCTTTAGTCTTCGTATTTTGTCAACACTTCCTCAAAAGGTATCAGTTTCAGCTGCAGACTTAACTAAAGTTTCTGGCTACACAAAGTGTTATTGGAGTAGTGGAAGTGCTGTTGGATCCATGTGCTGAAATGGGTTGAGGTGGAAAGAAACTGGCTTTTTTTCCTACTTGTTCCACATAGTAGTCCCAGGATCTCCTGCTTCAAATCCTGCCCCAGTGGAGGGAGAAGAAGAGATTGTGAAATGTGACCATGTGGATACCTTCTAATTCTTCTTTGGTATCATAGATGTCTGTTCTGAAATTTTGCCAAAATTTACTTTAAATGAAAAAACAAGAGAGGGGGATCGGAATATTTTATTAGTTTGTGCCTCTGTAATAACTGATGGAATTTAGTAGAACAAAGGAAAAGCACCTCTCCTGCCTCTGTACCTCCCCTCTCCCCAGTGAAAAGTAGAGGTCTACCACAAACAATGCAAGTTCAAGAGCCTCTCAAAAAAACACCTTAAACATTAAGAGTGGAGTATGTAAAGCAATCCTTCTGTTACCAAAGTACTAATAATCATGATAAAGGGTTTTTTTATGGCTGTCCTAACTTTTCTCACAGATAAGAAGGTGAACAATAGTGATTATTACTGTTGACTATCTTTGTTTATAAGTAATCAATAGAGATTCATGATTGTAACCAGTTTTTGTCTCTTTGGTTTACTTTGGAGGTCAAGACATTTTTATGACAGAAGAACAGAAGAAATACTACAATGCAATGAAAAAATTGGGTTCAAAGAAACCACAAAAGCCTATACCTCGACCAGCAGTAAGAATAAAAATCTTTTCTGTTATTTTTGCATTTATTTAAAAATGGGATTGTTTCAGTTAGGCCTTAGGCTGAATTAAGCTGTAAGCTAAAAAACCAAGTGATACAAGAAAAAGCCTTATTCATCTGAAATCAAATTTTTCTCTCTTTCGTAGTCTGAATATGGAGGACTCTCCCCTTTCCTTTGCCCCCCTCATTTTCTCTCTGCTGATGGCAATGACATTTTATGTGGCATTTTTTCAAAACACTGGTTTGACTAGAACCTAGAATTAAATGTGGCAGTGTATTTGTCAAAATATGTGAAAGCCTTAGGGCACAGGCCTTTTCAATCATCAAGGAAGACTCTAAAACTCTTGTATGGGGGCAAGTTACCATATAATTGGCTGAAAAAAGTCCTTTGCCCCTCACATTCCTGTTGCACAATCCATACAACGGTTTGCTCTCCTGAGCAGGGCTATCCTAGCGCTACAGAGCAGGGTTTGACTGGGGCAGAGTCTGAGTCCATCTCTGCAGTTCTGCTTTGGATTGTGGAACCTGCTCAGTGGCCAGTCCAGCCATCAGTAAATTCTCTATTGCTGAAAAATGGAAGATACTGTTTTAAAGATTATTTTGGTGGCATGAAGAGCACTTAACTCGGGGCTCAAAAACTTTGTAAGTTTTCTGACAAAAAAAGTGCTATTAACTGTCAGCCTGCTTACATTCTCCCCACCACCCACTTAGTTTTTTCAAATTTTGCCAAACTAAGTGTTCAGTTAATAGTTTGTGTTACAAAAGTTACAGTGTACTGGCTCAGGGTGGCAAAGTCTGCTTTGCAACTTTAAAAACAAATGCACCATGTATATTTTGAAATCATCCCTTCAATGCTTATAAGCACAGTAGTTGCATTTCTATTTAATTTGTGTTTACATGTACAAACTGGAAAATTCACAAAAATAGTGAACTTCATGCAGAACATGAAATCCCCTTCATATTAGATTTCAATAATTTCTAACAATTTTGAAAAATAAATTTTACCTAATGCATATTGTAATGAATCTTATTTTCTCCCCCCAGAACAAATTCCAAGGCATGGTCTTTGATTTTGTAACAAAACAAGCATTTGATATCAGTATCATGATACTTATCTGCCTTAACATGGTCACAATGATGGTAGAAACAGATGATCAGAGTGAAGACATGGAAAACATTTTATATTGGATTAACCTGGTGTTTATTGTACTTTTCACTGGAGAATGTGTCCTGAAATTGATTTCACTTCGCCATTACTACTTTACTATAGGCTGGAATATTTTTGATTTTGTGGTTGTCATTCTCTCCATAGTAGGTAAGAACAATTCATTTTTATGAAATGGCTAATTCTGTGGAAACTGAAACATTTTTGGCATGCAAAGTCTATTTACATTTTGGGTCAACATTGTCACTAGAAAGTCTGACCACCATTTTTCTTTTTTTCTTCTGCTTTTGTATTACCCATAAAATAATTGAACAGTATGGTAAATTTTTTAGCAATAGGTTTCATACACTCTCACTTTTCTATTAGTTGAAATTAGATCTTTATTATGAATACAGTAGAAATTCCTCAGCGTAGAAAGAAACCCATATATGAAAGGCAATTTTGATATAAACTAACAGTGGTGGTTGCAGGAAGTTCCAGCAATCCAAAATCCAAGAGCAAAATCTGTGTCGGACTGTTGTTAGGCTAGCGTGCAAGCACCCTAGACAGCAGGGTAAAACCCCCAGCTTACTTCAGAGTTTTATTTAATCCTGGGAGGTTTTATGCCTGAGCTAGAGTGAGCAACCAGAGAAGCAGAGGTGAAGCAGATGTAGTAATAAATATGTGGCTCCACTAATCTTTGCTTTATCTAGAGCAGAAAACCTGAAAGAACTTGCATAAAAATTCTGTCATTTTAACTTTCAGAACTCCTTAATATGCAAATAGGTTTTGCCATTTTTGTATGGAAACAGGATGTAGTTATTTTTCTGCTTTGAGGCACATAATATAATGCTCAAGTCTTCTACTCTTCAGTGAGTTCTAAGAAGCCTTTTTATTATCAGTTTGTTTATGTTTGGAATTGCTGTGTCATTAATAACTTCTCGTTATGTTATTTCAGCTGTGATTAAGAAGTTGTAGTTCCCTTCAAACACACATACTTTCTTTGAATACCATAACTTGATTACACAGCATTTTAATACTACTATGAGTATGATCTTTCTTCAGATTAACTGAAATTATTTTTGTTACAGTTAAACAGAAAGCTATTCTTCTGGTCTCAGCATTTGCTAGTTTACATACATTAGTTCTCAGTTTGTCCTGAAAAAGACTGATTTTGTGTATTGTGACTTTTTGCATACTTAGTCATACAATTAATACTTAGAAATGTCATTGATGTAGTTCATTACCCTGCAAATTACTTTAGAATTTCTGTTGGGATTTGTGGGTTTCCAAAACATACCAAACTGTAAAGATTTTGTAAAAACAACTGAATGGCCAATTTCTAAAATCTGTTTAAGTATCCTATTCTTCCTGTTCTACAATGTTTTTAGGGATAAATCTTTAGCAGTGGTTTTTAAATGTAATAATATTATTTACTAATTTAACTTGTTTTTCAACAGGTATGTTCTTAGCTGAGATGATTGAGAAATATTTTGTGTCCCCCACACTATTCAGAGTCATTCGACTTGCCAGAATCGGTCGAATCCTGCGTCTCATTAAAGGCGCTAAGGGAATCCGCACTCTGCTTTTCGCTTTGATGATGTCTCTTCCTGCTCTGTTCAACATTGGCCTGCTGCTGTTCCTGGTCATGTTTATCTATGCGATATTTGGCATGTCCAACTTCGCCTATGTTAAGCAGGAAGCTGG
>JANZLQ010000001.1:32643101-32668904 GCA_026212715.1 Elanus axillaris | reverse complement strand
GGCCCGGCGGCAGGTGAGGGCGGCGCGGGGGAGGCAGCGGCCTTGGGGAGCCGCTCGGTGCGACCCAGCCCCGGGAGCGCGGGAAGCGCGGCTCTCAGGGCTCTCCGCCGGCGACGGAGGGCGGCGGGGCAGGCGTTCCCGTTGCTTGCGTTACTCACGGCTGCCGGCGCAGGACCGACTAACCTAGGCGGTGGCGGGATTAGCTGAAACACCCGTTTTCCAGGTGGGGACCTGCAAGCGCGTTGGGTGTTTCTGACCGCGGAGGAGACCTGCGGAGCAGAGCCGCACCCGTTGTTAGCCCGGGAGCTGGGGGTTTCCTAGCGAGGAGGAGAACAAACTCCGCTAGTACGTGGGCTTTAAGTTGCCCCGAGAGAGCAGCGGTCTGCAAATCGGAAGGTTACTGGATCCTGCCTATAAAACTGCCTGCCCTTCCTGGCGTTCCTGACACCTGGGGCGCACAGGGGCGAGGCGGCCCGTGGCACCCTGTTAGGGCTCCATGGGCTTCAGCTGTCCCCGGGCGCCGCAGGTGCCCCAGCACCTTCGCTCCCAGTGGCTCGGAGCACCTTGGTGGAAGCGGGTCTGCCAGGCTGGGGAACGGGAGGGCAGCGCAGTGTCCCGGCCTGCCCGCCTCGCTGCACCCGTGGTGGCCGAGTGGTGCGAGGGCGGCTGGTGATGGCCAGCACGGCCACGGCTGTCTGCTGGGGTAGCAGACTGAATGGGAAACGTTTCATGGGGTTTCTGTGTGCTCTGTGCTTCTGGATAAATCCTGTGCTGCTGCAAGACTGTGCTAGTCCTGCGTGAGAAACTATTTCATAAATCCGCTTAGCGCAGCAAACTCTGTAGCGATGTATACCACCGGTTCTTTCTTTGCCTGAAATGCCTTCTGGTGTAAGTAGGCAGGAAGGACAAACTGTTGAGCAGGCTGACTGAGACTAGTAGAGCTAAAGAATATACAGGTTGTTTCTGGATGAAAGACTTGCATGGTTTCCCGTGTTCTTTTACTCCTACCGGTGAATTGTACCTACCTGATTTTGCAGTGTTCTGAATGAGGATGTGTTTTATTGGGGGAAGATTTGTTAACTAAAGTCCACCACAAATGATTGCACGTCCATGTTTGTCACCTTTTTTTCATCAGTGTGCAAACTGGAGAATGGATTCTTCACATAATATGTGTGGAAAAAATAAAGCTTTCGGAAGTTTTACTCTGGGAAGTGGTAAAGTAAATAACGACCCAGGGTCAAAGATGCTAGAGTGGTATACCCTAGCATGACTCCAGGATGACTTCTGTGCTGTTTAGTCTTGGTAGAGGAAAGCAAGCTATAGTGATCTCTAAAATACTGCTTTTAAAAATTGATTATAAGAAGTCTGCCCTTCCTGTATGCCTGTTCTTATCTGTGGTTTTCGCTTCAATACGTTATTTTTTGTGTTTATTGTATGAAGCATAATTCAGGCTAGCCCAGCAACATACTTTGCTAGTTGAGGTCTAGTCACTAAAAATCTCATCTGTCGTTGGTTTAAGATAGAGAATGCAATAAAGAGCAGGAAAACCAGAGAACTCAAAGAGATTGTTTCTGTTTATCTTTGTGACTAAGCATCCTTTATTTTAAAATGCTCTTAAGTGTCTGAGATGGAGCTCTTTAGATCTATATAGATTTTATCATGAAATAAACAGAACTTTCTGCAGTATGTTGCGTAGCTTTGGTTGAACCTAGAGAAATCTATTTGTAACTTGAGTTAGGTAGTCTCAAATTTCTAGAGTATAAACCACTTGAAGTAGGCTGACTTCTTCACTCTGTGGGGACTCTCTACTTGTGTAATAGACTAAGAAGTGTTTGCAGGGTGCAGTGTTACCTTACTGTGAATTTATTGTTGTTATAGGTCTTGTGCCTTACTGTTTAGATCTTGGATTCTGTCAGGTTGTTCTAATGACAATTTAAAATTATTTCCTGCCTTTGGGATTGCATCGCAATGGCTGAGGGGGAAATAAGCACTAAGCAATTGCAGGAGGTTGTAATTGTGTTGTTACAACACACATCCACTATTGTAAATTGTCGTACTTTGGAAACAAATGGCTTCACAGAGAGGCTACAGATCAGAATACAGCCTGGTTTGGTATTTGTCACACTGATGGTACAGTAGTAGAAGTAGCAGCTCGCTTTAACCACGGACAGATGTTACAGCACTGATGTAATACATCGATCTGTTTGTTCAGAGTGGGGGTGGTGGTGTGTCAATGGGGCTGAACTGTGGTTTGGTTTCTTTTCTAAATAGCTAAATATAAATAGGGGACCCTTCTACAGGTGGTTAATGGTGACTAATTTAGAGAAACAGTGAGCCAGAGGACCAGGAGAGTTGGATGTTCCTGGCAGTAAAGATGTCTGCATAACATTTGTATGAATCTGAGAAACGCAGAGCATCTGTATTACTGAAATAATGACTCATCAAATAGATGCAGTGTTAAGTGAAGGACTGATAATATGCAGGTAAAATGATCTGGAAGAGTAAATATTTTCCTGCATTTTTTAACTATTTGTAGTATACCTTGTTGTATTATATTAGTTACTTTCTTACTTCACAGCCCTTATTCCTCACCCATTATCTCTAAAAACTTGTCAAATGAATAATGCCACACTATTTTGAATATGAAATTTTACCTTTAGAAGTATTGCACACTTTGTTGTAATTTGCTTGACTTCTTGTGCCTAATTGAAATATGTTTGCCATTTTCCGCAAGCCATAATAAAGAAGAAGGTATCGCCCCCTTCCCCCCTCCCAACACCATCATCCTGTTTACTGTATGGCTTTGACAAGAAGAAAAAAAAAAAAAAAGAAAAAAAAGCCTGTTGCATTTCCCAGGTGACTACACTCTCCTTTGGAAGTGCCTTCCATTACTCTGAGTATCCTCAGTTAATTTGTCCAAGCATTTCACAAGACCTGTGCAGTTCAGTGCCAGGGTATGCAGGCTGGGTCAAAAAGGAGAGTGGGCATAGCTAATTGTAGGTAGCTGCCCTAATCTGCAGTCTGGGGAGGGGAATGAAATGAAGAGTTAATCAAAACTAATTTGTTTTAGCGGTACTACATTCTGTATTGTGTGCTGTCTGATAAGCAAGTGCTGTTAGAACAGATAAAAAGTACGTATTTAAGAACAGATAAGAAAGAATGTATTTCCTAATTAATGGTTTTGCAGAGCCATCTGGAACCATGAATCACTCTGCAGATAAGACTTGTACTTGGTTTCCAAGTTTGTCATAATCTGATACTTAAGTAGCTATAATGTTAAATGTAAAATGTATTTCAAATATATATTGAGACTGTTTTGATGCGCAAAAGCAATTTTTGCCAATACTGGTCTGCAAAACTGTTTTCTTCAGTGTTCTTCCCAGCTTCCTTGCTGTGTTACAAATCAGCATGTGGCCCAGAGGTCACAACCTGTCAACAGCATTTTATGCAGTACTTTTCATATGGTGTTCTCGAGACATTTTATATCATATACATATTTGACAGGGAAATAAATCTAGAAACTCTGTAAGATTATAATGGGGTGCTTAAAGGGGTGTGTTTGATAGTATGAATTCCATGTTGTTATATGGATCCTTTGATCAGCGTGTTTGGGTTTTTTTAATTCACACTTCTGGGAACTGTTTGTGTTCAAGTGGGAATTGCAAGACTCTAGGTTTGACACTGCTTTTCCACTTCACTTTGAAGTGTCAACAGTCTTCTCAAAAAGCATGATATTCTATTTTAGTAAACAAATGTTAGTTTTTGTTATCTGGTGAGAACACGGGTACAAAGGGCAAATTGCATGTATAACTAACCTTGAAATGGTGTTTTAAACCATTGCATTATAAATCTTGCTTTTTACAGTCTATCTTATGGAACATTCTCGTCTTGTGTCCTTTTTAAGTGCTTCAGGGTTTTGTTTGTTTGGTTGGGTTTTTTTGAAAGATGTTTATTGTCCTATGTGTAGAGGGATGGAGCAATGTAAATCACCAGTGCACACTTTGTACCAAGTGTATCTGGAAAAGACATATATACAAGTTGGTATTCTTGCATTGTATACAGTACATCTTAAACACTAATTTGCTTACCTTATTTTGTATAAACAATGTATGTATATGAGCAGGTTTTAGTTTAAATTTGCAAAATGTTTGTGGATGGAGAGTTTGGAAGTAAGATTAGAGCAAGTGTTTTGGTTTCAGGTTGAAAATACCCAAGCATTTTTGATACAAAAACCTGGACTACTGGTAATTTCCCAGCAGACATGTTTCTGTTATAGCCTTGCTATGTCATGACTGGCTTTTTTTGCAGTTCCCATGGCAACGAGAATTTTTGATCTGCAAAGCAGAATACTGTATACGGTTTGAGAGGGTATAAATTTTCTTTATTACAGAAGAAATTCTGATCCATGAAAGCTGGTCAGGCACCCTGCTGTCCCTGCTCCCATCCCTCCCCTTAATAATCTGTGATTTACCCATAAGATTACACATAAATGTGAATTCCTATTTGACTATAATAGTTACCTGTTCTAATTTTTGACATAGTATAAGAGGTGGTAGAAAATTTGTGAAGGCTTACTGTAGTGATAGCATGGAAAATGTGTTATCTTCCTCGTGGAGTCTTGACAAACAGGAGGCCATTGTATACACATATAAATTTGTATGTGTATGTATTTGTGAACATTGTATATGCATATAAAAAGTAACGAGAGTTAAAAGTTGCTCAGGATTTGATTTGCCTTCTGCTAACATTTACTTTGGCTTGGACATGTTTCCAAGATGCGTAAAATACTTTTTAAATGGACGTAACACATTTTAACTAAAGAATCTCAAAATATCTTACCTGATTCACAAACTGAAATTTGTTAATAGTGGCAATAATCTTGTGTGGTTTTGTGTGTGTGTGTGTCTATCCTTCAACTTCTCAGATGAATATACATGGGCGGTATGGGATGTATCCTGAACCAAATAGTTATAGGAGAAGCCTTGGTAGAGTAACTATGCCTAGGGCATGGGTGATTTTTTCTAAGTTAGATAGGTTTTCTGTGTTGTTGTTTTTATTTTTTGAGAACTTCTTCCAAAAAAAGAAGCCAATTCAGATTTGTTGAGTTCCCTCCACACTCCTGCTAATTTAGTTTGGGTGGAGGTTTGAGGATTTTGTGTTTTTTTTTCTTTTTTTTTTAACTAGTAAAAAAGAAAACTGGAATGATATTGTTACTGAAACAAACAGTATAGGTAAACTAGGCAATTACTATTTATGTTGTAGAAACCTCTGAATAGTACATCTAAGAAAGATATCTTCATGACATCTGAAAGGCAATTTAGAGATGCATTAAAAACAACTTTGGAAAGTAAAGTCTGCTGCCAGTTGCCTGCTGGTCTTCATGTGATTTGGGCTGGGAGAGCTCTGTCTCCCCCTGCCACCGTCACCGGACATGTGGTAGGATTATTGTGGAATTATGAAAAACCACCACATTGATCTCTGCAACTGAAGCTACTCATCCACAGATGTGCAATTCTGCTGGAGAAGTATTGTACAGGAATAGGGCAACCTAGAATTTAGGTTATAACTTCATCCAAATACCCATTTGTAAAAGATTTTTCACTAGTGCTATCACCTGTGTATCTCGTAGCTGTGACAAAATTATGTACATATACATGAGAGAGAAACTGAGCTTAACACCCATACCTAGGCGTGAATACCCTGGATGCGTATCAGACCTTTTAAGTAAAACTAGAAGTTCTGAGAAGGCTTAATTTTTTTTTTTTTTTCCATTTCCCCACCCCAGCCCCACCATGGTCTTCCAGGAAATGGATTGAATATGGTAGGTGCATGTAGTTTAGACCTCTATGTCACCCTTTTCATGAAGAACAACTTTCAAGTCAGCTCAGTGCTAATGTTGAAATAAAAGCTTATAGCCTGCGGTAGTCATTCAGAATGCTCTATGTGATTTTGGAGCATCCTTATGTTTGGGAATTCAAGAAAATCGAGGTGTGAAAACTAGAATTTTGAACATGGGTCTGTAAAGACTTATGGCAACTGATAGCATCTGGTGGTGTATTGCATACCACCTCCTCCTCTGCCACCCAATACAACCTCAACCCATTTGTAAGATCTTGAAGGCTTATTTTGATACTTGTTTTTCTGATTTTGGTCGTAATACTAGGCAGTGCAGTTTTTCACTGAATGATTTGTCCAGTGCTCCCTGAGAAATCAAGAGAAAAGACAGTTGCTAGCTTGGGCTTTATGCTTGAGAAATATGTTAGTTTAGGAGGAGGGATCCCTTAAATGCAATTAAAGAATAAGAAGAGTTGTGAGTTGCAGTGTCAGATGTTTTCCATTGTATATGGAGAGGATGTGGGGCTGGTGATTCTGCATGAAGTTGGATGAATAGGTCAAACAGCTAGCTTCTGCATCTCTGTTGAGACGCATTAGGAGGAGTGACAATACGATGACATAATCGCTGATTCCAGATTGTTCTCAGCTATAAATCCTCTGTTTGCAGTCCCCACTGTTCCTCAGCATGTGCCGTTCATGTTTAAGGGCTTTTCAGATCATGTCCATTACCATCTGCTATATAATGGAAACAAAACAATTGTGCTGTGTGTGGAGCCAGCTGACTCCCTGAGAGGAGATGGAGGTTTGCAAAATACATCTCAGGCTCTGAGAACTTGTTTGTCTAGTTTGTCTCATTAACCCATTGTGCACTAGTCACTAGGCTGTCATTATGGATGAAAAATAAAATGAGGTAGCACGACTCATTTACAGGGTCATACGCATCTTTTGAGCAGGTGAGAGACACTGCATGCTGTATGTGTGCTCTCATACTTGTGTACAAGAAACACTGCACATCCTAATGTCCCTCTAATTAAAAGAAGGGAAACATAGTCCGTATGTGAGACATCTTGTCAACATAAACATTGGTAACATTTGTCCAGCATGGGGAGTGAGATCAGCAATGGGATTTCTTAACTGCAAGTATTCACTAGGTGTCAGTGCACGATCACACTGAACTGATGTTGTCCCTGAGAAGTTCTTTGATGATTGTGGTACCTCCCTTATGAACAGGGATTTTAAAGAAAATCCCTACTTTTGTCTCCAGAATGCAATGCGGATTAAATTTAAGAATAACTAATGATTAAAAGTAATTAATTCAGTCTTGGTTTTAGGAGCAGTCTGATAAAAATGCCGATTTAAAAAAATCCAACATGTTTTGTGCTTAATAAAGAATTAGAATAGCCCCTGTGTTGATCATTATCTAGCTTTCTTGTCAATGTCTGGTATATTACTGATCAAACAAGTGATGCTGCTGGTGATCCTGGGTGTGACTAAAATTCCTATTAAGGTGAGGAAAAATTACAGTTTTCATAGTGATTCGTTATCTGTAGCGCAAACAGATTAACTTAATTATTTGCATAAGTATTGTTTTCCTTAAGGGATGTACAAGATCAAGTCTGTAAATGTCAGTCGAAGTGGAAGAAAACCCCATGAATATAGCTAAAATTGCTGGTTTTCTGAAAGAAAATCTTCTTGTTCTCTTGCCAGATCATGTCACTAGAATGAAATATGTTTCTTAGAATATCTTGTATTACCTGCATCTCAGTATTGGATTTTTTTTTTTATTATTATTGTTAAACAGATTTAAATTCATAATATTTAGCCTAGTTTTAGTGATAGGTGATTAGAGAATATATCTTTTCTATCTACAGATAGTGATCAGCTTTCATATAGAATTTTAAAATGTTGCAAAATGTTTGTTTTTCTGTCTTGTATGTGAAAGTATTTGATGAGAACTGTATGTTAGTAGGTTAAAGTAGCAGAAATAGTTGCAAATATTTTAAATGGCTTTCCTGTATCTTCCAGTTTGTACTGAACTTTTCCTATTATATTTTAATCCATAGCACTTAATGAATGGTAAAAACATTTACATGTTACCCTTTTATATCTAATCTATTTATAAGTGAGGCCTTTTTTAGCACTGTTCCCTGGCACTAAGGAAAGTGTTAATACTTGTGCTAATAGACAAGAGAAGTTGGTTTGGTTACAAATACACCTTTTTTGACTTGATGCTTAACAATATATTGCTGCATATTCAGTATGTAGCAGAAGTACTGATGTGGTTGGTTGATGGCTGACATTCAGTATTTTCCCTGTTGTTGTAACTGTGTAAGAGGACCATCTTTGGTTCCATTTTGTACCGCTTAACTGTTGGATAGTTACTGTCTGATCATCAGGCAAAGGCATATTTCTTGCACACTGGTGTTCCTCTGGTTACATTGTGCAGTCTCTCATCATGGGACACAGCTATTTGGCCGTCCAGATTTTAAGACAAATTCTGATTGAGCTTGTGTAAGAAGGTCCATAAGAGATACAGCAGGAAGACTGTAGAGACTAAAATAGACCGTTGCCTGACATACACCTCTCCCTTACACAGACATACTGAATATCAACACATGCAACAAGTTCTAAATAAAGGAGAGCTTGAGTGACTTCTCATTGCATATGAGTCTGTCTCTCTGAACATTGAATGAAAGCCCATTCTTCAGCTTCAGTTGCTCGTTAATTTCACCAGAATTACTACCTATTCACCACAATGATGCAAAATACAGCATATTCTGTCACTGTCTTAAAAATTGTTCCTAACTAAGGCTTAACAATCTATGTATAAGAAATGCTGATTTTTGTTTTTAATGACAACTTTGGGATTCTTCCCAGGACCTCTCTTCAGAAGTTGATATGTCTGAAAAGAGATCTCTCTGCCCAGTGACAAAATTTTTATCTTCCCTTGTTTGACATGCCTTGAGAACTTAGTTTAAAATAATTCCTGGTGCTTGTTTTCTACTGTCCTGCATTTCATTGCCAACCATGACATTCTGTTGGTATGGTTCCTTTGAAGTTCATGATTCTGCTAAGCTTTTTCTTGCAGGCCTGCTGCTGCACTGAAGGTGATAATGTTTTTCCACCTTTCCTGTCTGAATTAGATGTTTGTAACTAACTGCAGTATAGCTGTTTAGGCTCAGAATAGTCGGCTTCACACGTTTGTGTTTTTGGACTTTTTATTATGTTGTAGTACTCTCTGCAGTGAAGATTTCTGAAAGAACTACTAAAGACTGTCAAAAAAGGAAAAATATTTATGATACCTGATTGTTATTCAGACATTCTTAGAAGCTTATTAAATACACACACATGCATGTATGATCTCTCAAATCAAATTTCAAGCATTTTCTCTAAATGCAGGTTCAGTAACGACATCTGTGGGAATCAATTAACATGAGCGTTCCATGTAAACTATGCTTGCTTTTGAATAGGAACTTTGATCCCATGACAGAAATACAGGTATTAAAGACTGATGATG
The DNA here is from genome assembly GCA_026212715.1 of Elanus axillaris. Lineage (NCBI taxonomy): Eukaryota > Metazoa > Chordata > Aves > Accipitriformes > Accipitridae > Elanus > Elanus axillaris. The sequence continues at coordinate 32,659,552 of JANZLQ010000001.1, read as the reverse complement.
TAGTTTCTTCATCAGTGAAATCCCTTATTCATGGTCCTAAAAGAGAGGAAGGGGAAAATAGATCTTATATGTTCCATGTATGGTCTTTGGTATTTATGGAAGTAATTATTAATAAAAGACTTGAAATCTCCAGGCAACCTGGGACATGTGGAAGTGGTTTTTTTTTTGTGTTTTGTCTTTTTTTTTTTTTCCCAGGCATCTGTAGGCATAATTGCCAGCTAGGTCAGAACTGGATTGACTCAAAATCAGCTTAAAGGTTTCATCAAGTCAGTGCATTAGTAGAGGAAGAAGGAATATAAATAAAAGAAGAAACTCATCTAAGCTGCAAAATAAGCAGAAAGAAAAAGAACCCTTATTAATTTTTCAGGTACTCAGCTGTGGTGACTAAGTAAAATCTCATAAGGTGCCTGTAATAGCAGTGAAAAGTGGTATTCTTCCCTGACCTAGCTGCCAGTCTGTGTTCCTTCCAAAAGGGGTGGTACCTCACTTTTTCTTACTGTGCTGTGCCAGCATTATGCTCCTCACTGGAGCAGATATGGCTGAAAACCCCAAATTTTTTTTACAGCTAATAAAAACTGGGATAGTAAACTTGTTCAAGTTTGTTTAATTTTGCCTTTCAACCATGAAGTCTAGATTATGGTTCAAAAGAAACTTGTTTTTAAAGTCTGATGTTTTAGGCTTCTGTACTGTTATTTAGTAATGAGAAGTCGATTCCTGATTTTGGGAAGAACTTAGCTGACTTAGTTGTTGGTATGTAAATAAGCAAAATTGGAAATAGTTTCCATGCTAGAAAGCTGTTTATAAGATAGTCACAGATGAATTAATGGAAATCCATGTATACTCTTCTGCAGAAGTTCTTTACTTACCTTTTCTCCCTTTTGTGTCATTTATTATACCACTTGATTTCACTGAAGGCAGATGACTGTGCTCTTGAGCTGACTGAAGGAATATAAATGGATGTTGGTAAGTGGGTGGGAGTCTGAGGAAGTTGAAATTTATGTAACTTGCGTTTTGAAGAGGTGAAAATTAGTCTGCCTTGAATATGTTTCTCAATTTTGCCCTGAGATTTGTTCCAACCTGGCACTATTTTCTTGGAGGTTTCTGGTTGTTTTTTTTTTTTTGTGTGTGTGTGTGTGCGTGTGCATGCACTTTTTTTTTAACACAAGCTCTCTCTCTTTTTTTTAAGAGGAGTTTGTTTTGATTTTGCTTGCCTTTGTTTATCAAGAGGTAAAGAAACCTATTATAACAGAGGTGTTGCAGTAGCAGTGTAGTCTTCCCCCCTCCCCCGCTTAGAATAGTTTTTACAGCTCCTTGATAGATAATTCCAAAGTAACATGTATTGTATTTAAGTGTCAGATCCACTGACCAGTATGGTCATTTTCTAGCATCCTGTGTGCCATATAAAAAGGGCTTGGTTTGTTACTGTTCTGAACTGGAACAAACACTGTTCAGCACAGCTGCTTCAGAGATGGCAGAGTCTTCTAGGTTCTATTAAAGAGTAAAAATGTATGAACGCCATGGTAAAGTAATCCTATTCTTCTTTCCTGAAGCAGTTTTGATTTTCAAACTATAGGGTGATGTGTTTTCACTCTGCATTGCCCATAATTATCCAGCTTTTTCTCCAACCTGAACAGTCATCCCTTCAGGCTTCATTAAATGCAGTCAGTAGGGCATTGAAGCCAATATAGCTTGTTGTATGGCTTTGGCATTTTAATACGTTGCTATTTCTGACTGCGAAGTTCGTTTTTTTTTCAGAGACTCATGGAAACTGTTTTGTGCGTCCTATTTGATAGCTTCTCACTATTTAAACATTGGACTACTGGAATCCTACATGCCTTCAGATATTTTGTAAGGCTAGTAGATAATGGCATCTGTCCACCATTTGTGAGAAAGCAATCTCAATTCTCCATTTGTTTTCAGACATAGATCATAAGTAATTTCCTTGTAATGGCAGCAGCTTCAAATTAAGGAAACCTTGGCCTGGATTTCATAATCAAACATTAGTGGATTCTAGTTCCTTTGACCATGCAGGATTTTTCCAGGCAGCAGCCCTGAGAACGTACCAGTAATTCATACATAGTTCATTCATCACTTTCTTCTTTTTACTCTCTTGGTGTTTACTCTGCTTGGGGACCATGCTGGTACATTTCTTAATGACACTGGATGCTGAGCTGCTGCATGGAATTGGCAGTGGCTGTGGAATTCAGATTGTCTTGTTGATGCCTTAACGTGCTTGGTCCCTCTCTCTTCAAGGATCTTTCCACAGACATGTAGGATGCTGAGAGCCAAGGTGTTACAATGTCTCTCTCTCTTCAGGAGATCTAGCAGATCTAATGTGTGGAACGTGACATACCTTCCTAGGGTCTTCCTAGTGGAATGGTAAGATCCTTATTTCTAGACCATGTGTGAGAAATCTGTTCTGAAGTCCTAGTAATAATCTTTCAGGAGAGCATTTATGCTGTAGGAGGTCTGATTTCTTCCAGCATTAATAGGTGAGGTGATAGCTCTTTTGCTTCTGAGCCATACAGTAGCTGCTATTTTTCTTAAGCCTGATCCTGCAGTCACTAGCCTGGTGAACAAACTGGTAGCAGTCTTAGATGTCTGCCTGTAGCTTTCTCTAAATATCAAGCTCTATCTTTGTCTTCATTAAGCAGTATGTTAGAGCTGATCTCACACTTGACAGAAGATATCTACAGTAATTGATTTCTAATGAAGGATTGACTGTCACAAAGTTACATAACCTGAGGATAGCAGCTGGGAGTCATGCACTGTATGAGTGCCTGTGTGGAGTATCAAGTGGAGATCAAGAGAGATGTTACTTGGGAGTTCTTTGAGATATGTAAATCTACAAGTACCTTTTGCCCTGGCCATCATTTTCCTTCTCCTGCTAGCAAGGATTTGCATTTCAGAAGAAACTAAAATGGTGCAGACAGTGCTACCCAGTATCCTAAACATGGCAGCAGGTGGGAAATCAGCACATCCTATACTAGATTGCAGAAAGAAAAAATGATTTAGTCTTGAAGTGAATGTACATGTGAACCATAGGGGACTACAGTTACTGATGAGCTCTCATCCCCATCTCACTATATACCTTTTTTCTTCTTTTAAAATGTGAAATAAAGGCGACTAACAGAAAACTGGATGCAGGACTTAAGAAATCAAGGATCCTCTTTGATATCAAACACTGTTGCAAATGGTTTTTAGTGTTGATTTAGCTTTAAAGAATTTTAACTCCTCTGTCTTTAAGTAGAATCCTTTATGATTCTAGGAAGGAAACTGGTATATGCACTAAAGAAGGAAGTATGGACCAGATATGGGATAGAATAAAGGAGAGAGAGAGGAAAACAATCTGATAAAATAAAACAGCTGCAAATAGTTGTGTTTAAAAAAAATAATAAGGCAAAAAGCATAAGACGTAAAGGGAGAGATAACTGGACTACTGATAGAGTCTACCAAGGGAGGGGAGTTGGAACAATTAGCTCTGCTGAGGGAAGAGGCTGAAAGCAGATATTGTGGGAAGGATTATGTTTAGTTTTAGCAGTGTATGTTATGAAACAAGAGATGTGTTTGAGGTTCTAATTATTTATTAGGGTGTGTCAGTTCATCTTTACAATCATGGTTGTCTAAAGTGTTAAGATAAAGACAGGTTTTATTTGTTTTTTCCACCATCCCTGAGAGTGGAAGTGTGTATGGTTTAATCATCATCATAAATAACTTGTACTAAATGAATGTCATTTTGATTGTCTCCCATGGGTCTGTGCAGCACCTTTCAACTTTGTGTCCACTATAGTTTATTACTAACTCGAGTGGGAAGTAAAAATTGTGACTGGTAAGCCTGGATGTTAGAAAGAACTGTGAGTTGCAAGTGAAACCTGAACCAGGATCCATGAATGGTTTGTAATGAACCAAACCAAGTGAGGAGCTGCCTTCAGCCCTGATGGCATAGATATATAGATTTAGTCAAAGGACGAAGGCAGCCTTGCACTTTCTGATTTCAGCTTGCTTACATTCTTTTAATTTACTTGGTCAGTACCATTATATAGTAAGGCAGAGTGGATTACTGAGATGTCATTTATATATGCTTTCTAAATTTCTTCTCTGAAGCTTTTCTTCAGGGAGGAGGTGATCCTGTAGCATATTATCCTTTTATAGAGGGATAGAAGCCAAAAGAAGCTTCATTCTTTGTAAAGTCAGAGAAAATGGAAGCAAATAGTTTAGTACCAACAGACATAATGAGGAAAAGAAGTGAAAAAAGTTGTTGAAGGAATCTGCTTCCTGATGAACCCTTTCTTTCGTCCAATGTAATTGCTCTGCAGAAAAAAATTAAAATGTACATTTTAAGGAGTATTAAGTACAGAGAAGTTAAAAAAAAAAAAAAGCTGGAATAGCCAAAAGAATATAAGCACAACCAGTGTCACCTGAGTCACAGCAGGGACTAGGTACAAACCTGGCTTCAGAAGGACCCTATTTCCCTTTCTGCATATCTGTATGTATGTGATTAATTAGTCCAATAATAGCACTTTGGAGCCGGAAAGCATTGTTAAGACTTCACAGGTGCTGGTGCTGGAAAGGGACAGTTGGGTTCAGGTGCCATGCCGGGGAGCGGCTGGGGAACAGGCAGCTTGGAGAGGGCAGGTGAGCCAGGAACCGAGGGTGGCCCAGCAGGGTGGAGCGGGTCAGGCCTGGGGATGGCCACCAGGCCCAGGCAGGAGCCTGGCAGTCCCATCGGTCTGGTCTGCAGTGGAGAGGCAGGTCTGAGATGGGCCCGAGGCAGGCAGGCAGGTCTGCGGTCAGACTCTTGGGGTCTGGGTCAGGCGGATGCCTGGGCAGGTGCAGGCACAGCTGCAGCAGAGCAGTAGCATAGCTCGGGCAGGGGCCAAGGGCAAGAGGCTGAACTTAAAAGTGGTGTCCCGGCAAAGGGCAGGCAGGCCCACAGTGGGGCTGTGGCTCCCTTGCTCTTTGAACGCCATCAGGTGTGCTGTCTGGAAGTTGGCCTTGTGCCAAGGCAGCCAAACCCTCACCCCTCACAGGGCAATGTCCTCAGCCTCTTGACCTAGTAGCAGAAATGAATTTCATATATTTAAAATGCATTTACCAAGTAAAAGATGTAATTTTTGATGTGCAAATTTCACAAGGACTGTCTGGTGTTAGGTAGAATTCTGAAGAAACTGGCAAGCCTAGGTTATGTAGATTGCACAGACACCACTCCTCTGGGGAGGCTTGTGTGTGCACCGCTTGTAAAGTGCAGGGGAAACATCAGCCTACTTAAGATTTTTTTTTGTAGCAAGGCTATTTGTCTTTTATTTTGGAAACACTGTCTGTATTAGAGTTGCTTGATTTGGGGACTATTTTAGAGGTGTTGGATTTTTTTGTTGTTAATCTTCTTTATTCATAGTAGATTTTGCAGGGCATTCTGATTTACTTGTTTGTACAGTCCATTTCTCTGTGATTAGTTACTCTAATAGTGCTTCAGGGCTGGAACCCTGCACCTTGCATCTGTATTGAAAAGATTTTTGTTAAATGCAGTTATGGCACTAAATTGTGTCTGTGCATTACCCTCAGCAGTCAGGCTGGTTGAGAGGTGAAGCCTTGGTGCTCAACTCCAAATTTCTTTCTGCAGATAAAAAAGAAAGGAAAGTTGAAGATGTCTTCCAGGCAGCTGCTTATTATGGCAAAATGTACGTTGAGGTTTTCCTCAGTGCTCCCCACAGTTCCTTCCCACTAAAGAAAATTGTATGGATTGTCTGGATTTGAAACCTAATAGTTATTTTAGTTTTTTAATGCTTGCAGGAATGGATTTCCATTTTTCTAGGCATGTAGGAAGAGGTTTTATGTTAAACTGAGGTTATTTGGTTAAAAAGACACCTACTTGTTAAGATAGAATCTGAAAGTTATGCATGGGATCCACTGCCAGTTTTGTTATAAGACTGACAGCTAATTTTTTTTCAGAAGTTAAACCAGCTATTCTTTATACCAGTTAGCATACTTCCACTATAGTCTTGCTGTGGTTAAAGATCAGTAATTCAATGAAGAGGATAGATGCTCTTATTTAAAGGAACTCACCGTTAATTTTATTGGAAAGCCATAGCTGAAGATTGAAATTGGTAAACATAAAGTATTTGTCAGCTTCTGCTGCTTAACATTTTCCTTTCAAGGGGAAATCCTGGAGTACAAACGCTTTGATGTGGCAGTAAACATTATCTTAGCCAAGACTGAAGACCTATTCTTGATTTTGATTTCAATTTTAATTAAGCTGTCATAAAATAAATCTGATGCTGTTGTTTTCAGCTGATCTGATACCTGATTTATGTGCATATATATAAAATAAAAATCACCTGATCTCAGGAAACTTTTTTTTTTAACTAGATTTAAGAGGCTACAAGTAAACTTAATAGTATATTTGAGGCACAGGATTTGAAAATTTTTCACCCAGTAATTTTTTGCATTTGATTTCTTATTTAGGTAGAAAGTTTTGTGTGAACAAAGTTCTCAAAACACATTGGATTTTGGCAACTGTATTATAAATACAGCAAAAACAAATGCACATGCACCGATTATACAGGTAGAGCTTTATATAGGTAGAATTTCAAGAAAAATTATCTAGTAATTATTCTCTTTCAGGTATTTTACAAATACTGCCTCAAACAGAAAGAAAATGTTCGGTAGGAAATTACTGGCATCCATCTCTGAATTACTCTCATTTGCATTGAGATTTCAGATTCTTGCTTTGTATAAAGGCACCACTGTTATTTTGATAATCAGAAAATTTCCTGCATACACAGCAGCGCTCTTCACTGAAGATCTGGATAGCTGAGTCAGTCTCAAAGAACGTATACAGGCAGTAACTGTGTTCCTACAGCTGTTTGCTTGTTTTTTCCTTACAAAAAGGAGCTGAAAGGGAGAATTGCTATTCACTAGTGGAGCTGAAGGTTATTAATAGAGAGACTTATTTTTTTCTTGTCTTTAAATTTTGTCATTACCTGCCAGTACAGAGTGTCCTCACTGATTACAAAGTAGCTCATTAAAGCTGGCTTTGAGATGTGCTTTTTTGTTTTGTTTTCTTGCTGTTTTACCATTTTGCTAGCATGCAGATGGGGGTGGGGAGTGGGAAATAAGGGAGAGAGCATGTTCCAGAGGATGCCAGGATGACTTCAGTTATTGGATGACTGCTGTCTGATGGATGGAAAAAGGAGGAGTAAACCTTTCAGTCTGTGCTGACGGAGCTGAAACACAGAAACCCGATACACAGGTAAGGGTGAAAAAAATTCCTGTTCTGAATAGCTATTCTTGATCCTTGCCACAACCTTTCTTGGGTTTTAAAAAAATGCATGTGCAAGCATCTTGTTTGTTCCTCATTAATGACTTTGAAGCAGCTTTTCAGGTTGTTATTTCTCCTGCCTAGGAGGTTTCAACCAATGTAAGATCCATAGACAGTGAAATCATAGGCATGCTATCTGATGCTGACAACTTTCTCGTGTGACAGTATATAGGCATTGCATCTATCTCATTGATGCTGAAGTTGTTCAGTAAGCTGTAGGAAGAGAGGTCTTTTGTGTGATGGAAACACTTGCTGTTGAAAATACAGTGTATGCAGGAAAATAGTGCTTGAAGATCTAAAAATGTTTTCTTTCAGTTTGGATAGGAAAAGGGCTTACAAATGAACTGCTGCTAAAACTGTATGTGGTTTATTTTGTGCTGAACATAGAGTAAGAATGGCTCCTCAGAGCAACTCTTAAAATTTTTGTGAAATTTTTTTTATTTTTAGGTTTGGACTGAATGTGGTTTATAATTCAGTCATAAAATTATCTTTGGCATAAAGAAAAAACATGATGCATATAATTAAATTATGTGTACAAGACAGATAGTACCTATAGCAATTACATACCAGTTTTAAGAAACTGTTGAAATAGCCTGTGTGAAACCTGTTCTGCCGAGTTTGTGTTAACAGCGGTTAGTTCACAGACACTGGAGATAAGCAGCAAATAACTTACTTTGTACAGAAAATAGATTTGTTTATTAAGCCACATTGTTTGAGGATATAGGGCTACAGGCAGAAGTCCTGGCCCACTGAAGGTACTGGAGATTTTGATATTGGCCTCACTGGGGCAAAGATTTCAACAGGTCAGCTCTCCATTGACTTATTTCTACATTTTATGTGTAGCAAATAATTGTTATACTACAGGACCCTGTTTTTCTGGTTTGAAGCAGAAATCTTCATTGAAATAAATGAATTGTGATTATCACTGGTTTGAGAGTATATAGTCATAAAATACATTTATAAAGCTAAAATGCTGGAATTTATTTTTAATAGATTTCAGAGATTAAAATCACTAAATGCATGTATCCATTTTTGTTTTGTTTACTGGGTGAATTCCCTTACAGCAGACCCAAAATTATTAAGAAGTGATGTTATTAAAGAAAAAATGGACAAAGCCAATTAGAACTGTTACTGAGTACTAAGGAGGACTGGAAAAAGCTTTGTCCTCTGTCCACTTATTTATACACCTGACCAGCTGCAAGCATCTGGAGTGGTGTCCTTTTTTCCTAGCTGTTTCCTAAGAGAATGGAGCCTGATATGTTTGCTAAAAAATCAAAAAAAACCCCAACCAAAACCAACCAAAACCCCCCAAAACATACAGCAAATGTCAGCAATTCACAAAATTATTCTAAGACTGATGAACTGTTTTTTTTTTTTTTTTTTTTTATACTGGAATGTGAACACTGGTAAATAATACTGACTGAAAAATAGATGAGTTGCATCCTAACATTTGTTATTTGTTGGGAATGGATATGTATCTGAAAGCATAAGCACAACTGTTAAATTACCATCTCAAATTTATGTATTCCAATCACTTTTCCCCCTCAAATGAGAAATCTCACTCAAAGCAGCTCCAGTATCAGAGAGGAGTTGATGAAAACAGAGATCTAGTTCCACATGTATTTAAATTATTCTGTCTCCTTGGAAACGGTACTGCTGCAGATGGATTTGGCTTTTGGTGGCTAAAAATATCTACCACTTAATAATGACAGCATGAAAGATACTGAATAAAACTACTGTGGTGTCACTAGTTTTAAAGTTCCCTAATGATTCAGGTATTCTACATGAACTACAGATTTCCGTTTTCTGTCCAGTATTCCCTATCAGCTGCTGCCAGCACTCACCAGCTCAGTGGAAATGAGATAAGCTCATTAGCCTTGGTTGGAGACCTACTGAGAAGGGAGCATGTGGGTGGGAGGAAGGTTAAACAAAGAATTTGAAAGCAGGTAGAAAGTTGGGGGAAAAAAAACCATTCATGGTGGTGGTGTGGGTATGTGTTTTGTAATATTTGAGGATACAGGCTTATTCACAGGGAAGTCTATGGTAGGAAGCATGCTTAAGCTCTGCCTTTGTAAGTTAACAATTTGTAAGTAAAAGAATATCTTTTTATTTATTGTGGAGTCTTCAGTGAGCACTTCCTTATCAGTTGTATGTGTAGGTGATTGAATGTCACACAAACCATTGTAAGTCAAATACTAAATTACCTTAAGCAAAAGCCAAAACCTAAATTACTAAAGAAATTGTAAGCAAGAAATAGCATTATATTACTTAGCATTTCTAAATTTCATCCTTTAAAGAATTAATCCTTTTCAATTAAGGAAGTGTAGTTACTGCTTCTTTTTTTTTAATTCAGTTCTTTATTATTTATTCCGTCCACATATCACAACTTATTTTGCTGTTAGTTGGTATTCAGCATATATGAAAGATACCACATCTGTTTTTTGATGTCTCCTTCATTTTCATTGTATGGATTCCTGCTTGTTCCCAGAAAACAGAACAAATGACAAATATTTCCTCACTGCTGCATGGTAGGCAAAATATACCTCTTTTATTCTTACAGTTTGTTAGTATAGATGTGATTTGTTGTAGCATAGATCAAAATTGCTGATTAATTTTCCATTATTGAACGATGCATTTTTCCTGTTCTGCAGTGCCTTAAAGACATTAAAATATTACTAGGTAATGTTACACATATAAATAGTTAATCCTCTGCAAATTAATACTAAAATCCATTTTAGCTGACAACACAAGTATCAAAGATCATTTAAAGTAAAATTTGAATACTTGGTTTTCATTAATTGAAATGAGTAAGAGGAAGGGATCTGGTGCCTTTCTATAAGAGACTGTTAACATATTAATAAGGCAGATTATTAAATGCATTATAGAAACTTGTCTATGAGGACAACAAAATTTAATCATTGCAGGCCGTCTTACTGAGAATTATTTGGTTTGTATTAAGGTGAGCAAACCTGCATTGCTTTAATTTTAAAACCTCCTTTCCAATAGTATGTACTTTAAGATTCTGTGGAGATAAGTAAATCTAAACATTATTTGAGGAAGTAAAGGTGTGGTAAGTTGCTGAAAGTAGCATCTGTGTGTTTTGCAGCGGTAGTCAAGTTGTGCCAATTTGACATGAATCCTTTGATTTCTGGATATAGAAGCAGAAGTTCTCATCTGCTGAAAATAGCAATGAGAAAGTTCGTTGCACATTGCCTGTCATGTCTGTGTTGTAGAAGACAGTGATGGTAACACAAAGTACTGCTTTTTTTTTTTTTTTTTTTTTTTTTTTTATAACAAGTTGCAGGCAGATGAGTTGAGGTTTCTACCAGGCTAGGTTTTTCCAGCAGTCCTCAGCATTATTTGTTCATGCCTGAAGAAAGTTCTGTGCTATACAGCTTATATCAGACCATGAGATGAAGACAGACTATTTTACCACATTTGTCACTCTCCGACCCCTCCCCCCAACTATTCATTAGTCTTGTTTCTAAACTCTAATCTCCTAAAATTAGACATTTTTGATCTTGTCATATATAAGTAGTACCATTATTGTCAATAACTACAGCAAGGTATGAAGGATTTGGTCCTTTGTTATCTAAAATTTGCATCTCTGTTCCCCTGTCCCCCCTCAGACACACATACACGCACTCAATATATAAGCTGGTAAGTGGGGAGAGTTTGCCTCTGTCTTTTCAGATAGAAGAGGAGAACCTACTTCAGAGTTCCTATTGCGAGTATGTTCCAGTACATTTTTACGGCACAAGTTCATACTGCACTTCTTGGAGTTCAGATGTTCTGGGTTTGAGGGTGTTGGGGTTTTTTTGTGGGTTGATTGGTTGGTTTGTTTTTGGAAACTCTGTTAGAGGAGAGAATGGCTAACCCTGTGTCAAGATGCAGAGATCATGGGTCAGAAGGGGAGAGCATTTGAATTAATGTTCACTGTTTTGGCTTTGATGGCAATGGTGAATGAGCAGCCAGCCTGTTGTCCCAATCCAATGTCAGGAGAAGTTTTGATGCGATCCCAAGAGCAAGATTAAGACACAAACGAGGTCAGATGCTGTACAACCTTACAAACTTTATTTCCGGACCAAATGGGATAGCGGCAATAGGACAGAGAGAGAAAGAAAAAAAAAGTCAGAACCCCTAAGCAAGAAGACAAAAGAGATGCAATGAAATTAGCTATCACCACTACGAACCCAGCAAGAGATGATGTCTTGAAGCAGGGATGATGTCTTGATGCAGAGGTGCCCGAACACTGATGATGCAGGAGTCTTGAACACTGCCGAAGCAGCAGTGGCGATGGCTTGTGTCCTGCTGCAGCTCCCAGCCAGCAGCCGTGTACCCCCAGAAGTGGCCACAAAAGCGCCCCCAAAAGCCGTGCTGAGGGGAGTACGCATTCCTTTTATTGTCCCGGTCTCCCTGATTTCTCCAAAGAGTCCACCCATTTCCACGGAGCTCATCCTCCAAGCGTGCATGCCCAGGTGTTCCTCTCCATGTGGCTTGCATGCAAGCACAGATTAGTTGTTTTTCGAGCTTCGGGTGGAAATGGTGGTTTCTTCGGGGGCAGTTTGTCTCCTTCAGAGCATACTCCTCCACGGCGACAGGATGTTGAGGCCAGGAAATGGTAGGGGTACAGACAGCAATGTCAAGACAAACACAGTCCCACGCAGTCCTTTACAGCTGTGTGTTAAATAGCATGCAACAGGCAGCTAAGTAGCATGTATCAGGGCTGTAGAGGTGCAAAGGCCCCTTTGGCATATACCAGTCTTGACCATGCTGTACTTTGGTAGGAGCATACTGAGATACACAAGATGTCCTACACCGTGTTGTGGAGTTCCTCTGCAGGCAGTGCACAACATTGGTGTTGATGAAAGAACAGTGTGGAAGATCAGTACTGACATGGTAGGAAGACATGTTGCAGTGTGTCAATTAGTATTATTACCTGGGCTAATCTGAGCAAAATTTATATTAAAGACCACTTATTTCCAGCACTCCATAAGTTGATGGCATTCCAATCTCCGCTATAGAGCTGGACCCTACTGCCATTCATGTAGCTGGCAGCAGCATAATGCAAAGCTGCTGTGCCAAAAACATGCTGAAAGCGCTACTGCCAGTCTTAGAACCTCACTCCAGTTGTTGGGGAGGGGCTAAGCAAGCCAATGTTGTCTGCCCCTTTTGCAAAGGGGTGCAGTTAAGATGTGTTGTTAGTATGCTGTTTCCCATAGAGTGGAGAGACCAGTTCTTCCCATCACCTGCATGCTCGCTCTTCTCTTAAAGGCTGTGTATCTGTAGAAGTCAGTAGGACTGGTGGCAGTGTTTTTCTGTTTTCACATTTAAGTTTTATGAAGAGTTGTGACATCTCCTGGCCAGAGCTCAGCTGCAAGCAGTCCTGCAATACAGTCAGAATACTTTTTAGTAAGTCTTTCCTGGGAGCCCACACATGAACTTAAAATTTCTTCTGGGATACAGATACTTCTGTAGTGGAGGTCCAATACATTGCACTCTTTCTTTTGTTTGAAGAAAAAAAATCTTCAACAGAGATTTTGGGTAAAGAGATTTTAATTGATGAAATTTCATAATCAGAGCTTAAAACCTAGAAGAGAAGTAGCCAATACCAGGTCTTCAGCAGTGTTACCTGAAGACTTTGGAAAGGACTTCATGACAGGCCCTGCTAAAAGTGTCCTAGATGACTTAGACGGAGGTTAGGCATTATAAAGCTGAGGTTTTGATCCAGCTTCAGCATGACTTTCTCCTGAATCTCCTGTTTGCCTCTAGGGCTTAGTGTCATTTGTGCATCTTTCATTCTTGTAGAAGCAGTTCTTGGTGCAGCAAGGTTAGAAAACTATAATAAATGAAACGCAAGCTCAAGCTAAACATCTTTTGTGGGCAAATCTCCTCTTGGCAGGAAAGCCCCCTCACTGAATGCCTCTGAATCCCCTTCTGTGAGGTTGCACCTTTGTCATTGTAGACCTAAATGCTAAGCTTCTGGATGCCTGGTTGAATTATGGCTGCCTCTTACTTACCTCATTTTGCTCTCTGGGGAGATTGCTGAGAGAAGAATTAGCCTAGGATTTTCTTCTGTTGGCCAAATTATATGAGTGTTTCATTTGACTGTTGTCATCAGTTGATACAGCTAAGAATTGAACTTAAGACATCAGAAGGCCATTTCACTGCTGCTGCATGCAGGTGTTTTTTGTTTTTTTTTATTTGGATGATGGAGAGGGGGATATTTACATGCTTGGTGTATGTAGCACATTATGAAATGCTTCTGGAGGAGTAAGGGAGCCAAATCTACCACCATTGCATCTGTACTGTGTGCAGAGACAGGAGGTGAGCATATGCCAACATCCTTTCTGCATTCTAAATTCATTGCCAGTGGAGTTAGTTGCCTTGTGTTAGAGTGTACAACAATGTGTAGGCAGTCTAGAAGATTAGTGGATTAGTACTCAAGTGTGAAATCAGGAGTGCTGTAAAGTGATGGTATATAGAAACCCTGCAAAGAGCAGACTTGGCAGGATTTGACTTGCAATGCCAGAACAGATTCCCCAGGTTGAATTGCGCAGCCTTATCCTGCAGGATTTACTTAGTGCTATGGATTTAGCTAGACTGAAGCAAACAAGCAGAGAAGAACTTTTCCTAGTTTATGTCTGTGTAACTTGACCAGTGCTGTAAGCACAAATTTATGAGTAAGATTATACTAATGGAATTCTCTGTGCCTATACAGAGCAGTCTCTTAAGTGGAATTAGTTTACTATGTGTTTTTAATTTTTACAGATTGTAGTAGTGGAACTATCAGAGCCTACCTCTGGCAACTGGTGCTTGTGATTAGGGCTGCCAAATATAGCAAAACATGTATTGCAAACATTAATTTGAATTCTGAACAGCTGTTTGATTCATGTTCATGTACCTCTGTTGTTCACTGTTTGCAAGCATTCATGCAAATGGATTTTTGTCTGAATTAATGCAGTCCTTTACATGAATAGTCATTTTCACAAGCAAATAATATTCTTTGTGTGAGTGATGTTGTCACTGTAGATGCTTTTGGGTTTTTTCGACTTCCCCCACTCCCTCTAAAACTGTCAGTTACACAAGAAGCAAAATAATTAAGTGCAATATGTGGAACCAAGCAAACACCTCGATTAGTTCATGACACTCTCTGCTGATGATGGTTATTCAGCAGGTGAGAAAAATGCCTTAAAAATCAAGCTTTGTTTGCAAGCTAACAAAAAGACCTAAACTCAAAAAGACTATTAATCACAACAAATAACCTAAACATCTCTGCTTATGAGCATCGATAGTCATGATTTCACTGTGAAATTATGTGCCAAGTCTCCCTAGCATGTTATAACACATGCTGACTGACCAGTGGGTGGGAGTTGTTTGTGATGAGTACTTTCCAGTAATGTTTTATGTGTAACATCTGTTTTCTGCATCCTTCTGTTCAATTTGCAGTCATTTGTATGGAAGTGGTTTTTGTTCAGAAGCAAATCTGTATTGTTACTACAGATTTCGTCTAAATTTTTTCCATACTTTCAGTTGACACATTTGAGACCAGGCAAAATGCAGTGTGACTCATAGGTCAAGTCTTTGATGCCTGCCTTTTATTTTTGTTTTTATTTTCACATAAGAATTTTTATCCAGGTAGATTTTATCATGGTATGTGATCAGCTCTCAAGAAGGAATTAGTACAAATAAGGTTTCATAAATGAATGAGAGAAGCAATTAATTGGACTTTGTTTTCCCCCCTCTAAATGCCTGTGTGTTCTTGGACTTTGTCTCTTGTTTTTTCCTGAGCTTCCGACAATAACTGATTCCGATAGTGAGGCTTTTCTGTAAATCAGGAGGTTATATAATCTGAGACAGGGTCCTATTTTATTATTTCATATCTGTTTTGTTTTGCTTACTGCATATGGTACATAATTGAAATTTATGTTTTCACAGGTATGTTCCATACTTGTTCAATTTCCCATGTGATGTTGTATGAGCTGTATACTATAGTGCTGCACTTTGCAAAACAGTAACTTATTTGAAGATTTTGACTAGGATGAAAATGTCTTTTGTCTTTGCCACTGCACAAAGATTTTGTCAGTTCCCTGTTTCCATATTGCAGCTTGTTGTCTGTTTTATTAGTATCTTTTAGCACATTTCAAAGCAATAGCTGAAGTGCAAGTTAGAAGAAGTGCTTTTACCTCTCCCTATAGTGCCTATCCAATGTGGTCCTGGTGCTTTTGTTTTGTGGATTATTGGGTTGTTGTTGTTTTACTTTTTTCTGTCTGTGGGTGTCAGTGATACACTGAGGATATGGCAACTTAAAGTTAGGTTTTGTAGAGCAAATTTGGTGGTGTATGTTATGGGGATAACATCACAAGAAGATCCTTATTTTGGGGACCACAGGTAATGCACTGTCACCCCTCCCCTCCACTCAGTAATTCTAACACCACTCTTTTTGGGCTTTTCACTGGGGTTTGGAGATACCTGCTTTCTAAAGGACTACTGCAATGAGATTGTTACCATGGTTTTCTGAAATTTCCAGCCTTTTCAGGTACAAGAGAAAATCAATCCAGCCAGGCTTTTGCATTATTTTACTTTGTAGGTTCCAGGTAGTGTTGTGACTCATTTAAATAGATGAGCCACATTTACATGGGATTTTTGTCGTCTAGTAATAACATGCTGCCTCTGAACTTTTAAAATGTACGATGCCTGCCAATTATCTAGCATCATAGCAAGGCAAAGTGTGTTGCCATGGTGCTTTGGGGACTTACTTGCTTTGACAGTCAGTGTACCTGCAGCTACAGAACTAGTTAAATGATCTCTTCGTAGGTGTAGTTTCTTCAGGGTGGAGGAAAATTAGGAAAGAAAGGAGGAGAAAATGGATGGGGGGGGGGTGTTTAAGAACAGTATACCGTTCTTGCAGCCCACATCCATCATATGCTTCTGCTGTGTCAAGTTGCCATTTCCTTGAAGAATCCTTAATTGCGTCAGGCAGTTGGTGTTTGAGCTCACAATAATGTGTGTACCTGATTTTCCTTGATTTTAATACTGTTCCCTCTGTTTCAACTTCTGTCGTGGTTTAGGGCCGGCGAGCAACTAACACCACGCAGCCGCTCACCCCTTCCCCCCCCCAGGTGGGATGGGG
>JANZLQ010000001.1:32630190-32643001 GCA_026212715.1 Elanus axillaris | reverse complement strand
CATACTGAACTCAAAACACAGCACTGTATCAGCTACTAGGAAGACACTTAACTCTATCCCAGCTGAAACCAGGACAACTTCATTTTGCTTTGCTGTGTATTAATGCCATGTTGGCATGGTGAGGAGCATGGCAGAGGATGACGTATCACATTGCTGTGCAAGGTTTTTTTGTTGTGAAGGTTGTATCAACAAATAGGAAAGCTTCCAGTGCCTGTTTGTTACTCAGTTGTGTGAATCAGCAGGGTGCTGCTCCAAATCAATCTTAGCTACTAGACAGCTTATTTAATAATTCTCCAGAAAGGTCTATTTCTAATTGAACTTTTCAAGCCAACTTTCTCCCTTTTTCATCTAAACTGACAAGTTTGATGTAGCAGATCTCTAACTCTAGTGGTGGTTGTTTTTCAGTGTTTGCCTCTAAAGGCTGGACGTCACTGGTGTCTTACTGGAAGTCCAAGAATATTGACTTACCACTTTGTGTATTTGTTTCTCTTAGTCATGTGGTATTGTTTGATTCCTATAGTCAGTCATGGACTTCTGTATACTGGACTCTATGCAGAAATATGCACATTTGCTCATTTTTCTTCAGAATATACATATTTCTATAGTACTTCTGTGTGTTTGAGATTATTTCCATCCTGCACGATGTGCTGTCCTGCGTGGTATAAGTGACTTTTGTGTTAGCAAAATTGTACCACTGTGTAGTTATATTACCCTTATGATTCCTGTTATCAGATATGGGGTTTACTTATCATTTTACTTTCCATTCGTATATTGAAAATTAGACTTCTGTAAGTTTTTGGTGCCTTGTCCACCTAAACCTGTAGAGTCTTCAGTTCACATGGGGTTGGATTCAGATTTCTTTGTGCTTGCACTTGCTTTAGTTTGATTTCCCCAAAATCTGAAATTACTGATTCATTTGTAGCTATGCTGCAGGAAAAAGAACAACAATTTGAGTTCCTTGTCCTGGTTCCCTGATTCTGGACTTAGGGAGCCTTTAGAGATACCACAAACTTTGTGGCCTCTTTGCTGTTAGAAGTTTGGCTGGTGCTTATCCCTCTTGGTCTCCATCTTCCACTGGGATATATCACATAATCAACAGAAAATGCAAAATAATGCTTTCATAAACAGTATTATGTTGTGTGTAACCATGCTTATTATCTCCTAGTTCCTGGAGATGTGGATCTTACTCAGGTACTAGAGGATGCCTATGTAAACGAGGCATGGGTTAAATGTATCAGAACATGCCTAGTGCTACTGTGCAGATGTGCCTCCTTCTGAAGAATATTGGCTTACGGAGCAGCAGCTGTTTATACAGATGTTATTCTAAAGGAACCTCCTGCTGGTACATAGTGTATACAAACAGTTTTAGATCTCTTTAATCTAGCTCTGTGATAGTCAAGCTCTTGAGTAATGGAAGTGTCTCTGTTCCCCATGTAGCGTTTTCCTGAGGAGACTTGATAGCGGAGAGACTAGAATCAACAGATCTCAGGCAAGTGGCAGTGCCTAAATTTTATTGCGACTACTTTGTCAAACAACCTTCTTGATAATCTTCCTGGAAAAGAGTCAGAATAAAAATTGGACAACAGTGATACTAAATATATGTAACGGATAGCTGTGCCTTCATGTGTTGCGGTGATACTCAGGTTCTGCAGTATTCCCATACCTCTTGGCTTATCTTGATCGGCTAGCTGGGTGTAGAGCTAACCTGTATGTCATTTCCAAGGATCCTGGGAATTATTTATTATGGTTCATTATGTAAATTTTCTTAATGAAAAGGCTTTGCTGCTACCTGGTCATGACACTTGGTGCAAATGTATGCTATGCTAAATGCAAGCAAATTTAAAACCCTTTGGTGTGAAAAATATTTGTTTCTGCTACTAGCTATAAACAGTTCTGGCTATTGAGACTCTCAATATCTGCAATGCCTTTACTGACGTGCAAGATGCATGTTAGTCATCCAGTCACCGTGTGATATACTTGCAGAAGACAATGTCTGACAAAAGGGCTTTTGTCTGGAAATCATCTCAGGCTATGAAATTGGTTCTTGCTCTCTGACAGTCTGCACACTGGTGATGATTGTAGCTCTTAGGTTTTCCTTGCAGTGCAGTTGTGGCTAAGGTTCTTTGAACCTGGAACTTCATGATTCCTGTAGCCACAATTTCAGTAAGCTCCGACGTAGATTTGACCTAGGTCTCACTTGTATGATAAACTCTGTCAGCCCATTTCTCACTCTCTTCACTGAGATGTTTGAATGTAAGAATTTTCTTTCTCACACTCCAGCTGCTGCTTTACCCTCTTCTGCAGTCAAGCTATAATCCTGTGGTTTTGATATTGCAGGCTGTTGCCATGGAAATAATGGTGATTTCACAATTTCAGTGTTGTAAGCACTGCAGGAGGCAAAGGAAAAGGTGGTTGGCAAGAGATACAGTGAGGATGTGGGGGACAGTTCAGAGGAGTTGTTTCTGAACCTGGCTTTGGGGGTGGGGGCGTGTCTGTCCCCTCTTTATTATTGTGGGTTTTCAGTATGTGTGTTTTTTTCTTTTCTCTCTCTCTTTTTTTTGTAAATGTGATTTTTATTAAAAGGTTGATGCTTAACAATTTCATGTATTCTTACATTTTTGCTAAGGTTATTACAAAGTGATGCTAAATGCTACTTTCCTTGTCGTCGGAATAAAAATACAATGCTTTCTTTGCAGTTTATAGTAATTCATTTTTGGACAAAAGGGCAAAGATTGAAATATAAGCACATTCTGTTTAAATCATGTCGTTAGCCTGAAGAAATTCCTTTCAGGAAAACATTTTTTTTCCATAAATAGTAAAACAAGCTGAGAACATCAGGACAGCCATATGCATTTAAAGCTGTCTGTGTGACTGACAGTATTCAAACCTAATATATTCGTTATTTAATTTTTAGTGTGCTCTGCATACAAACAAGTTTGGTGCTGAAGATCATCTTATGCGGCATCTGTTCTTAGCATTATGTTGTGATTCCACACCTATACTGAAATCTTTTCTCTAAATTAGACGGAACCATAAAGGTAGAATGAAACTTACTGGGGGAAATCAACTTTGTTATAAAATGAATTGAATTGGCAGCTTAACAAGCTGAAGGCAAGTGGCATTCAGAAGAATGAGAATTTGTGATACTATACGCTTGAAAGCATCAAACAGCAGCCGTTTTTCCCCAGCTATTTACAGCAACATTTCACTGATTAGTGTAGTCAGAGAGTAGATATTATCTGTAACTTTTAAATTAAGATCTTAAAATTAATTTTTAGTCTTCAGTAGGAAGTAATCAGTAACAATGGTGACAGTAAACTTTAAGATCTTCTCTTAACTGAAGATAGAGAAAACATTGTTTCAGCCTATCAGATGCATTAAAATGATCTAGGAATTGCTTTAAAAATATTTTGATCTTTTTCTGCTTGGTATTCCATAAGTAGAGATAAGATGATCAGCTGTTACATATGAAAGGGAAACAATAAGGAATGTTCAGCATGACTCTGGCTTTGTTGAGCAGTGTTACTAGGCAGCCAAGTTCATAAGGACAGATTCAGTCCCTTGATACTTTACTTGTGTGAATGGAAATAAGTCTACCTGTGTGCCAGGACTCATACCTGAATTTCACAAAAGTGTAATAACAAAATGAGCCAGAACTGTGTTTGCAGGGTCTGATCTTAAAAGATGCTAGGTATCTCATGCTCTCAAATCTAATTGAGAATATGGGCATCTGATTGTATTGAGTATTACATAAATGAGACCTTTCAAGTAAATTAAAAGAGAGAACATTTTCTTTCTGAAATATATTTATTAGTGAACACTGATTTTTTTCATGTAATGTTTCTTGGTGCCAGTTAAGTTTTTAAGGGTTGTATAAAGGTGGATTTCTGCTGAATATTGGATTATATATACTTTCTGCTTGGCCCGAATTTGCTGCATAACTGAAATAATTATATTTTTTTATGCATGAGATTGGTTATAGAATTTTGCCTGCACTGGTAGAATATAGGTAGCATTTACCTGCTGTCTTAAGGAGGAAAGACTGCCTGTAAGAAAGCTGGTGACATGATAAATATATTGATGGTAAGTGTTTTTGACTCCTTCCTGGAAAAGTTGTTTAAAACTCTTGGTAAGGACCCATTTAGCTACAGGTAGTAGTATCTGATTTGATAAATGAAATCCTCCATGATAAATGAATTTGAAGACCTGGATAGCAGGCAGGTGTTTCAGTGCCTCATTGTCTCTGTTCCTGTTACAGGTGCATGTGACAGCATTGCCATGATGAGTGGAATTTTAAAGAGGAAGTTTGAAGAAGTTGGTGGCACCTCACCTTGTTCCTGTGTGTGGGAATCAGATGATGACATTTCTAGCAGTGAAAGTGCTGACAGTGGAAGTAATGTCCATCCTTCCACTTCTAATCATTTTACTCGTAAGTACTAAAGTGGTGTGTAAGGCTTGATACTCCTTTTTATACAAGCTAAGAAAGGGTCATCTTACTTGGAAGAAACACAGTGTAGGCTATCTGCTTTTATTTTGAAGCATTTTTATTACATTTAAATGTTGACACCATGACGAGGTACTTTTTGAAAAAGACCTATTTCCTCTGGGAGTTGTTTATGTAAAAAATTTGTATATCAGTGCATTTCAGAGGAAGCTCCACTTTTTTACTATATCTTTTTTACTACATCTGGAGAGTGTGAAATGTTTTAAGTATATAGCAGAACATCTTCCATTCTGGGTGATGATTTGGGGGAAGAGGGAAAATTGGCAGTAACAAAGGTTGAAGGCCAGTTCTTCTGCTTGACCCTGTCTGTTCAGAGTTGAGAGTAGCATCCATGATCTGTGACAGAATAGCTGATCCCTCTGATCATTCTTCCTGCCACCTGAGCCAATGCACCCACACAGCCCTCAGTCCTTTTCTTCCACTCATTACAGGATTACACAGAGGAAGAAATGTGTGCAATTCTCCCTGAGAAGATGTTGGATTCATATTTGATGTCTCCATAAGACACTTGAAGAACAGAAGTCCTTTTCTTGTTCCCACTCAACCAGCTGAACATGAATAGTTAATTTACAGCGTATTTTTCTTTTTGATTTCTCAGGTTGAGGTTACCCATTACTAAACTTGCAGAATTTGTGGAATTTACATAAAGTCTCATATCTGGGGTGAACCATGTGTGTATATGAGTAGCAGTAAGTGATCTGGACTTTACCTGACAATGCATATGGAGCACCTAGAAGGGTGTCTCCATTTTTTTTTTTAATCTGTCTAATAAATTTACACTAGAGCTATTTGTGAATTACAGCTGGCAATAGGGTTAGTGTAGTTCCTTATCTGAAAAGGAAAAAAGCTCCTCTGGGTAGAGGACACTTCTGTATTGCCTTTTCTTTGAGCAGACTCTTCAAAAGCACACTGAGAAGAATGTTCAGCTGAGAGTGGTGGTGAAGGTGCTCCTCGAGGGTGCACTGCAGGAGTCTGTCCTGAAACCTGTCCTGCTTAACATCTTTATCGATCACCTGAAGGAGGTGACAGAATGACTTGCATCAAGTTTGCAGAGAACCACATTGAGGGGAATAGTTGATGCCCTTAAGGGAAAAGCCCCAGTCGGAGGGAACTAGGCAGGCTGGAGGAATGGGCTGACAGGAGACACATAAAATTCGGCAGAGACAAATGCAGAGTTGTGTATGTGGGAAGGAAGAGCCCCTTGTGGTGGTACAGGCTGGGAGCCAACCAGCTGGGAGCAGCTCTGCAGAAAAGGCACTGGCGGTCTTGGTGGACAGAGAGGAAGGTGAAGGTGAGCCAGCAGTGTGCCCTGGCAGCCAAGAAGGGCAGCAGCCTCCCTGGGCTGCACGAACAGCAGCATAGCTAGCAGGGCAAGAGAAGCCACCATCCCCCTCAGCTCAGCACTCATTAATGACTGTACCTAGAATATTGTGTCCAGGTTTGGTCCCCCCAATGCAAGAAAGACATTGATAAAGTGGAGCAAGTTCAGCAGAGAGTCACCAAGGTGATGAGGGGGCTGGAACATTGACCCTGTGAGGAGAGGCTGAGGGTCCTGACCTTGTTCAGCCTGGAGAAGGGAAGGCTGCAGGGGGACCCAATAGAAACCGTGCAGTGCCTATGAGGAGCTTGCATAAAATGTAAGCCGGCTTTTCCCAGTGGTCTGTGATGGGAGGGTGAGAGACAAGGGATGTAGATGGAAACAAGAGATCTTCCAGCTGAATGTAAGGAGAAACTTTTCATCATGAGGACAGCCAGGTACTGGAACAGGTTGCCCAGAAAGGCTCTACAGTCTCTATCCTTGCAGGTACTCAAGACCTGACTGGCTAAAGCTGTGAGCAGCCTGGTGTGATATCTATCTTAGCTGACCTTGCTTTGAGCAGGAGGTTGGGCTAGAGACCTTCATGCTGAAGTTCTTTCCAACTGGAATTCTTTTGTGGTTTTATGGCTTGCGTGCATCAGAGATTCAGAGAGAGCTGAAGTAGCACTGCTTGTTCTTGTTCCAGAATCGAGTTCTCTGGTAAGCAGAGAGTAGTAGCAGCAAGCATATGTCCAGATGCGGTTTGTACAGTGCTGTGAAACCTTGACTAGACTGCTTTTGGGCTGTTCTGATAAGTCTGTAGGGAACTGTGTTTGCTTCATCAATTTACTCGCTCAAGTCTCTGCTAGCTCTGAGATCTATTTGCCACTTTACACTGCCAAATGCGTGTGCATCCCATGCTCTTATTTGATACTTCCAGTTTTGCTGCCTCACCTCTGTGAGTGCAGCTGGCAGCTGGTATTGAGTGGTTTTGAAAAGCCTAGGTTTTCTCTAAGCTTCTTGCTGAATTAGAGTGCTAGTGGGAAGAACAAAGACTGGGATGATTTGAGACACAGGTAGATGTGAGATGTCCCACACCCTCCTCCTCCCCAAATCACTACCTTGCTTTGATTTTACCTGAGGTTCTTGCTGTTGGCTCTTGGAACTTGAACTCTCCAGATTTAGTGATGGGTTTTTCAGCCTGGAATTTCTTCCACTTGGCAGTCTGCCAGTGCTTTTGTCTACTGAATAGGCTTCAGGGCATGATTCAGATACATTTATTTTGCTTAGCTTTCATTTGTTTTCTGTTTTTATGCGTTGGGTGGGGTTTTTTTTGGTTTTGTGGGTTTGTGGTTTTTTTTTTTTTATTATTTCATTCTTGACAAAGCCACAATCTATTTGCTCATGTTTCTGTATGCAATGGCAGTACTTTTCTAATGCAGCTGTCTAGGTAAGTAGTTTGTAAGATTTTTGTGGAAAAAGAAAAACCCTAAAACATCCCTGACTGCTGTGACAGCAGACTTTATAAATCACAAAGTAAATAAACCAGTTTAAGTGTTTTCGTAAAGCAGAAATAAACAAGAAAGATTGAACTTAAGGAGCTTGCCTCTTCATAGTTGAATTTTGTACAATTTGATGGCATCAGAATAGAATCTACTTTTTACAGTGGTGTTTATATAGGGTGGTGAAGAATAAGACCTATAGCCCAAGAAAATATAGCATTTTATGTAAATTAGCTGGGGAACTTCTGGCTATTTTCCTGTTTGTTACTTCAAAGAAAATTCGGCAATTCCTATATAACAGTTTTATTTTCCCAATTTTACTAGCATCTGTTGTTTTTTGGAAGTATACTTACATATTTTTCTGGGCAGACTGGGTCTATTGGAGTGATTAATGCAACAGATTACTGCTTACTAAAGGTTTTTCAGAGGATCTGGAATTACACATTTTGTATCAGAACTAATTACTTTTCAATCAGATTCTGGCAGTAGCCGTTTCCAGATTCTTGTCCTCTGTTGTTGTTGTTTTCTGTTAGTCATCAGCTTCTGCAAAACCCAAATGACAAATTTATTAACAGTCCAAAATCTCTAGATGTAAAATGGAAATCAGTAAGAATATTTGCAAATAAAGATTATTTGTGTGAGAAAGTTGCAGGATTGGGTTGCCTAATGTTTGAATATGGGGCAAAACAAAGAAACATGACTTGCTGTTGCAGACAACTCTGTCCTCACTAGCATATGTTATACGCCTAACAGCGGGCTTTTAGAATATGTAAGACCTGTTTTCTCTAGCCTCATCTGAGGTCAGTGTAAAATTCTTTCCTCCTCAGCCCACTTTATGCAGTAATGTGTTTATTCTGTACACATGTTCTCTGAAGTCTGGGCTCCTACTGTGTGCCCAAAGCTGCTCTGCTGTTCACAAAAATCTAAAAAGATTCATATAAATTCTTCTCACTCTTCTTTATCAATACACGTGCAGATTCATTGCTTTTCCAAGGGACTGCTGAGACACACAACAGCAATCTAAAAAAATCCTCTATTATGCCATGAGCTCCAGTAATCCCTGTCAGTACACAGTAATTCTTTGTGATAGTGGAATGTAATATTATAACAGTATTTTATAAGCTGCATGTAGATTAAGATTATTGTTAATAATGAAGACAATATTTTACATTAATCTTTAGATTTCTTTTTCTGTGATAGCATGTTTTATTAAAAAATAAATGTTGGGCATATCCAAATCAGTTAAATGATTACAGTAGCACTCTATTGCTTGTCATTTCCTCAGTGGCATCCATGGAAAGGAATGTGCCTTTCTCAATAAATAAAGATATAGGTCGGTGTGCATGTGTACACACGTGTATATATTTATAGCTTGAAAAAAAGCATAACTACATATGTGTATGTAATTTGAAAAAGCATATGTATGTGTTTGTGCACATATATGTGTACAAGTGCAGTACATGTGGTAATGACGTAGAGAAGTGTTGAGTGATACTTTAAATGTAAAGCTTGTGACAGAATGCTGCAGAACTGAAGCAAAGAGTGACAAGCTACAGGGTTTTTATACACATTGTTACCAGTCATGGTAACTAAAGAAATATATCTCTCTCTCTTTCCCTCTAGGGTTTAGGGATTTGTGTGAATCATGTCCTTCTTTTCTAGTAAGAAGCCTGCACAATATATGCAGGAAACCAATTCTTGCCATTCTTGTTAAGGAGACATGATTTGTGGTTGTTTCTTTGTCCCTTGAAGAAGTTTGTTATTTCATTCATGGATTGCTTGCTAGTCATTTTACTGGAATCAGGATTTCACTGTTTTAAATCAGAACTTTTGTCTAAACTCATGGTTAGGGAAGTTGACAGGTGAATTTGTGTTGGCCCAAACTATCTCAGGTGCAACTGGAAAGTTTCTCTAATTTTTCAGTTAGCCTTCTGTGGATTGCTGAAGCACATTACAGACCAACTCTGCTCACCCCTGCCATTAAATATAATTCTTAAGCGGGGGGGTTGGCCGTGGTGCAGCAAGGGGAAGGATGTCAATGAAGTTGTTTAACAGGTCTAGAAACTACTGGATGCAATGATGGTAAAACAGAGTTTTAAATTTAAGATAATTCTAGGAAAGTATAGGGAATACCATTACCTGTTTGCTCTCTGTTCAAAATATGTGCACCTCGTTATTTGAAAGAATAAATAAATTTTCACTACAGAGTGAAAATGTGTCTTAAGGAAACTAGCTGAAAACAAAAAGTCCCGTACATTTCTCAATAAAACTCAACTCAAGGCTTCTGAGATTTATTTATTTTTTAAGGTCTAAGTACTACCACATTCACATTGCTGTTTTTCATATTATTCCCAGTTAAGCTACTCAGTTTGCTCACCTGCAGTGAGGCCAGCCCAACAATATTCCTGTGTATTATGATTATTTTCTTTTCAGCAGGATGGTCTCTGCTTAAAGGGCAAATGGTTGCAGTAAGCCAGTCCTGTCAGTTAGCAATTATGAAGTGTCAAGTGGTTCCAGTAAAAGGCAAGATGAACTCTGGGCTGTGGTGTTGGTCTGTGAGTTGGCTCTGGGAAATGGAGAGTGAAAGGCTCTTATAGCCTTTGTTAGTCAAGAGTAGAGTTTTATTTTACAGAGTTTCACGTTGTAGGGAAACAACCTGAAATGATGTTTGGCATGGAGCTGGACCACCTTGGGTTGGGGCGGAAGCCTGCAGATTATGTCTTTTTCCAAACAGCATGTGTAAGACACTAAAAAATCTATATTGCCATTAGTTTTAAAGTGATTTGCCTCAGTTTAAAATGCCAAAAATGGGATCTTGGGAGTGCTAAGAACACTGACCAAAACTTCCAGGGTATCTCAGATGTGTGATCAAAGAAATTCAGTCCCCTTAAGCGGAGACTTTACTGATTGTTCTGGGAAGAGCCTGTCTTTTGTTAATGTAGCCAATGCGTAAAGCAGGAGTCATAAAAACTATTACTTTCTAGACTCTGACTGGATTGTTAAAAACAATAATCATACCTGTTGTTATAAGGTTCTTTGTTAGATTTGGGGAACCGCTTGACTCCCTAGTTAAATTCACTGAAGCATTTCCAGCATGAAAACTTGAGCCAGCAGAGATTTTCCATTATCCTGTTATGTCATGACTGACTTCAGTTTTTACAGTTTCTATGACAACCGTGATTTTTGATTGGTAAAGAATAAAGTGCTAAAAGATTTTTTTTTTTTTGACTGTACGGTATTTTTCCATCAGAGGAGTAGAGTGAAAACATCAAGATACTTTTCGCTAATCAGTATTGTAATTGAATTGCTGACTAAATATGGATACCTGTTTGTGGCAGACTCCACATACACTAATTTTTCAGATAGAACAGATGAAAAAATAGCCCTATAACAGTTGCCAAATAACTTTCTAGAGAATTAATGATAATTTATACTTGCAATTTAAGACATTCTTATTTTTCAAATCATGTAGATATTTACATTCCCATTTTAAACCTTAAAGGAATCTACTTATCAAGACACGGCTCAAAGCAACACACAGGGTTGTTTTCTGAGATTCTTTGGCAATTTTTGCAAGTCATCAGCAAAATGTTACTTGGGAACTAATGATGGAATTTCATAAGGTGAAAGTCAAAAAAAGGAGAGAGAGGGGAACAAGAACATGACTTGATGGATTATAAGAGAACAGAGAGAGGGGTCAGAATGCACTAGTGAACAATTAGTGGTTACTGGGGAAATACAGAGAGGAGCTGATAAAGAGCTGATCAGGGTGGGAAGATGGCTTGTTGACTATGTTATGTATGAAGGAAAAGAGAGAAGGAGGTTCCCTGCGATGAGAGGAGCTTGACAAGCAACAGGGTGTTTTTCAGTAAGAGTAAGAAAGCAGTGGTAACAGATTTTACTTGGTAAATATGTCAGTTTGTAGAAAGGGCTACAGATTGGCTGGCTCATAACTGGGAAAAGAGGGAGGGCTAATGAACAGAATGAGAATGAGCCAGTTTATCAAGATCAAAGGAATTTAATACTCCAGCAGTTTGCAAATTCTTAGTCAGTGAAATTGACTCATCCTTTTTCACTACATTGATGTGTGTGGAACATATTTCAAAAATACATTAG
The DNA here is from genome assembly GCA_026212715.1 of Elanus axillaris. Lineage (NCBI taxonomy): Eukaryota > Metazoa > Chordata > Aves > Accipitriformes > Accipitridae > Elanus > Elanus axillaris. The sequence goes on along the minus strand of JANZLQ010000001.1, from coordinate 32,631,582 downwards.
AAAATCATTGGGAAACGCTGACTGGGATTCTGTAGCACTTCCAGATCTGTTCTGTGTTTGTTAGTTAAAGAAAAGCACCTTGCGTTAAGAACATGTGTATAAATCCTGTCTGTATTCAGTAGTATGTACAGTCAGCAGGTCTGGAACTATCTTTTGCAGGCAAATAGGGGATCCTTAGTTCAGAATTATGCTAACACAATGAATTAAATAGTATTTGCTAATTGGTTCTTGTCCGTGAGATTTGCTAAAAGTTCAGTATGATGGGTGGATTTTGTCCTTGATTTGTGATGCAGAATAAAAATTAGATGCACAATTGGAGTAGGATACCAAATTGAGTCTTAGCCACTAGTTTTAGACTTTTTATAGCAGTTGATGTCTGTAGATGCGATTACAATATGCAAAATAATTTTAATTTACAGTCTATAGATACAATGTGAAGTTTCTCTTTTCTCATCTGTGATATGTGCATGCAATTTTGGAAACACAAAGTCATGATGACCATGGCTTTCTTGCAAAGAGGAATGTACCCAAGCCCACAGTCTAAAATCCTTTTGGTGGTTCTTCTTTACAGCTAATTTCTATCTTGGATCTGAACTATTCTTGGCCAACATCCTTTTCTAGAGAAACCACAAGACTGGGATGTAGATGGGCTTTATTTTAATGAAGACTTGCTCCGTGGTCTTTGGCAAATAATACGGAATTTTAAAATGTGTTTCTAAGGGTGAAAACCTTAAGATGTATTGGGTACTAAAAGTAGCTGACCTGCTCTTCAGACATGAAGAAGCATTATGACAACGTGGATACCAGTGAAAGCTGTGGGTGGCCTGATACCACTCCTTTAGCTTCTGTAGGGAAATCATTGATGGATCAGATCACAAAGGAGGGAAAAATGGATTTTTCTGTTACCAGTTTATAACTTATAATAGCTTCATTTTTGTTAGAAAAATTTTCTTCATGCTTGCTTTCTCAAGACTGTTCTATCCTAACACTAGCTTTTATTCCTAGTTAGAGTCCCAGTGGCCTTTCAGCAGCTTTCTTTGAATTTGCTTTATGTGCTCTTCTAAATCAAACGAAGATTCAGAAAGACTATTACAATATCCTCTCTTCTTATCTAGTGCCATGTTTTGTTTCATATGTTTAGTACATAGCTTGTATTTTATACTGGCTTACAGCTTTTACTGCCAGTCTTTAAAGATGCTGTCGTGGTTTCAGCCCAGCCGGTAACAAAGGGCCACGCAGCCGCTCGATCACTCCCCCCGCCCCCCTCCGGTGGGATGGGGAGGAGAATCAGAAAGAGAAAAGGGGAAAAAAACCTGGAACCTCGAGGGTTGAGATAAGGACGATTTACTGGGGCAACACAAAAAGAGAAGTTAGAACAATAACGATACAAAT
>JANZLQ010000001.1:32605234-32615652 GCA_026212715.1 Elanus axillaris | reverse complement strand
TCTAGCGAAGAGGGGGGGGGAGTGATAGAACGACTTGGTGGGCACCTGGCGTCCAGCCATGGTCAACCCATCACAGGCATGTAAAAATAACTGTTACAAGATGACAAGTAATGTCTGGTTTTTTTCTCTGTAATCCTAGGTCTTTGAATCCACCTTTGTTTCCTGCTTGACATTTAAGATACTCAGCTTCTAAGGCTATATATCAGAGAGCCTTTTAAGGCTATATATCAGGTTATATACAGCTTTTAAGGCTGTTAATGCTGTCATTATTGTGGTGTGATAATCTAAGCATAACCACCTGGCAAGGTTTCTGGGGAAATTAGTATTTTTTAATTGGATTAACTTTTGCAGTTAGAAAAATAGGCAGGCTTTTGTGTGTATGACCCCTTTCTCATTCCTCAAAGGGTGCAGTTTTCCTAGTCATCTCAGCTTGTCTACTCAAAGATACTGCTTTTCTCTGCAAACTTTGCCTATGTCATTGCTTGACACACTGAACGTCATGACAAGTCTAGCAATTGTTGATCTGCGTCTGTTCCAGTATGATTATGAATTTAATTTTTTTAAGAGTTGTTTAAAACTGCAGGAAGGGAATAAAGGAATAAGATGATCAGCACAGAGTATGCACCAGTTTGCTGGTTTAAGTGTGTTACAAGCTAAATATGAGGACTTTTCAGAATTCTCACAGTGCTGGAGATAGTAAGAAAACCGCAGGATACACGATGCACAGTTATGAACTCCTTGCCATTGTAAAAGATGCAAAATACATTTTCTGTATGTAAATGAGGCCACTGCTGCCTCAATCCAAGATACCCAGGGCAGTGAGAACATCTTTTGCTCTGGAAAAGTAGAACAGTTGGCCCTGGCAAATCTTTATACTTCTTGAAATCTTAAATGATTGAAGTCTGCGTTTACGATCCTGTATCCTGGAGACTTACATAACTGCTACCGACAGTGGACTTAGGGCAGAAGGAGGGCAGTTCCAGGCAGGCAGCTGGAGCAGTGGTAGGGTCACTGAAATCTGCCCAACCCAGGAGATGGAATGAGACAGACAAGGACCTTGACTTCATGCTCTTCAGTCACAAAACTGGTGAGTTCCTCTATGAGCTTGGAGCTGTTGATCTGGTAAAAGTCTGTTAACAGCAAATGACAGCTGGTGCTGTCAGCTTGCATCTTTGCTGTAACCTGGAAGGTCAAAACAGACACATTGACTACACTCTTTCTAAATATCTGACAAGACTAGCATTGTATCCACTTACCATAGCAGAAATAAATGGGGTCCTTGTGTTCCTAAAAGGAAAAATACTGTGATGGAGACAGTATTATCCTTGGTGCTTGAAGATGCTGGGCCAAAGGGATAAATCTGGTTGAGAAACCACATTCATTGCAGGGATGCCAAAAATCACACTGAGGTAGTAATACCTTCTTTTGTGCAACATAGGAAACTGTCAGATGATGCAGCTTCCAATCAGGTGATATCAGTGGTGCCTACAGTCCAAGTTTGTCTGCACCCTAAGTTGGTGAGCCTTATTCAAAGTATTTGAATATAATCCTGCTTGGAAGTCTTATTTTTTTAATCTGTTTGCTGGAAACAATGTAGAATAATGATTTAAAAAACAAACAAACAAAACCAAAAAAACTTTCATCCACTGAAAGTGCACCAACACAACAGAAGAGGCTGAAAAAGCTGCAGTCTTTAGGGACTGTAGCCTGACATACTCAACCCATGGCTATTGTACTTCAGTCTAGGTGATAAGTGTATCTACTGAATACTGTGAACAAAAATCTAACTGAAACATTAAGTCCTGCAGCTAGTAGGTATCAAGCAGTTTAATTAAAAAAATAAATTAATGAAGTTTTCTGAAATAGTGATATCTTGAAAGACATTTGGGCTATAAAAATGCTATAAAAGTCTTAATTTAGTTGTGGTGGCTTTTAGGTAGAACTCTGATAGTTCAGTCACTTGATAACTGCTTCTACAAAAGAACTTCCAAACTTGAGCATGTTGCAGAAATGTTGATCCTTGCACAGATTCAGGGCATGTGACTACTGCCATTATCCTTTGTACTCTTGGAAAGTTAGTCTGAAAACACAGTGTGTCTTTGAACACCAGTTGAAAAATGTGTAATCAAATTGTAAATCAGCAGTCCATTTTGGTCATTGAAGTCATGGATTTATATGAGTGCATCCTAGACCTGTCCACTGATTTGCTAGTATGAATGTGTTATTTAAATACTGCAAATCGATCTTCTTATGTGAAAGAAATGGCAGTTAGTGTTCCTTAGAAGGCATATTTCTGAATTGGAGGGGCTTACTTTCTGAGGCTTTAGAACATTTCAATGACATAGTAGAAAGTTTGCTGTAAGAGTATAGTGGTTCAGGTTCTAGCTTGATGAAAATCTTGTATATATGCTATGAAATTTATTTTGGATGCTAAAATATATGGTGAGATTTTTAATTTAATTTCTTTAACACTGATTTCAGGGGAAGTGAAATCATTACTGTGGTTTTAGGGCCTGATCAGAGGAATCTCCTGCAAATACTTTTACTTTCTTAATGTTGTCTGCTGTCATGGAACATATGGGGGAAAAATGTGTTGTGTTCTACTGGTAGAGAAGACTCACATAAGCAATAAAATTCCCAGTGCTGTGCTGATGTTATCAGTGATGCTGGTACACACACAATGAAGTAAATAAAAATTATTTTCAAGCTCTGCTGGATACACGTAAGGGAAAGAAATCAATGCTGGCCAAATGGAGATGGACAGAATTATTAAAGGAGAATCAGCTTCTAGGCTTTAAAGGTTATTTGAAACAGTGAAAAGTTACCATACAACCTAGAATTTAGTGTCCTTTTAAGTTTTAAATGACAGAGCTAAGGTGGTATGTAGGATGTACAAAGGTGGGAGGAAGTACTGCAGCAGGTTCACCTCCTGTGGAATGAGATCTTAAACTGATGTTTAGCAATTTAAGGCAGACACCTTATTTTAGAATTTAGGTATCTTCTTGTCTATAAGATTTAAAGTCCACTATGTATTTTATTCGAAGTAGTGCATTGAAAATGGCTTGTGTTGTAAGTTCGGATGCTCTATAAACCAACTCCTATAAAATGTAAAAAATTTTTTACATTGCTGCTTAGATCTATCTGTGTGTGTTATATTTTTATTTCTGTCTCTGCTCAAATTAAAATACTTGTGTTTATGGTAGACAGGAACAAATTAAAAAATTGTAACAATGAGATTCATCTCCCAGTGGAAGATAAAAACTGAAGAGCTTGTCTGCTCCACTGTGGAAATTGTGAAAGCGAGGAATGAGGCAATGTTGCTTGTTTAGCAACAGTGGTGCTTTAGAAAGTTCTGTTGATGACAAGTCCAGTAAGGAAAGGTGGTCTACTTCCTTCTGACTGGATTTTACTCCTGTTTCAACTGTGTTGACTCAGTAAACTTCTTTTTGGTTTACTGTGGTATAAGGGGGACTAGAAGAACCAAATAGTTGGAGAAAAAGAAAAAGAGAAAATACTAGCTATCATGTTTGCTTCAAACACCTCTTGATTTTATTTATTTTTAAACTTCTTGCTGGTCAACAGCCAAATGAAATTGTAAGTTGGAAAATGATACTATGACAAAAGGTGTGCTTAGTAACCAAGCAAGAGAAAAGGGATGGAGTAGGGAGCATGTCAGTTAATTAAAACCAGAAAAGCACCTTTGTTTCTCCTGTTAATGTCTTGCAATTTCTAACCGCACCAAGCATAGCTCTATGTAGTTCTGAATTACTCCCTGGCATGGATCATGTTGCTATGTCTGAGCTGTCATGGAAACTGGCTGGAGCAAAGCTGGTTTATGAAGCACGTATGAGACAGCACAGGCAATCTCTCTTCTTAAAGTATCTGCCTTTTTCTAAGTCTTTTTTTTTTATTCTCTTTTTTTTTTTTCTTTTAAGAAGATAACAAGCAGTTTGCTCTTTAAAATAGAACTTTGTTTTATTTGAGAAACTCCATGCTTTGCTGGTGTTTTGGACAATCGCTGTATCAAGCATTACAGCAACACACAATTAATTGTTTCGATTGTTCACATCATCTAATGCAGCAGCAGTCAGGAGATTGTTTTGCCACTTGGCTATACACCTCTCAGTACGTTAATTTGCCTGCCAAAGTCAATATGTTCTTTGATTTTGGTAGTTAACCAGCAGTTTTGAGAGAGGATGTGGAAGGAAAAAGAAACCCTGTATGTTTACTACAGAGCAGTGTTTTTGTTTGTGTACAGTAGCTCTTCTAATGCATACTACCATTCAGTGGTAGTTTCAGAAATCTGAAAGTAAGTGTGCTTTACTCTGAGATTATCACCCTGGTGAGAAAGTTTGTTTTATCTTAGAAAAATTGAGGTATTGTAAGATGTAGCAAGCATAAAGATGTATCATTAGAACAGAGGTTGCATTCAAGAGGTGTTGTGCTAAAAATCATTAGGAATTGGTATGCCGTTGTATACCTCATAGTATGTGTAAGGAGAATTCCGTTACTCTGTGCCTGCTCTGCACTACATGATTTAGGGAGTTGTTCCTGGTCATGGAGATGCTTTTTAAGAGTCAGAAAGAAAGGAAACTATACATGGTGCCCTTCAAATTGACATGACAGGGCAAATTTGCCAGAAGTAGAAGTGAAGGGTGGTACTGGCAGCCTTACCTTGACATTCTAGGGGGTCATTGTATGAAGTTTGGAGATGAGATTGCTAAGGTGCCAGAAATCAGAACAGCTTCTCACAGGCCTGTCCTTCAGTTACAAGCTGCTTTCTTCATCTGTCTGTTGAGCTGAGGTTGTCTTCTTACCTTTCAAACAGATTTTTGTCTGTTTTCCTGCATTTCCTGAACTAGGCTCTTATTTCAAAATATGGTTGTACTTCTTTGTTGAAAATGTCATTTAGGAATATTTGTGTAATTCAGGAACCCAAAGTATGTTATTCTTCCTGGCAGGCTATTGAAAACCATCAAGTTCCAGTATTTGGAGCTGAGTAGTCAATGTGGCACTACCTGAAGATAGTTTAGCTGTGACTGTGATATACCCAGAGAAAGCAAGACATTTGGGGCCAGGTTGAGGAAATTTATTTGATTAAATTATATTTGGTCTGGAAAGAAATATGTAGAATTCATATGTAAGATTATCCTATTCCAGTGTTACTGACAGTAACTCCAAATGGAGATCTTTAATTAATGCGACTGTTTTTTCTCATAGACATGCATTTTTAATTCTGTAGAACAGCTTCTGTAATAGCCGAGTTCCATGGGAAGTTTGCAGCTGTGCCTCATCCTGAGCTCAAATTAGAGGAGTTTGCATGGGCAAGGTTTATAGGTTTTACCAAAAGAGTGATTATGAACCATCTACTTCCCAACCTGAAAGCCAGTGCTGTGGCATTTGGAGTTGCTGCTGCTGTAGCTCATAAAATGCGAACCATGCTGTTTGTAAGAGCTGGAGTAGAACATGCATGGTCCACTGAACATGTTTCATAAATCCTGGACTTCAAATCTTTTTTGGCACTAGACTGCAAGAGAGTTTCAGCAAAACCCTCTTTTTCTCAGCTGGTGTGGAAGTTGTATTTCTGGTGTACTTGGAGAAACAGGAACTTTTGCATTCTGTTGCAAGGTACAGGTTTCAGCCCTTTAGAATAACAAGGCATTGAGTGCAAGTTGCCTCTTTTTGTTTCATGAAATTGAATGGTGCTGTCCCAATAATTGTTTTGATTCATTTCTGAATCATCCAACTGTGATGGAGGATACTGAACAGCAGATTAACCTCAATACCTAACAAAATAATTTAGTTGTATAAAGTGGGAATGTTTTGAAGTTCAAATCATAGGCTTAGTCTGTTTTGTGATATATGGCTGTTTTGTGGTTGTTGCTGTTGTGGTGTTTTGTTGTTGTGCTTTGTTTTGTTCTTTAATGCTGTGCAAGATCTGTATTTCAGTGCGTATAACGTGTAAAGTTTAAATGCAGATAGGGTAGAATAAACTAGGCTTTACATAATTATTCCTTACTAATGATGGAGATGATTCAGAGTCTGAATTTCCTTAGCAGTTCCCTTTTGCTGTAGCTTCTGTGGAGTGGGAAAGTATAAGAATGTTCCTGTGAATTGTTTTTCCTACAAAGCAGATGTGGGATCTGACAGTTTATCCTTATTTACAGTTTGTCAGCAGGTTCTTGATTCTGGTTTTGTGTGGATTCACAAGGAACCTCTTACTAGACAGGAGAGAGTCCTTGCTTGACTCCCATGGGAGACCTTGGGTAGAAGAGACTGCTGAGCATTTGCATATCATTTGTTGTTTCAAAGAGAGGTGAATTTGGATTCTCCTGAAGAAGTCCTGTCTGTTACAGGGTGGGTACCAGAAAGTATTGTCTCCTTTGGACCTCTTCCTACTAGAGGGTGACAAGGGAGGTCTGGGTTCATGGTACTGTGAAACTCTTGGGTGATTTTAACTCCTTTCCTGGTGGCAAAAGGACACTTCCTCAGTAGCGTGTTTGGGCAAAAATTTAACAAAATGGCTCTGACAAGTATTTTCTTCCATTTAGTAAACCTGGAAGAAGAGAGTATGGGATAGAATATAATTTAGCTACCTAAAAATGTCAATTTAGAATTAGGAAATCCCAAATTCCACTATGGAGGATTGAAGCTCCCCCCCCCTCCCCCAACCTTGAAGAACTGATTAACTGAGCCTGCCTTCTGTACAGCATGAAGGCTGCTTGCTGCTATTGTCTCCTGCAGAAACAACACTTTCCTGCTAACTGGTTTAACTGTATCCTGTCCTTGAACATGTTTTCCTCTAACCTCCTTTCAGGATTTGAGAAGCGCTCCATAGTGTATATAATGACACGCAGAAAATGTGACAATAGTGCTCTTTTCCTGATCACTTTTTGTCTTTCCATCTGTGAAACATTTGGTTTTTCTTTTTTCCCCCTAGTGCTACTGCAGCAAAAATGCCTGCCTTTTGTTTATGTCTTCCTACACTAGCATCGTGACATCATCAACGATAGTGCCAGGGGAAAAAAATATGCATAGCTCTAGCTAAACCAGCTGTTCGTTAGCAACCCATCTAGTCTGCTTTCGTTTCTTCTCATTAACGTATATGCTGCAGTGTTTTCCTGCTTAAGAGATGTAGAAGGTTCTCAGCCACGAACCATCTGCTCAGTCCGTGTCTTTGGGTAGATAAAAATGGTGGCACTTTAAAATACACTCATTCTTAATAATGGAATTTTTTATTAATCAAAATGAATGTGAGACTCTAGAAGATATTCATCACTGGGTTTAGTTGTGGGTAATTCTGAATCCTTTACTACTCATCTTTTATAATTCAGTGTAATCATAGAGACTGCATATCAACTTTTAGAAAACCTTATTAATGCACAATGAGCAAGATGCCGAGAACAATAAAGAAACGGAGAGTTTTGTCATTGATTTGCATGACGACACAGTAAAGCACGTGCATCTGCGTTCGTCACGCTTGTCCCTTCTTCCATGCCAAATCAATGGCCAAGCTTCCTCTGACTTCCATAGGATCAGAATAATGCCAACAATGAGCAACAAGCTGTCATTTATTCTAATGAGGGAGATCTTAGAGTCAGTAGGTATTTCGATTGTGGAATGTTAATGAGAAACAGTTTCTTTTTGCCATCTTGTATTTTCAAAATGCTATGAATTATTCCAGAGATAATCGACTGTTTCATAGAATAGCTGCATCTTTCCAATGTTAATATTACAGTTAATTATGTGTTCAGTACCAGTTTTCAGGGTGGAGGAGAGATGTTAATTTATCATCAGTAGCTGTATGTTAAGAGTTTTAAATTAGAATATTTGGGAATTCATTCTGCAGTAGGAGTTAAGCTGTCTCCAAATATTCCAAAATGGATCCCTGATACCGATAATGTGTCAGTGAAAAAAAATCATTAAATAAGCTATCTTCTTATATAAGTGCTTTTGTAATTTTGAATGTAGATATTAACTTATTCCAGTATAAATAGGTAAATATTTAGGTTTTATTTTAGGTAAATATTTTTATTTTAGGTAAATACTAGTTTTTTAATGAATATAAAATATTATTTAAATTTATAAATTTGTGTTTAAAAAAAACCCCAAAAACCCAAACCAAACCAGCCAGCCAACCCACCCCCACAAAAAAACCGCCAAGTATCACCAACTATTATCAAGAAGAGATTAGACTTCATTGTACTATATAATTTGTCATTTGGATTTGAGACTAATCCTTGCTCAAATGGCCAGTTCTTATTCACCTGAGTAGTCTCAGTGAAACCAGCAAAACTAATTTTATGACCAAAGATTACAGGATAATGCCCTTGACTGATGAGACAAATTTATATCAAGGAGCTGCTTTTTAGGAACAATTTTTCATTCAGAAGCTCATCCTCTATGTAAAGGATAAACACTGGCAAATTAAACGTTGTCAAAATATTACCTTTTCAGAATATTAATTTCAGTGTGCACTGTGTGTGGAACGATGCAGACAATGCACGGATTTTGCCACTCCCCACAAGGAAAAACTACTTTTAACAAGTCTCTTGAATTTCGGCTTGAACGGTGTTACGATGGGAGTAATAATAATAATTAAAAAAAAAAAAAGAAAAAAAAAAGTTGAGGGGATTTCCGTAACGGCTGCTGTCTTAATGAGCTAAGGAAGCCTTAGAAATTGTTATTCCTTCCTCATAGTAGACCTCAGCTGATAAAAATATCCATAGCTGGCGAAATCAGTGGCATGCCTGGCTTTCTCAGACAAAACTCCCATGTGATCACACAGGCAGCCTCAGTGAGCCTGAAGCTGCTCAGCAAGCAGTAGGTAATGAGTCTTTGTGCAGAGCAAAGCTCTTGTGGCTGAACAATAAAGCATATGGTACCAGCAATAAAACACAGTGCTGGGAAATTTAAGAAGATTCTGCTGGAACTAGAAGACAGTGAATATGTCAAACATTATAAAATGATGATCAATCTGGTTTGGTTCCCAATTAATAAAAACAGTGCATGGATTGGAAAAACAACAATTTGAACAGGTCAGTTGTTTTACAGATTCTTCACACACTTCAGTATTTTAAATATAAGCGGGGTTTTTGCTATTTCCTTATTAGTAGTAAAGCCAGTTTTTTTTGCATTTTGTTGTAAGGTGGGATTGGAAGGATGCACATCAATATGATACCAAGCTAAATAAATTGTGTAAGTTCCGTGATCAGATTAATTGTAAAAATGTTTTTCCTATTATTCCTATGCAATTCAAACTTCAATTGTGCATGAAAAACTGGATAGCAAGTAAAATTAAATTTATGGTAGATGGATCATTTACCAATATCATAAAATACTTAGTAACAACAATCTTATTATTCTGCCATGTCTTTGAGGCTAATTCTTTCTCAGGAAGAAATTTGTGGCGTCTGTGTTTGGTTAAAAATAATGTAACATTGGAGCCTAGCTAACAGTGGACTTACCATTTGTTTTCTTCCTCCACATTTTTCATGGATAATTTTGAAAGTGGTGTTTTGTGTTATTTTTAATGCAGTTGTATGCATACAGGAAAGACACTTTATAACCCTCTGCATTTATTTCACTCTAACTTTAATGCAAAATATGTTGTTTTTCAAGCAAGTATTTATTTCTCCTGGTAGTTCTTAGTTAATTATACGTAATATTTTTATTTTTTGAAAACTGCCCTGAAGATTTCAGTGGCCTGTGTTTGTCTTACAGAGGACAGAGATACAATTTCTCTGTCGTATCACATTACATCGAAATTAAAGGTGTTGTGAAAGTTTTTATCCATAAATCCCTTTATAGCAGTGTTTTTCTCTTTTCTCCAGCACTCAGAAATCATGCACTAGATGCGCTGGCCGTGCCTCAGAGAAACAGATCTGTTGGTTTTTGGAGAGTATTTCAGCAGTAGGGAGATGGAGCCTTGGAAAAGCGATTGGGGAAATAAACCGCAGAGAACAGGAAGTCATTTTCGTGCGGACTTGCGGTTGCAGCCGAGGGAAGTTCCCTGCACAGACCCCTCTGAACAGCTTCAGGGCGTTGATTTTGCTCCCGCGAGCGCGGGGCAGCGGCCGGGGCGGCGGCCGGTCCCCGTGAGGCGGGCCGGGGGGCGCCCGCCGCTCCTCCGGCCGCGCTCGCGTTACGTTCGCGCCGTTTCACTATTGTGTCTGCGCGGGATGCTAATTCACGTGGGTGCGCTGAAACACGCCGTGCATAAATTAGAACCATCGCGTCCCCCCGAACTCCCGGCCCTCTTCAATTAAAAGAAGGAAAAGGAAGCCCGCATTCAGGCTGCAGAGCCGGCGTGGGAAGTGGTGTGGGGCTTCTTGGAAACCGCTGCGGCGGGCTGGCTCTCGCCCGTTTTCGGGCGGGGGGCGGCGGTGCAGGCGGGCGCTGCCGCCTGCCACTGGTGG
>JANZLQ010000001.1:32576731-32599668 GCA_026212715.1 Elanus axillaris | reverse complement strand
TTACCAGTTGTTCTATAAATTCACTATTTCCTGCATTCAGTAATTTGTCGTGTATCTTATGGGGGGGGGGGTATGTGTGAATTTCCCTCATCAGTGTTTAGTGGTGAAATAATATTACTGCTAAAAATCTCCAGGGTTTTTTAAATAAGCATACTGGTTTTCCTGGTTGAATAGATACACCATGTATGGTGAAAAGTAAAAAGCAAATAACAGAAACAAATATTAATTTAATATCTTTTGGTTTTAAGTGTCATTTTTTGTTGGCCTGAATGCCTCCTTAGGACTGTCTTGGGTGTGCATTAAACCTGCAGATTGTAACATTGTATGTTGGTTGTGCATTGTCCTTGATTTAGATAGAAAGCTTGAATTATTACAGCCATAAAGCTATTTTTGAGATAGTAGTTTCAAAACATCACAGCCTTCCAGTAGATATTAATAATTTATATTTTCTAGTACCAGTAGTTTTATTGACTCTATTCTCCAGGGAGAATGATGCACTTAAACATCTTTTTACTAATTTTGGCTTCACTTGAGGCCAAGCCTTGAATGAAGTCATGATTTTATTCCCATGCCATTATTCATTTTATTCCCATGCTATATTCATTTCATTGGTGGCAATTGAATGCTGGCTCCTGCTGGCCAATATTGTTTATGTTTATAGGGGCCTGTTTCATACACTTTTCCTCAAATATTTCTGCTAAAAAGCCACAGAGTAACCTCTTAAAGACGTATTTAGGGCTGCCAGGATGCTAGTCTATCACTAAATTGCTACTAATAGCTATGCCAAATTTTTTTTTTTTGGTGTCTTAAACATGCACACAGTCCTGTGAGGGTATTAGAGATTTGGGTTAATGATGTTCTTTCTAATTTTAACACTTATTACAAAGGTAAAAACAAGGTGTTATGGGAGATTTTTATGCTTGGGTGTTTAAAAAAGAGGAAAGAAAATGGAAACAATAAAAAGCCCATCAACCCAGATCTTTCTGATTGGTTGCTTCTAAGTTGTCAGATGCAAAGAGCCAAGTTCATATCGTAAGTTTTAAATAACTTGTTACTGAAGTTGGAAGAACAAGATGTGACTAGTGTAGTATCAAGGACTCCACACCAGTTTCCATGTTCTGCCTCACTGAAAACTTAGATGCTCCTGGAGCTCCTAGGTCTGTGTCAGCGCTTGCGTAGGCATAAGAGAAAGTATTCCTGCAGTTGTGCCTTTTCTTGGGTGGATGTGACAAGACAAAGGCATCGGGCTGGACAAAATTATCTGCCAAGCTGGAATTTCAACGCTGAATTAAGGAGAGGGAAGTTGAAACAGCCTCCATCAGGGAACGTGCTGAGCATGCCTATTGTATAACGCTGCAGCAATACTAAAACGCAAATCGCTGCTGGCTGTGCACAGGCGGTTCTTTAATATCTTAGGATTTGGTGCATAATAGGCCAAGACCATTTTTCTTGCTACCTATGCGATGAATTCTTATTAACAATATTTGTTAAGACATATTAAACATCTACATTGAATGTTTATACATAATTAAATTTTACCAGTGTATGACAGAAGAAAGCCGATGTTAAAGAGCAACAAAATTTGCAGAGCTAAGCAATGGGTAATTGGCAAATAGCATAATTTTTGGCATCATATGACCCTTTACTGTGTGTTTATTTTGATAACTAAAGCAATGTATATTTACACTTCAGAGATGCCTGTTGAAGCTATGAATATATTTCACAAGGGTACTGCAAATGGTCTAACTGTATTAGGGCAGCATTCTGCTTCACAAATTAGTTCTGCTGAGAAGCTGGGTGTATTAGTACAACTGAGCTACTTCTGTGTTTTGTGCTGGCTTGTTCAAAAGCTGAGCTAATGCAAATCCTTAGCTGTATATTCAGATACATAGCATAGATGAGTACTTGCTGCTTGGTAACACTCAACTTTGAGGACACCCATATTTTTTTGTTATCTGTTTTGTTTACCTTCTCCTTTATAACTGGCCTCTAGTGATCGTGACAGTGCATGGCTTTGCTGTTTCATTTGCATTTCTCTTAAACCAGTGAAGGAAACTCGAAACTCGGTATTTTTGGCTCAGAGTCTAACTTCTGTAGGAAGTTAATTTTTTTTTATAACTTCTACGTCAATCTCATCTGTTTTTCTCTCTCCAGTTTTACCTCTTCCATTATGCTGTTACTCAGTCCATATTGTCATTCTCAAAACCTGACTAATTTAGGCAAATTTTCATGTGTTTAGGCACATCTTTGACATTTGAAAGATGTCTCCACTAAAAATTTCAAGTCTTTCCCTTAAAGTTCTTGGGAGTGAGAGAGCTTTTCAACCACTGTACTTGCAAGATATTTTTTTAATACTCATTATTTTTTAACACAGGTAAACCAGTTTATCTCTTTCTGCTTTTTAAATATTTTTGCCGAGTTTAAACATACATGAAGTTACCTATGAAACTTGCAAAGGAGATGAGAGAAAATGGGCAAAAAATGAGAAAATAAGAGCAAGCTTTTCATGTTCCCCTTTCCAGAAGAACCTATTTAAAGGTCAGAATAGCCAGCATAATTGATTCCTGCCAGAGGCAGTATGAATTTATATCTTTACCCTTGACTTGACTTTTAGCCTATATTTATTTAGCCATTTAAATTGTTGTAGCCATTTCTTTTGGCCATCCCCTTGGCAGTCTCATTGTTGACACTTTCACTTCACTTCCTCTGCATTTGAAGTCATAATGGCTGGAAATATTTTTGAAGAAAAGCATGTAGGCTACAACTAAATACTCTGTCACTCTAATTCCAAGTGTTAATGCTTTCTCAGTTAAAGCAAGCCTTGTGTAGTATGAGGTGTATTTCCTCATAGGGCAGTTCTGACTAAGTATTTAAATCATAATCTTGAGATCACGTTTGTTGTGATTGGCAAACTTAATGTTTTAAAGATGTAATGAAGGGTGTTAAGAGAGCCGAATTGATTTTAAGGTGGCCAGAAGGTAAATTAAAGGAATCCAATTGCCTTTTATTGAAGGGGAAAGGGCTTAACGTTCAGAAAAAGAATTTTGAAAATGAACAGCCCAATCTGTCATTCCCCTAGAGATCCTATTATTTAATACATCTGTTTTGTTTTTCAAACATTTCCTTTTCAAGTGTTTTAGAATTGATCAGAATCCCATTGTGTTTGAAACAAGGCAAAATTACAGTGCCAGCAGAGCTCGTTTACTGGTGCAGAGGTCAAGTAACATACTGTAGGGAGGACCGTATGTTTCCTAGCAGTGTCAAGATGACTGTAAAATACCCTGTCCTTCCAATGACTCTCTTTGAGCAGAAATACTTTTTTTTTTCTTGTAGTAAGGATAGGCTGTGGTCATTGAAGACTGCAGATCTTCTGAGTAAGGTTTCAGGATTAGTCCCCAAGTCATGTCCCCTTAATGAAGTAAGCACCAAGGCAATTAGAGGTTAGGTGCCTGAGAGTTAAATGTTTTAATCCCCAATGCCTGGGCCCCCCTTCAGCACCCTTCAACATGGACCCACAGCTCAGCTGTTTGCTGTCAAAGCTCCCTATGCTCCACAGACACAAGCCAGTGCCTGCTCCTTGAAAGCATGTGTGTAAAACCTTCCCTTTCAAGAACTGAGCATAGGTCACTCTTCCTCTTAAAACATCTTTCTTGTAAAGATCTGCTGCTGGATGGATGTCCTGTAATTTACACAGTAGTTCAGCGGCTAAGGAGCTCACCACGACAGTGGAGAGCTGAATCTGTTCTTCAATAATTGCTGCCTCTAAGCTCTAACTTAGCGGAGAGCAAGCACCCTAGTCCTTTGCTTAGGTGGAGACCATTTCACTGTATAGAAAATAATGCCAAGATATGTAGCCCAGAGAGACCGTGCACAGGGAGCATGCCAAGTGCTGTACTGTGTCTGCTGGCCTTTAGGTACACAAACAGTCACTCATGGGTTTGGGCCTGGCCCAACCTTTCCATCCCTGTTCCTCCTCAACATGTGCTCTGCACTCATACTCTTTTTTTCCTCTTGTTCCTGGACACCTTGCTTGGAAGAACACCAAGTTTCAGGCTCCCAGGGAGACCTGGACATGAAGATTTTCAGGCACTTCAATTCTCTGTGACTTCTGGGTATGTGCAGAAGCAGCCTTTATGCTAGGGGAACTTCAAAGTGAGACCGCAAAAAAGCTCACATGCCTTTGAAGAAGACAGTTTGGTGACAGCTGGGCAGACCCTTCTAGGAAAGGGGTTTTGATCTGAGGACTGGTCAAAGACAAGGGCATTGGAGCCATTTAAAAGTTACTGGTTTCTCAATGGAAAGCAGCTGTTTCTCAGTGGACAGGCAGTAGTCAACCATTCGTATGCCCCTGTGCCCTTGCAGGGGGTAGGCTGAACAGGTGTAACTGTGGTGGCAAGGTGTACCTTTTGGGGTTGCACATCGTTCCCCTTGCTTTTGTTTTCTGGTCCTAGGGAATCTGGCAGCAGTTCCCAGAGCAGACTCAAGATTGCTGTATCAGGGACCAGTGCACCCCGTATGTTACTCTCAAGAGTTGGATACCTTCTGATGCGAATCCATGTCTTGTTCTGGGAATCATTAACTCAGAATTGGGAAGAATCTGTTTGAATAGCAACTGAGTCCACAAGTGTTTTCAGACCCACACAGGTTTTTGCTCACATTCTCTTCCTTGTTCTGGCTGATGAACACTTTAGTTATCACATCAAAAGTGGAATAGTGTCAGCAAGAGGCTGTGCTGCCTTGGGGAGTTCCCCAGAGGCAGGCTGTTGAGGGTTGCACAGCTGTGAGATTGAGAGTGTAGGCAGTAACGTGCCGGGTGCTTTCCGGCAACTGCAGCAGTCGGCCAGACTCCTCAGCATTGGGATGAGTAACTCCATGCTGCAGTTCCATTGGCCTTTCCATTGCCGTTCCCTCCCTGCACACACCCCTCACCCCCCCAAGTATAAAGGCATTTCCTAATTCCGTACAGGATCAGCAGATGTACTGCACCTCCCTTGAATATAATCACTATTGGTGACAGAAACAGAAATACCACTATAAAACAGCAAGAAGACCTCAGTGACTTCTCTTCAGCTATTTCCACTTTGTGGGGAGTACTTGTACGTTTGGAGTTCTAGATAGTACAGCACACTGCTAGACACTGGCATGTTTCTGCTGCTGCTTACTGTCCAAAATAGTGTAAAGACTGAAACTGCTGTGATTTTGAAGTGGCTACAGTTTCAGGAGATGTGTTTTGTTGTGGGTTTTTTCTCCCTAATAAACTAGAGATGGAACGTTGTCTCAGGAGAGCAAGTCAAATGAATTTATAAGAGGCTGTATATGTCATATAGATATAGCAACATTTCAGCCTTATGCTTAGGGGAAATTGACTGCAAGGATGAGGAAGCAGAGCCTTCTATCTGCAGTGGTTGTGGCTGGATTTCTCATCCCATTGCTTTCCACTGAAGCGTTAAATACTGACTACTGCTGGAGACAAGATATTAAACTTGGCACAATCATGTATGCGCTTCTCGGAGCTTTTGCTTCCTAATAGGGGAATGAACTCCCGTATTGTAAAACTTCTGTTATAGTCCTTGTAATTAAATAATATCATAAAAATGTTGTATAATGCATCCATAATTTCTATCTTTGACTTACAAAGGCAAGTCTAAACCTGCCCATAGCTCCCTCCTGGTGTGCTTAGGCGCTGGCAGACAATGTAAAATGCTTTGTCAGCAAAGCAGAACAAGTAATTAGAACTAACTTTCTGTTGCACTGGGATGAAACGATGATATTCTTGCCAGCTCAGTCCCTGGATTTCCTATAGACAGACTTCAGTGTTTGCTGAATTATGATTTTGAATTAGTCCTACAGACTCTGTAACGTGGTGAGCCCATCAATTTTTAATTTTTTTTTAATAATTTTTTTCTTTTTTTGGTAGCTCTTGGCTTCATATACCCACTCTTATCCTGCTTTAGCTTCATATCAGGCCAAAAGTTGGTTGCAAACCTCTCCATGCTGTCACTTTGTTTTTTCCAGGAAGGAAACTGGTGTAGGTGCTTGAATGGAGTGATAGGATACATAGGAGACATTGAAGCTACTTGGTACTAGACCAAATGTGAGCAAAGATACCAGAGGATCTGCTGAAGTGCTGTATTTACAGGGCCAGAACATAACAGCTACATCACTGAGACTATCTCTATATTAATTAAAAAGATAAAAAAAGATGCAGGCTAAGGAAATGTTCTCTGGCATCTGCTGCCAAGAGGCAGGGTGCAGTTCTTGTCCGCAGCAGGTAAGCTGTCAGCCCTCTGCCAAAAGCCAGGTGCCCTCATCCAGCCTGCCTGCTGGGAATGGTTCTGGCACTTGCTTCATCCTGCATTATCCATGAGAGTGCAAGGTGGCCTGGGCCAAAACTTTGAAATGCGCTAATTGTTAAACAGTATGGCCAGTACTGGAGTCTCGGCCTTAACCTTGTCGTCTTTACGAGTAGTCATTTAGCCCAGCATATGCTAGCTTCCTGACAGACTTACTGTTTGTTTTTTTTTTAAACATATAACCATAGAAATGTTGGTTGGAAGTGGGCTCTGGAGGTTATCTAGTCCTATTTCCTGGATGGAGCAGAGTGCAGCTGGCTTGGAATTAATGAGTCCTAAAGGTACCTGCAGGGATTTAAAAAGTTCTGTTTCAGTGAGGAATGTAAATTTCTTTTTTTTTCTTCTTTTTTTGGGGTCTTGCTTTCAGGGGGATTTGGCGGAACCCTGTGGTAAGCCCGTAGTGCTAGGTTGTGTGTCCTCCTCAGCAAGTCTAGCATGTCATCAATCCTAGGCAAACTTTTTGCCTGGATAAGTATCAGCAGGGCTTGCCTCTGCAGTGCTGCAGGTGGCGTGGTGGCAGCGGTGTGTCCTCGCAGCAAGCTCCAGCTCTTCTTGATCTCTCCTCAGTTAGTGAAGGGTACACTTTCTCCTTAATTACATGAAAGTCGTTATATTTCTGCCTCTGCTGCTAAATTTCTGCTTGAATACTTTGCTCTATAAACTTCTACTCAACCTCAGGAATGTATTAGGTGTCTCATTTCTTGATGTGGGAAGGAGAGAGTTTGGGAGGCAGTTGGTGTCTCTGACTGGAGTGGGGAATTTCTGAATTCCAGGCATTTATTGAGCACTAGTTGGTATATGGTCTTTGTGACTTCATTGTCTTTTATCTGTCTGTAATGTTGGAATTTATCAGATGGATTTCATATAGGGGTGATGCGAACACTGCTTAGGTCACGTATATTTGGCAACAGGAACTGTAGTGTTCTGGACAGTTTCTTCTTAGTTAATTCCATCCCTGACTGGGAACATTCCTTCTGCTTGTGGCAACCAAGGGGGGGACCAAGTGATGGTGTTTGAAGAGAAACTCCCATTTTCCCCTTGTTTGAAATTTCACAACATAATCTAGAAATCAGGGATGCTCTTGACATCAAAATGGGGAAAATACTCCCTAAAAAGCAATCTATTACACATTATTCTAGCAAAATAACCATCTCCTTGCATGTCAAGTTAGAGTATGACTTAGAATGTTTTTTTTCTTCCTTATGGCTTCACTGTCTCCTAATTAATCATATCTAATTTCATACTAAATGGTTATTCAAGACTAGAAGTGACAACTTGTTGATAGTTCTAAGTCAAAATTACTTTGGAGGTTATGACTGCATACTCTGCAGTTGGATGTTTCAGTGTCTCATTGTCTTTGTTCCTGTTACAGGTGCATGTGACAGCATTGCAGCTATGAGTGGAATTTTAAAGAGGAAGTTTGAAGAAGTTGATGGCTCCTCACCTTGTTCTTCTGTGCGGGAATCAGATGATGACATTTCTAGCAGTGAAAGTGCTGACAGTGGTGATAGTGTCAATCCATCAACTTCTAATCATTTTACTCGTAAGTACTAAAGTTGTGTATCTAAAGAATTCTTCCTGTTCCTCAAAATAAAATAAATTTTATGGTTAGATAAACATGATGATTTTAAATTGAACGGATGATAATGTGGACTCTCTGTGGTGTTCAGTTTGTGACTTGGTCAAAACGACTTAGGAAACTTGCATCCTTTAGCCTTGTTGTTAACTACATAAAACTATGTGTCACTGTAAAAATTTGAAGTCACTTGGAACCCCCTACCTATTTGCTATTTGAATTATGTGGCTGTTTGTAATTAACACTGGGAGCTATGCTTAAGGTATTTCAAACAGGTACTGTAGGGAAGGTGCTTTAGGTAAGTTTGTTTCTTTTCCTTAGTTAAGCATAGTGCAGCTGTCAGCTATATGCAGTATTGTATTGGTGAGAGTTCTCCTCCAAAGGAAATAATAAGCTTTCTTTTATTTGGAATTGAGCAACATTTTGTATGGGACACATTATTGTAATAGTTTCTGTTCTTCATGTAGGGGAGGGTGTCTCTGTACTAGGCAATGCTTTAGTGTACAGGTAAGAATTTGGTTTTCAGTTAGCAAAGCTACATGTGCAGCATATATATCTAGGAAGAATGAATTTACGGTTTATGTTTGTAGTTACGATACTTATTTTAGGTGGTTATACTGTTTTAACAGTGAACTGTATGTTTTTAAAAAGCAGGGGTTTTCTTCCTTCAACTCTGTTGCATATAGATCTCCCCACTGGAGTTAGTGGCTGTAAAGCTGTTTTCTTAAGACTGTGGACCAATGAGTAGGTGAGGATCCTCATCACTGCCTGTACAAAATGTGATCCTTATAACTATGTGGTTTAGATTGTGGCTAGAAACCTTGTTCGTAGCATGTGATATGAATGTTCTTATAACCGATTTGTCTACCAGATGCTGCTGTGCAATTTGAGCTATGGTTTCAATGTGAGGGTCTGAATCTTTGTTGCTCTAGTATGGAACACTCCTGTGCAAAGGGTTACACAGGCACAACTTTTCATATGTGTTTACATGCAACTATCTCGTTGGTATTTTATGTTTAAGATGCAGTACTAGTAGGGAACCTATTTTATTGAAATGCCACAAAGGAGTAAGTGACCCAGTAAATCTCTTTGGTAATATTAAGAAATAGCTTGGTGACAATATTATCTGCATGCTAACCTTTTAACTTTTGCATCTGTTTAAGGACTTAGATGATTATTCATCATAGACTGGAAGCAGTCCTTTTACATCAATCATTGCCACCCACATAGAAGACAGCAATTTTATTGTGAATACACAGATATACAAAGAAGGCTCGTAATTCAGGGGAGAAACTTGGAAGCTGTAATACATGCATGTAACTATAAGCACTGGTTGTAGATGACACAATAAATAATTTAGTTTTGCATAAAATTTGTAAGGGAAACTACAGCATTTCAGTGGTATGATTAATGATCCATATAACTGAGATATTTGTGGCCAGAGTAATAAAAGTTTATCCGTGCACACACTCACATTCATAGAAATCATACATACTACATTTTTTAAAAAAAATACATGTATATATATCAATTGGTAATCTAGAAATAGAGTAAATTGTTTGCATCTGCATTGATACTACTTTTAAAAAAATATTGTCTTCAATATAAATGCAGCAGCCTAAATTTCAAGAAATCAATTCAGAATAATCCTAGTATTATATAAGGCTGGTTTGGGAAGAAAAGAATTGAACAGGTGGCCTTGGTGTGACATTTGAATAGGCAAATCTCAAGGTCCTCAAGGAAGAGACGTTTGGCGACAAGTTTCTGTGCCACTAGAATGTGGCATCTTTCAGTGTTTTACATTCTGCTTTGCTCTTACTGTAATGCAGCGTACTTGTAGGAGCTTGATAAAGGTGATATTTTTTTATTGGTAAGAAAATAGAGGATGTTGATGCTCAGATGAAGCATAGAATGGAAAGGGGGTTTTATCCCTACCTGATTACTTGCATTTTGCATTCAGACTCTCTTCCAGTGTGCATCATTATTTTGTAACTTTACCAAGGACGCTCCATCTTGCACCTGATGCGGAAGTCAGATTTTGTTAATTTATTGTTAAAATGCCGCAAGTGAGATTTTGCACCTCCTTCTTCTTTCTTAACATTAAAGCATATCAGTTACTTTACTTATATGTTTACACAATCAAGCTACCAATTGAGCAGTGTTAGAAAAATTATTTAGCTAGCCTTAGGCATATCTGCTATATATAAGAGCAACTGTGCACTAAAAAGCTGAGTCTTGGTGATAATGTGTGATAGTAAAAGTTAATATGTGTTTGCAATAAAAATGAATCGTGTATATTTAAAGTAAAAGGAGTAAAGATAGTTGACAGATGCTGAAAGATGTTTTTAACTTGATAAATGACTACCTCTAGAAAAAACAGGGGTTTTGTTGAGATTGGATTTTTATTTTGTTTTGTTCTTCTCACATTTTCTTGAGTCTTTATGTACTTTGATTCTGGAAAGAATGTTTTAATTGGACAGTTGGTGAAATTTTTATATGCAGAGGATTTATTTTCCTTTTGTATCAGTTGGTTGACTTCAGTTGTGTGTGTGAAGTCGGATGCTCTTCAGGGCAGGAGCACTTTTCTTTGTATGCACTTAATTTTATTTTTTTAACTTCTAGACTTTTTAAAAACAGTATTATTTGAAAAAGCATATTTTGAGTTCTAGGAAGTGATAAAAAATGTACTGAAGTACTCGGCCCTGTCTTGTCAAAGCAGAATATGTGGAAATTGCCCATGTTCCTATCTCATGAATATGGGTGTCTCACACAGCTACTAAGTGATGCTCAGTTGAAAACTACATGCAGATGTGTTGTACAGTAATGAAACTGTTAACAGTGTACGTTGAAAGGTGTTTTGTTCACTTTTTAAACATATTCATCTTGCAGAATAAAAGATAAGAGCTTTCCTGTGTTGAATATTTGAATCCATACTTTTAAGGGCATATGGAAAGGAAGAGTTCTGTGAGGCTTTTTCAGTAAACAGACTGAAAAGAGCCTGTGCAGAAGAAAGGCTGGCCAGATTCCTTGCCTCTGTTATGTGTCTGAGTACCTCCTTGGTGGAGGTTATCTTTCTAAGCCATTTCATGACACTGTGTGCCATTTTCTTTTCTCTTCTGTGAGACTTACAGATCCTGTGTACAGTCTTCCTTCCAGTCTGTTTTTATGTAAGTAAATCTGAAGTTCAGTATAAACTCTCTTTTTACTGACTGGAAATATGGGGATTGTGAGTGACATGTAGTCAACACCAAGATGTGTATGTTAATTCTTTAACTGAGCTTTTAAAAAAAGCCTAACGTGGCCCTCCAAGTCTTATTTTTTCTTTCTAATTGACCTGACAGAGATACTTTTTTAACCTCTTGTAGCTACAACTCTTTCAGCACTTCAGCAAGCAGGCAGTTTGCGTATAAATCTATCTAGAATAGCTGATGCATCTCAGTATTTGTACAACCCTTGAAACAACATGTATTGGATTAGACAAACAAGAACTTTTCAGCTATTCTGCTCCATTAGCCTTAAGGTCAGTTTAACCTGCCAGTTAAGTGAGGCACCCAGCTGCTGTGTATCATTCAGGTGGGACAAACCCACCAGAAGATAGCTTTGATCTCAACAATTAACCCTGTAGTGTGATGGCAGAAAATACATGACTGAGACATCCCTAAGTGCTATCAGCTGTGACTACTACACAGGGAGAAGTACAGAGTTTCTTTAACAATATAGCCATTTAAACAAATCAAGACAGCAACAACAAAAACAAAAAAATCCCTACCCTAAGTTACAGATGTCTTTTTTCTGAGTCAGGAAATTAAATTACAGTCCATAAAGCATAGACAACTGTTACCAGGTTCATAACAAAAAAATAAATAAATGTAGTATTTTCTTGGTCAGGTATATGTGTATATACATCGGCACATTTTAATATCTCTTCTCAAATGGTGATGGAGTGCCTTCATTACCACTGGCAGATAGAATCCCTATCATCTTTTTTACTTTCTTTTTTCAGTCTGTTGAGGTCATTCCAGTTTGATTCAGCAGGCCATTAGTCACACCACAGATTTACCTTAATGGATGCCAAAGCATATTACTAACCAGTCCACGTACCTGTCCCATTTCATGGCCCCTCCTCCATATCAGAAAGAGGGATGTTCATCTTCAAGTAGCAGTCTAAGCATGCATTGACGTGATTAGTCGGACTAAGAGCATTTGTTCCCCTTTTTCCTTAGAGGCACATAGAATACAGGGCAGGAGCACAACCAATGCCATTTCAGCTCCTTTAAATTGCCCTGTTGAGCTAGGGCACCGTGCTGCTGTGTTTCATGAGCTCCGCAGCAAATTGTCTTTGGAATTGCTGTTCAGGATGTCAGTACAATGCCCTGACAGTTCTGCGATTGTGTGTGCTGAGGGATGCTGGGTTGCACGCTCCAGCTCAGGTGTGGGGGATTCTTCCTGCCTTGTGGAGGTACCTGCCCCTAAATGCTTGATCTGTTTTTCTGATGAAGAAATATATCCCAATTTAAGTTGCAGAATTGCATGCAATTGAAAGACCTGGGAAGACCTCATCAAGTCCTGTCTTTTGCATATTGGTGCTGGTAAAAAATCCCCATACCACATTAATCAGAGATGCTTCTCTTAAGAAACACACTTGGAAGAGCTGCTGCTTTCCTCTGCCATTTCAGCTTCAGTGTAGTGTAGCTGAAACTTTCAGAGTAATGCCTTTATTGCAGAGGCTCCTCTTCTTCACTTGCAGAGGCAGGTGAAATATCCAGCACCAGCTCATCTGATAAGGTGATCTTCACCAAAAGGAGGTAGAACCATCACAGAGTCTAGCTGATAGCCTCCATAAATTTTCTGTATCTTGCCATTAACATTATCACTTCATTAGCAAGGTTGTCCTGCAGCCAGCTGTAGTCACAGGTCCTGTCATTCTACTAATTAGGGTACAGTCTTTAAGAGTATTGGATGCCTTAGGTTCATTACAAATGTGGCTGGTCAGTAAGGGTTCTGAGAAAGCTCTTTGGTCTCTAAATGCTCTTGCCGTCTTTTCATTTTACTGTTAAAAATAATGATGAGTTTGAAAATAAAAATACATCCCCATTGCACTTCTTTCAATATGCCCTTAAAGTACTGTTTGAATATTCTAGAGTCGCTAACATATTGAGATTGCCTCATCTATGTGGCCATGCAGGACTTGAAAGAAGGTATCAAATCTTTAGGAAGGTCTGACTTCTCTTAAATTATCTTTATGTGAAGGATGAAGTTTTATTTGGTGTAAGGTCAATACACAAGGTATTACATGAGCCTTGAGCTTAAGCTGTGTTTTTAATTGCTGGTTAATTATAGAGATCTAAATGAATTAGAAGTGGTGATGCTGGCTTATTATGGGAAAACTCTTGGAAGGTGTAGCTAAATAAAGGCATTCTTTTTTCAGGGTATCTTGCAATTATTTATATTACCTGCAACCAGGCTTGGAATTTCCTTGTTAATGAGGAATAACATTCTTACCCTTATTGGTTGACTCACATTATGAAATGCAAAGACATTCTTGGTTTTGATTTTAAAGTAAGTCTGCTCACCTGGGCAGTAAAAAAATAAGAAAAGCAAAGAATTTCAGTGAAATGTAGTGCAGTGTCTTTGCTCAAATACTCATACAGAATGACAGGGCAGGGTATGCCATGAGAGGATCTTGCCTGCTGTCTTTCATCTGGAATAATGACTATTGTAGAGACTTTTAAAAAAAAAACTTAAAGAAGGGTTAGGAGGCAGGCTCCCTCTGGTTTTTAGAAGGATTTGTGCAACTAATTCTATATTTTCTAAAAGTTCCCTCCTATAAATTAATGCATTTCATATACTATACAAACAGAGGCACAGGTTTTTCCTTACATGATGTTTCAGTTTGCTTAGATAACATGTAAACAAATTTTTTTTTTGTTGAAGATGTTCATGACAGATACACAAAGTATATTTGCAAATGCGAAGTCACAGACAGCTGAATGAGTAGTTGTATTTGTATCAAATGGCTGTTCACAGAAGTCACCCATAAGATGGGAGGGACAAAGGTTTGCCTGTAGTGTCTTAGGAGAGTTCAGCAAATGCAGTTGTTATGCACGGGTGTTCCTGCAAGGATCCACGGTGGCGCCTGTCCTCATCACACCAGTCAAAGCTGGGGCCAAGGTCAGAAATAATCATCTACAAAACAGTTAGCTGTTTCCACTTCTTCCCGCAGGCTGATGATATTTGCAGAATGGAGAAGCTGGACTGGTATGATGAATGTCACAGAAAAGCGTTCTGAGGAAGTAAACTTAAAGCTTTCACTGAAATTTTAGCAGTAAAATTCCAGCTTTTAGCATACATCCCAAGAATTTAACATTTCTGTGAGATTTTAGACAAAACGCTGGCAGTGAGGTAAAATGCTTAGCTAAAGTACAAATGAAAAACCTCTCCATGTCAAATTTGACTGTGAGCTAGTATTTTTCAAAAACCTTTTCATGTGACAAATAAACCCAGCATTAGGCAAGCATTCCCATCAAGCCCCTCCTGTGAATTTAGCTTTAGCTTTACCCAAGAGGAAGGTACCAGAGGGATGAAGCAGTGAAATGCTACTAGGGTAGGTGTTGCTGTTCCACAGCTTTGTCCATGTCCTGTCCAATTTGCACTACTCAGTCTATGCCTTTCTGAGTATGCTGTTCCCTTCAAATTTGCAGTTTCAAATTAATTTTAGAAAATACCTCCCTGCCCTGAAGCTCACGTTTCTTTGGGAGGGTATATTGTATGTCACAGTGTTTCCTCTTGGTGTGGATTTCCAGCATGTAAGAAAAGTGTTTCATTATTAAGGATATAAAATCTGTAAATTTAGTGTATGGAGACTCATAGAAAAATATCTTTTGGGAGGCAGTGGGATAGAGAGAGAGATAGGAGGCAGAGGTAGAAGCAGTTTCTGGAATATAACTATTTCCCAAGTTTTTGTTTTCTATGAAGATTGCAAAGTGAGCAGGCTTTTTTAAGGGGTGTTCTGACCTGGATTACCGTGATAGATGAAGCTTTGGTGTTCTGTGGTGTTAGACTTGATGAAACACTGCGTGGGAAAGTCACGGAGCAGGTGGAGAATGGTGTTAATCCTTCTTGCCATAGCAGTTTATGTGGCACTAAGAGTATGTAAAAAGCAGCCAAATGGGTAGTAGAGTATAAGAAAAGCAGCATTTCCTCTAGTCTAAGATAGAGCTTTAATCCAAAAGGCTGCTTCATACACATTTTTTCCAGCCTTTTGAAATTTTCATGTGACTAGGATATTTCTGCACTGGTGACAATGAATTGCTTTTCCCTCATTGATGCAAGAGTGCTAGTAATCTGCTGGGTAGCCATATGGTTCACATTTATTTTAATGTGTCTTTGACATCAGGAGAATAGCTGAGACAGCAGAAGAAAGTGCTTATGTCTTGGAGTTCAGCCAGAACTGAGATCATTTATGTTTTGTAATCAAAGAACTACCAGTTTTCTCAGTAAAAAATGTTTGAAAAACATGATGGGCTTAAAACGTCATTCCTATCAGGATTTTGTAAAATTAGGAAGCAGGCCTTGCATTTCGTAGACAAATATAGCTGCAGTGGGATCTCTTCCCATGTCAGGGGGGTTGGATTCTGATTTGGCTGCTAAATGCGCAGAAGGAAATACTCAGTTGTTCACAGGCTTCACACTGCTGTAGTTCCACTGCCCAGGGAGGAAAATGAGGATTTTCAAAGGTGATCAAAAAGTGCAGCTGTATAGTATATGTATGTGAGACTAATTCGGGAAAACTTTGTTTCAGTCTGCCAGCACATCATTACTGTTGGTTACCTATTTCATCAGTAATAATTTATTCATATACAAATGAGACTTGGATGGTTCTCATAAGGGGACACTGAACTGCTGGTGTAAATATTGATTTTTCCCCTTTGGAAAATGACTTTACTTGGGATTTGGGAGTTGGATGGGCCTATGATGATACCTGTTACCAAGACATAAGAAATATGTTATGAATAAATACGATAAAACCTGAACTTTTCAAATGCGGAAAGAGTTGCAGGGTTTGTATCTTTCATTTTTCACAAATCCACAAATAGATAAATATGGTTATTCTCAGGGGAGACAGCAGAAAACACAGCTTGAGGTGGAGAGGGAGGGGGCAGCAGAACCAGCTTCTGAACTTTATACCAGCTGTGGGAGGAGGCGGAGGCTGGGGACGCTGGGTGCAGAAGGCACTGGCCGGTGTCTTCCCCCTATGCGCCTCTGGGCTAGGGTCTTCTTAGCTTGGTTGGTTCCCATGGGTGGGAAGGGCTCACAGATAAACAGCTCACCCCCATGTGCAGAAGTCAGTAGGAATCTCCTCTGCTTCTAGCTTTCCACTCCCACGCTTTGAAAATACCCTGGTGTGGGGTAGGGAGAGGAAAGAAGGGCACACAAATTCAGAAGTTAGAGAGCTGCTGATACATAGCTTTGCATAAGCTATGGAAAATGAGCGAGTAATAAAATTCTTCAGTCTCCCTATAATATATAAAATGAAGAACAAACTTTATTTGCAATACAGAAGGTAAGTGCAAAAAAATTTTATAATTACGATCCTGTTGGTAGGAATAAGGTGATGGCAACCATTATTTGAAACTAACTTACCAGCAGGACTTTGTGCTTTTTTTTCCATATAACTACAATGCTAAGGAGACATCAGTCTCTAAACATAGTGTTCTAGTTACATTAAAATATATTACAAAAATATTGACACCGATTTGTTACAAATCTGTATTGCTACATCTTTCTTCACCCTTGTCTAGTTGCACATTCCTCTGGACATGTTTAAACTTTTCTGCCATAGAAATTGCTTCATTCACTTTTATTAACTGTTGATGAACAAAGGCCCTTCTTCATTTTCTAACCTCACGTGACTGGAATTGCTCTCATTTTTCTTACCTTCTTCATTGAGGAGTCTTTTCTCCAAACCCAGAAAGTATTTCCTCACTTGTTATGTTTGTTTGGTGACAAAATTCCAGCACAGGTCAATGCTTTGTACAATATACTTTAGCCAGGATGAATCTGATAGGGAGGTTTTATTGTCAAACTGCTATTTGTAATATTTGCCCTTCTGCCATTAATTTTCATTGTGACAGAGATCTACGTGATGCAGCAGCCTAAGCAAGAAAGAACAGCAGCAGCCATGGAAGCTATTTTACAGAACAGTTTTATTTTTGAAGACTACTGTTATTTTCATGATAGCCGTATTTTATTTTATTTTTTACACTGATACTTTCTTCAGTTCTGACTTTAAAGTTTTATTTTTAGAATATCTTTGACAAATGAATTAGTGGGGCCTCCTGTTTCATGCAGATATATGGTGGATGCTGTGTCTGGAAAAATCCATTTAATGCACTTGGTCAAGTACCTGTAAGCTTAAAAAGAAATCTGAGGAACACTTGTCTTTCTTGTAAACATCTTGTATGCCATTAGTGTTAGCCACTGGGCAATAAAAATTGTACTTTTTGTTTTGATAGATAAAATAGTACCAATTTAAATTGCAACCATTTTAATAAAAATGATAGTAATAAAAGTTATGACTTAGTGTCCCAGTGCAGGAGATGGTCCTTAACTGTGTGTATAATTTATTACCTATTGGAACACCCAGAATGATGCTCGTGTGTTTATTCTATTTTTAATCTTTTGACAGTTGATCTCCCCATGTCTTGTAAACCGCAGGTTGGGTAGGACAGCCTTAGAATCAAACCTTAATCTGTGTAATTTGGAGGAGTGCTGGTGTGGGGGGTTGGTCATGTAGAAGAACGTTGTCTTGAATTAGACAAAGCTTGTTTCATCTTAGTGTGCAGCCTTATGAATGAATCACTGAAATCTCAATTTCTTGAATGACTGCCAAACAATTATCTCTATTCTGTACTGTATTCAGTCTATTTTAGTGACTGAAAGGAGACCTTACTGAAATATTGAAAACTGAAGGGCTGTAACAAAAAAAAATTGATATGTAGCATTTAGGCATTGCGCCATTCTGCAGGTCTCTGGCTTGCCATGCAGACATTGTTAAATTTTGGAAACTGTAGAGATTCCTTGTGTGTTCAGTAGCCGGAGAAGTGCATAAGCCAGGAATTGTGCATAAAGAGAAATGGCAGAAATATCGTATGTGGTCATGAAATAAATTATAACTGCTGTGGATAAAGAGAATAGGCTGTGAGGGAGAGAGGTTAATAACTGAGGAAGAGATGTATAAATGCATCCTACTGTGCATGTGTGTGGGCACATCTTGAACAAAAAAATAGCAAAAGGGTAAACACAAAGAGCAGGTTGTGTTTCCAGGATGGGTTAACCATGCTTGGGTTAAACAATTTTTTCCTATTCAGAGTTTTCCTTTAATTCTTTTTGCCTCACCTTTAGGAATTTTGTTTACAGACAATTGCTAGTTTTGCCATAAATGGTCTGTGGTGCAGATGGATGGGGCTGTGCTGTGTCCAGATACAGCCCTGAATCTGCAGCAGCTGCTTTTGCATGGCAAGGAGCTGCTAAGGCTACAGGACCCGACTTGAATCCATGAGGAGGCAGGCCAGTTGCCAGCAGGTTATTAACTTGGGCTCTGCTCTGCTAAACCCAGAAACTGAGCCACTCAAATGCCAAACCCCAAAATTTTGGCAGTTGATATTATTTCAGATGAGGAATTCTGGCAGTCCTGTTGAAGACGTCTACGTCTGAAGACCTTGTTCAGATATAGTGACCTTTTCTGAGAGATAGTTCTGTAAGGGGAATTATGTGCTTAACAGTATCATCCTTCCCTCTGATAATTGATACATTTTATGCATTACAGTACTTACGCATCTGTCAAAAATACTTAATTCCATGTAGTCTTGAAACATGGAACTAAATATTATATTAATTGTTTAAATACATGAGAATGGAGTATTGTTTTTTCTTCCATGGAATATATCAGACTTGTAGTATATAAATGTGTTGAAGATCACATGTGATCCACAGGGCAGTTTTAGGTGATGATGAATATTCCTATTCCCTCTGGCATCCTTGCTTACCATGAACTGCTAGACCCAAGATAGTGGTGCTCATTTTCAAAAACCACCTTCTAGTTCCTGTTGACAGTGTGTGTCCAGCAGCTGCGAAAAAAACTTGTCTCTGCCTTGCAGACTGCCTGGAGCCTGTATCACCCTTTTTGCACAGAACAGATGATAGTGGCATCCACTGATACCAGTTGTTACACAGGCAGATGGCATATAAATACTTTTTTGAGACTGGCCAAGCAAGGAAGCCGTTACTAGATCTCTTCTGGTAAAGTGTGGTGTTTACACTCTCTGTGGGTAAATTTTTAGGTTACAAGCTTTTGCTTCCCTGCAAAACCCTTGAAACTGACTCCAGAGAGGCATGCAAGCCTTGCACAATCTGCATTCCTCACTCTGAAAGGAGCTTACTAATTGATTAATATCAGTAAATTTTGTCTGGGCATATGTTGATGCTTTGTGATATATCGGAAAATTTGTATTTTGTATGTCCTTCTGCTCTGTCTTGAGTTAAGTAGTGTCCTTAGCAGTAATTACAACTGATTTGAACGTACTATTTAAGGCACAGTGCATGCAAAATAACATATGGCCTCTGACTCTAGATAAGATGATCTGAGAATCTTAGTTCTTGTTGGCTTGAAGCAAAAGGACTGAATGAGTTGTAGACCACTTTGCCCCTGATGTTGGAAAAAGTTCAACATTTCCATTCAATATCTAATAATAATTTTTTCTGAGGTCACATTAAGGCAACTCTGTGCTCAGAGGTTTTAGAAAGTATAGTAGAGCAAGAACATAGTGCCTTTGCAGTGCTGACTGTGCTTCCTTTCATGTCCTTCGTTACTGAGGTGGTTGCAATTCTCCAGTCCCCTCACTGGCATTTCTCATCTATGCTTCTGGGTAATCAAATAGAATCCTGTAATCTTTTACAGTTCCTGCCTGATCTGTTCTTGTAAGCAACATTCTTACAAATATGAATATATTCTGACTACTTCCTAGAAGTAACATACAAGAGATGACTATAGAGTTATTCACAGAGCCTTAGCTCTTCCCTTTAATGAGCTCTTGGGTGAGACAGAAGCAAACCCAAAAGGCAGGATGTGTTTCAGAAAAAAATAATCACGTGTAATCTGAGGGCTCTGAATGTTTACATGCTTGTTTACTTATATAGATTATCATATAATTTGTCGGACTGGGAACTATAAAGTTAAAAATAAAACCATGGACTTTAATGACATTTACAACAAATGCATGTCAGTTCTCATGCTGTCTTCAATACAGTTGTGTAGTGCTGGGTTTATAGTGCTGGTGGTGATGCAGTTACAGTATGCCAGCATTTGCTTGGAAGTCTAGCTTAATTCTATTTTAATACAGTTTTTGTGAGTGATACATTAAAAAAACCCAAACAAACAACTTTGATGGTGTAGGCATTGACAATTTAATTACTAAAAGCATTAAGAACTATAAAAAAAGTTG
The DNA here is from genome assembly GCA_026212715.1 of Elanus axillaris. NCBI lineage: Eukaryota > Metazoa > Chordata > Aves > Accipitriformes > Accipitridae > Elanus > Elanus axillaris. The sequence continues at coordinate 32,579,236 of JANZLQ010000001.1, read as the reverse complement.
AAATGCATTAATGGGCTCTTTTAAGACAGCTCATGACAACTACTGTCTTACATTATTAATATAAGTGGGTAGTGTGTGAATAAAAGTTAAGGTTGATTTCTTTATGTATAGAAAGTAGTGTGATTCTTTATGTATTGAAAGTAGTATGTCTTCCATGAAGAGACTGACAGCCTTAAAAAAATGGAAGCGCCGTTATTGCAGTATTTGGTATTCCTGCCAGTAAGCAGCCATGTCAGGAGTTCCCTGGCTAAGGTCTGTACCAAATTACTATAAATGTAGACCTTATGTGGTAGATACTGAAGTTTACAGATGAGGATTCAAAGGCATTTGCTAGCTTGTGTGATTTACAGGCACAATTATCTTCTATTTCCTCATGAAGCTTTTTTTTTTTTTTTTAAGATTAACCTTCTATTTATTCTTTCCTTTAGTATTTCACTATAGCTTTATCTCTCATTCCATTGTGGCTGGTTCTTTTACTTGGTAAAAAGGCTGCTTGCCCTTCAGTAGCTGTCAATATTTCTTCCAAAATAGAGGCAAGATCCAGCTGAGATCCAGATAACATCAATCGTGTTATATCAGAAATGGGATACATCCCAGAATGCTTTAGATACCTCCTTCAGCAGAAGCAGGATTTTTTTTATATGTACTTTCCTGTGTGTAAGAGCATATAGGCAGTGAAGGTTCTGAGTATTTGCTCTCATGCTAAACTGAAAGAGAATGTCACAATATCAAAATTACCATCTTCCAAACTCTAAAAATTTGGGTTTATTATAGTTTTGTTTTGAAACTGTGGCATATATGAAAAAGAACAGTACATTAAAACAATATTTAATTAATCATGCAAAATTGACACCCCCCCTATCAACTAGTCTCTTCTAACAAAACAACCCTCTTCCCTCACTAAAAGCTTTCTATAAATGTTTTTGGCAGGCTTTGTTGATACAGGATTTGCTTAAACTGGAATGTAAGTTTAAACATGCCAAATGTAACAGAATTTGTCTTTTGATTGCTCTATGTACATCATACACCTTTTTTTGAACACCCTTCACTGAGAGCATGTAAGTGAATATAGGGCCCGAGTTTGTTTATCTGTTCTGTATTTATAATCTAACATACCTGCAGCATATCTGAAGAAGTGCATGTTACTTGTATAATAAACCATGCTTTTAGCTGTTTATCAGTATTTAGGAAAAATAATAGTTCAATGTTTTACTGAACCCCAAATATTTTTATGATTATGTCAGTAGGGCATACTGTCTGTAATTTGGTTACAGGACTATATTTTCTAATGTACTTGGTTTTCATATAGTTAGGTAGATTATGCTATTTTTTGGACTGAATCACTTCATGTTAAAGTTTGGGGGTTTTACAATTGTGGTGATTAACATTTCACTACATAATAGTATTAGAAAATGAACTATGTTTTAACTGTGACAATGAACTACACCTGTTGTGAAACCAAGGCTGAAGGCCAAGTGCTGCCAACCTCTAGAGATGGTGCAATTTTAGATTAGCAGTGAACACCAAGTTGCTCTAACTGCTTTTACAGAATGGTTCCAAGTCTTTCAAGAGTGGTCAGGCACCTTTTAAATCATTTCACTGCCTGAATTCTGGCAGTTAGGTCTCTCACTCACTGCAAAGCAGTGACTTACTATCTACATTCTCAACATCTTATTGCTATTTTTGCAATAAATCAAATAAATCGGGCTACTCATCTTAAAACTCAAAAGAGTGTCTCATATCTTTCTCTAATGTTTGTGTCTCTTGTTTTTTCTCTAAAGGCTCACCACTGTTACCAGTGAGAAACAATAGACCAGTATCTTTGGAAGGCGTTATTAATTGTCTGTAGAAAAAATAACCACATTTAACAGTTAAAATTTGGCATTTGTTTTTAAACATTTCATATGATACGACGTATGTTTATAAGAAAAACTGACCGTGAGTGGAATCAAAAGAATTAGAAAACACTAGATTTAATTTTTTTGTCAAATTGACACGAGACTACACACACAGAGACACACACAAAGAGACACACACAGAGACACACAGACACACACACACAGAGACACACAGACACACACACACAGAGACACACAGACACACACACACAGAGACACACACAGAGACACACACAGACACACACACACACAGACACACACAGACACACAGAGACACACACACACACAGAGACACACACACACAGACACACAGAGACACAGACACACAGAGACACAGACACACAGAGACACAGACACACAGAGACACACACACACAGAGACACAGACACACACAGACACAGACACAGAAAGACACAGACACAGAAAGACACAGACACACAGACAAATACACACACAGACAGACACAGACACACACAGACAGACACAGACACACACAGACACACACAGACACACACAGACACACACAGACACACAGACAGACACAGACACACACAGACACACAGACACACACAGACACACAGACACACAGACACACAGACACAGACAC
>JANZLQ010000001.1:32524200-32576631 GCA_026212715.1 Elanus axillaris | reverse complement strand
ACACAGACACAGACACACACAGACACAGACACACACACAGACACAGACACACACACACACACAGACACACACACAGACACACACAGACACACACACACACAGACACACACAGACACACACACACAGACACACACAGACAGACACAGACACACACAGACACACACACACAGACAGACACACACAGACACAGACACGCACACAGACACACACAGACACAGACACAGACACACACAGACACAGACACACACTCAGACACAGACACACACACACAGACACACACACACAGACACAGACACACACAGACACAGACACACACACAGACACAGACACACACACACACACACAGACACACAGACACACACAGACACAGGCACACACAGACACACACACACAGACACAGGCACACACAGACACACACACACAGACACAGGCACACACAGACACACACAGACACACACAGACACACACACAGAGACAGACACACACAGACAGACACAGACAGACACAGACACACACAGACACGCACGCGCAGACACGCACGCGCAGACACGCACACGCAGACACGCACGCTCAGACGCGCACGCGCAGACACGCACAGACACACACAGACAGACAAACACGCACAGACACACATTATGTGGAAGGCAGCAGAAAGAAGGATGAAGGTAAATAGGAAGGAACTGGATCTGATTGTTAATCAGCATTATTCCTATATTATTCTGTAGTTATGATGATGGTGTGAATTTCTGAGACTGTCTGAAACACTAAACACATTGCTTTTATAGTTTTTCTAACACTAATTTATCACGTTTTAGATTATAAGAGATAGGAATTTCTTCTTCCAATGTGATCCAATGTTTTAAAGATGTAGTTACAGATCTCTACAGCTAAGCTTTGCTGACAGAATAGTAACAGTGTGTATAGACCTGTGAGGGACTGGGTCCACTGTTCTCCTCACTGCTGTCACATGCAATGTTGTTTTGTTTGCAGGGGTTTAAAGAGGAGCAAGTCAGTGGATCACTGTCATCAAGGTGACACTGTGAAAGAAGTTCCTTTTGCTGGAATTTCTTGGCTTCCTTGGTAAAAGGGCAAAACATTTTTATACTGTTATGGGAAAACACAACTGTCCTGGCCAAGAATTTCTGTTCTAAAGCAGACAATAGCCCTCATGATTGTAGCAGTTTGCAATGGCTTCTAGTCTTGCACATATGGTAAATATTTCTAAGGTTATCTCCTCATTTAGACTACACACTTTGGAACTTCAGTGTGTACATAGTCAGGTATTGTTGAGGTAAATGGAACTACAGAAGTGACGGAGTTGCTGTATGACTGCAAGTTATCATTCATACTGTAATCTGCATCTGTTGTAGCTTCTTCAATCCTGAAGAGAGAGAAGCGGAAGAGAACAAAAAATGTCCATTTTAACTGTGTTACTGTGTATTACTTCACAAGAAGGCAAGGCTTCACCAGTGTTCCCAGCCAAGGGGGAAGCACACTGGGAATGTCTACTCGCCACAACAGTGTGCGCCAGTACACGCTTGGAGAGTTTGCAATGGAACAGGAGAGGCTTCACCGAGAGATGTTAAGAGAGCATCTAAGGGAGGAAAAACTCAATTCTCTAAAATTAAAGGTAAAAATTATTCAAGCCTTTGATCCCTGCCTTATTTAAGTAAATGACCAATGTCAGGGCTATATGCGCCCAGTGTGCTTGTTAAACAGAACCATTTCCTTTCCATCAACTCCATTTCAATTGAAACAATGGCACTTTTATTTTTTTGTTATTTTACTGAAGGCATACTTTTCTCTGATACAACCAAGTGCTGTTGGAGCTCTTATTGATGCTTTACAGGGAGACTGTTGCTTACTCCCTGTTTTCTACAGAGAGGAAAACAAAGGCAGGGCGTGGTGGAAGTTAGCCTTGAACAGAGTGTCCAGCAGAAGTCTGGAAGTGCCAGGAAGAGAATGAGTCTTCTGAGCCCTTGCACAGTGCCCTGTTAGACAAGGGAATGCTAACATCCTAAGTACAGCGAGTGAAACAGCTTATTTACTTGGCCAGCATTAGCGTATTTGGTAAAAAGTAAGAAGCAGTAATACTAAAAATGTTTTCTTTTTTCAGTGTACCAATTGTATGTTTGTACGTCTTTAATATTTCACCAAAGGATGTCTGTGTTAGAAGAAATGTCAGACAAATTAACTGGCTATATCAGTTTAGCTCGTCAGAACAAATCTTGGCTAGAGTTTTGAAGCTGTCTGTTTAAATACAGAGTAGGAGAGGAAAGAAACTGTGTATTTGGATAAAGGAGAATAGAGAAGGGGATTGTGTTCTTGGAAGTATCCCTTCTGCCTCTTTAAAACTGATGGCAAAACTTCTGATTTTGTTATGGTTTTGTACTGGATGAGACACTTCCTGTGTAACGGCTTGTGTTATATATATATATAAATATCCAGGGCTCTTTTTGAGATGAATCCTGTAATTAGAAGTGAACAATATTTAGAACTGTAACTGAACTGCTGTGGCCCATGGCCCTTCTTTTGTGAGATTATATCTGCTCCAGATACGACTACAGTTGTCCAGAGCAAACTGGCACCCTCTAAGTTTAAGAAATGCCTTTCAGCACTTTTCCCATATAGGCAACTATGTTCCTGAGTTCTGTGTCTGAACTCCTGAAGAAGTATGTAAGACCCTTACTATTGCTTTCCTCAGTTTCCTCGTTGTTTCTTATTTGAATAGCTAGATAGATTCTTAAATAGTTCATAAAACTTGAACTGTCATAATGAAAGCAAACAAACATAAAACCACTCAGGACAAAGGCAGATTGAAGACAGATATTTGGACAGGTTGGAAACCAAAGGCTAGAGTGTTAGTGACTTATCACTAGATAGAGATTATACCTCTAAACATTGCACATCATAGGATCTTCAGAGCATCAAGCATGAATTGAGCTGTGTCAGTGTAACTGATGACTGCGTAGATCCCTTGGCTGACTTGCAAGAATCAGCTCAGAGAGAGGAATCCCCAGTGGAGTAAAGAATAGTAAGGCATGCAAATATTTCACTTTTCCTTTCCTTTTTTAGAGCTAGAAAGTAACTGAAGAAAAATCATAAATCCTGTTTACCTGTAAAGATTGTATGAGGCTTTTTAGCCTTCATCTGTTTGGAGTAGAGTGTGGCTCTTTGTGCTTTCATAATTCTCCTCTTGTCTGGGATGGATCTCCTTTCTTCATTAGCTTACTTCACTCCAGCCTGCTCTTTTTTGGGCACATAGACTCCACTTTCTGCTCCTCTTCCAAATACAACACGTTCTTCCATCTCCCCAGTCACTTGTTTGAGTGGATGATAATCTTTACTGTGACTGTTAAATTCTTCTTCATAAGTACACAGTGAATAAGGAAAGCCTGATTTGGATTCCTCCCTGTGTCCTAATCTTAATTGTTTCCTTTTACCAAATAGAAAAGTCCTTTCCCCTACACCTAATTCAGCAGTGGTGGGATTCTTTCTTTATTGAATCCTGAGAGTGGCTTAAAAATGGTAACATCTTACTAGTGTTAAATCTTTTCCTAGAGTAAAATCTTTCTCTTCACTCTAGGGCATGTATAAAAAAATACGTAACAGAAAACTTCCTTCTCGAATGAGTCCATTACACTCAGCTTAGTTGCATCCCTGATTATACACTTAGGGTAAAAAAATAAAATAAAACCCACTTTCCCTCCCAAAAGCAAACCCAGGAATCACTGAATTAGTGAGGAGTCACTGTAAAGCACTGGGCATGTTTTATTTGCTTAAGACAACTGGGACTTTCCCATTATGGAGATGGAAGAGCTGCTTGGTCATTCACATGGTTTTTAAGTGAACACGGAAAGAGAATGTTGCAGCATTTCAAGGTGACAATGTCAGCAATTATGATCTTTAATGAAAATATACTAATCAGGATTTGCATCAAAATTGCTGTACATCTGCACAGAAAAATGAAGGAAATGAGAAAATAAAGTAGGGCAAAGTTTGCTCAAAAAGGGTTTTCTGTTTGAAAACCATTATGCAAACAGAAAATAACATTTTCAGTGTGGTCTTTAATTTGTTTCTCTGGGTTTTTTAAATTTTTTGCATTGGATTAAAATATGTGAGTCTGTAGGTAGAAAGCATTCTCTCTTGTAGAATTTGTTAAAAAAAAATAGAAATACAGGAATGTATTAAAATTCAGTCTCCGTAACTTTAGGTACTGTTATTTTACTTGCTAAAAGTGAAGATGCAAATAAGAAACTTCTCTTAATTAAAAGCAGATAGAGACTTTAAAATCATCTTCAAGTCACTTTAGCCATTTAGCACCAGCACTTTGGTGTAAACACTGCTGACAGTGGCATAAACACTTGTTAGCAGCAGAGTGTGAAAATTCTAATGGCAATCTGGACATGAAAGCCATCTTGTCAAGATGAAAGGTACAAGGTAGGCTTTACTTGAGTACCTTGTCATTTAAGAAAACATTATGAGTAAGCACAGCAAATTAGCTGGAATAGCCCTTATTGCTTACTCATAATGTCTGCTCATATTAAGATCTATGGAAATTATTAGCATGACCCTAGTGATGTTAAGGCTCCCAGGTCTGTGGACACGATTGGTTTCCTTTGTGGGAAATTGTAAGGAATAATTTCCAGCTAGGGCAGGCAAAGGTGTCTAACCTAAATTTTTCACATTTTACGGAGTTGGAAGTGAATTTCACCCAAAGGCTTTACATATTCATTGGCCCTTGCCTTGTTCTGTTGTTCTGACACTAACCTTTAGCTTTATGAGAGAAATTCTTCCCATCTACATATCAAGTTTAATTCACATGAGCAATATTATGACAATCAAGAGAACTTAATGTTCGCCTGAAGTTCTGTATTGGAAAATGTATTTGATGGTTCTTGATAATCTTCCTCCTCTTGTGGTTACCTAATTACTTGCTTGAGAAATGCTTGAGTCTTTCATTTCATTAATTCGTTCATTCTTTGTGTGACAAAATTGAGAAAAAAAAAAGTCAGAGGAGACAACAAGGAAGTCATCTAGCAAATGAGTTGGGAGCTAAGGCGCTCTGAAATGGCAAACTGGTGTCTAATCCCACTTGATGCCCAGGTGTTCCACTTTACAGCCTGCTAGATGCATACAGTATTCAGCATGTGGCTGGTGTCCATTCCTTAGTGCTCTACTGCTGTGTAGCAAGGCAGTTCAGATTTGCAGGAGGAGGAGGAGAAATACACAACAGGCTTGGTATGGTTCTATAGGTGCCTTTGTAAGCTGAGCAGTTACAGCTTTCACCTCATGGGTAAGTGCCCGAAACTTAATTTTTATTAAATAGTAATTGAATAAAATACTAAAATAATTACAGAAGCAGAGATGAGAATTATTCTTCTTCCCCAGTTTCAAACTGAAGTTCTGATAGGCAGTTAAATAAGTGATCTGCTTAAGGAGTGGTTTGAGCCTTGTATATTTAAAACTAGAGAAATCAGAGTTCTTATGTAGGTCATTCTCCAATTATATATTAAAAAAAGAAAAAGAAACATAAGTACACTGTTGTACCTAGCTAATAAAAATTGAAAACTATAAAGAAAAATCAGGGATGCCATTCTGGATTTGAACATTCAGGCTGAGTTGCATGTACAGTGGACTATTCCCTCTCACTAGCTTCAGGCAGCTAATTCAAGATGCATTTAATTACTCTGTGGATTTACCTGTCTCTCACTGTAGATTATACAGAAAAAGGATGACTGCTAATATTGCCTTTCCTACCTTACTGACCGAATATGCTGAAATACCTGTTGTAAATAATCACTCTATTGTCCCAAGGCCAGGCAGAACTGATTAGAAAGCTATTGCCCCCCATTTTCCTAGCCACTGTAAAGTGAAATGAATAATACAAAATAGAGTAAGAAGACAATCTGAAGGAAGTTTGAGAGGACATTTTGAAAATGTCTGCATTTAAAATGAAGAAAGAGCTAGAAGTATATGCACATAAAGGGATTTGAATGTTACAGGGATAACAGACGTGGTGAATAAACTGAAACATGAAATAAAATGAAGGCACTAAACTCTGAAGGCTGCAGTTATGGAGAAAGATTGAGAACACATTGAAAAGAGGAGAAGACAATAATGCCTATAAAGTGGAGTTGTGGAAGTGGCAGAACACCTCTGCATGAACTAAATACAGTGCTAAGAAGGGATGATTAACTGATATCAGGAGAATTTTTCTTTGTGCAGTGTAATGTGCTCACATACACTGTATGTAAGGACTACCAGTCATGACACCAAGACTCTTCTTCAAAGGGGAGAGTATTGCTTTTAACCTGATTTACAAGTCGGGAATAATGAAGGTTTTTTTCTATGATTGTCCTACACAGTTGTTATAAACACAAAACTGCAATTGCAAAAAAAGAGTAAGCAGTCAGTAGGAGTTCACCATCGAGTAAATCAATAATGCTGTAAATGACAGTTACAATGCAAAAGAATGTGGAAAGGACAAACTGTTAGTATAAATGGGAAGATGAAACAGTTGGGAATATAATAAGAGCAGAAATAGTGGAATATGTAAGATTTGGGTCTGCTTTCTTACACATAAGAAGCATAGCTAGATGGAGGTGACAGGATTTAGTAGCAGAAAAACGGGGAGTTACCTTTACGGTGACAGTTGTTAAATGTCTAAACATTGAAATGCACAAGAAACAGGTAGTTATGACTTCAGTATTTTATCTGTATTTAAAACTGGTGTCTAAAAATTTATTTGGGGATAGTAGGCCAAGCTGAAATTTTCTGCAAGTAGATAAAGCAAAAAAGAGAAAGAACTTGAATGGCTTTTTTTCTATAGATAAGAAACATCCAGACTACTTTCACTGAGGCCCGTTTTTCTGAGGTTATGGTGATGCCCATGATGAAATTTCACCAGTGTATAATCATTCCATATTTGCACCATGTTTTTTTCACAAAAGTATGAGACCAGGTGCTTAGCCAGTGTAAATCGGCAAACTCATCAATTGACAGCATCACCTAGAGCAGGGTGAGCACTGATAATCTGGTTGGATGGTTGGGTTTTTTTTTCCATTTTAAGCAAAATTATTTCATAGAACAGTAAGAAAAAGGATTTATTATATGACGAAATATGTCCCATAACCACACTTGCTTCATGTTTGCTATGTAGTACAATGCTCAATCTGAGTAATTTGAGTTTGAGAAAATACATTTTTTTGTAATGAATTTCAGCCCTCTGAATTTTGTTTTAACATTGATATTCTTTTGATTCTCAAGCAATTTTCTCTGTATAACTCTACAGAAACCCTGTAGTTGTGTTATCTGGCAGATAGAACCAGTGAGCTCTACCATGGATGGGAAGATTAACCTTCCTTCAGTGCAGTAAATGTTTTTTTCTTTTCTCCTTGAATTTATACACCCCTTTCTATATGAGATGAGTTACAGGAGTATGGTACAGAAGTGTGCTATCTTGCAAAGGTGGCAGTGGATGTTTGTGCTTGATGCTCGTGGCCATTTAATTTTGAAACAGTTTTTGAAAGGTTTGAGAGCTAGACTATGCATAGGTAACAATATAGTGCCAGGATACTTGTATCTACAGAGGCTCAAAAATTCCTGTCTCCAGGAAAGGAGCCTGAATCCTCTGATAACTTTTCTCAAGATCCTCCACAAGAGGTTAATGAGTTAATTCCTTTTTTCTAAGCTTATTCATTGATTAACTACCCAAGAATAATCTGGACTGGTTAGTGAGGTACTGAAATCTATGACACCACAAACCTAAATGAGTTATTTTCAGCACCAAAGAGGACTAGAAGGAATTTCAGAAGATCTATATGCATCAGCACTTTGAAATACACTGCAAATAAACATGAAGTAACATAGGTAGAAAGAGACAAAATTAAGTGACTTTCAGGCTTAAAATTGTCAACTCAAGAAGCAAATATAGACATCTGCCCAAACGATTAAGTGGAAATGCTGCTTTGTGACCTCAGCTGTACAAACATCAACCAACTTGTCAAGCTGAAGAGGAACACGATAGCAAATAGTATATAAAATACACCAGTTTACAAATCTGTGATGCATCATAATCTGAAACAGTGTTGGTAGTATAATCACTATCTCAAAAGGGTTATTGAAGAATTTCGAAAAGCCCAGAGACAGGAACTAGAACCAATTAAGGGCTCAAAAATTATCTTATGAAACTATACAGAAAAGACTAGATTTTTAGAAAGGCATGATATCTGGCAAACAGTGACAAATGGTAAAGGACTTAAAGAACAGATAAGAAATTAGAAACTTAGAAAAAAAATTAGCTTCATGACAAATGTGAAACTAAAAAAGTGTATTTCATTCACATGTTAAATGGAAAGAACTGCTTTTTCACCCCATCTGTAATATTCTGGAACTTACTGGCAGTCATGCAGCATTTTTACATACAGCTTTCTACATTCATAATGCATTACACATACTTGCATCTATGACATATAGTTTAAGGACTTTCTTAATTGTTCTATCCAACAGATGACAAAGAATGGTACAGTGGAATCTGAAGAAGCTAATACGCTGACACTGGATGACATTTCTGATGATGATATTGATCTAGACAACACTGAAGTAGATGAGTACTTCTTTCTACAACCCCTGCCGACAAAAAAGCGAAGGGCATTGCTGCGAGCTTCTGGAGTGAAGAAGATTGATGTGGAAGAAAAACATGAGCTGCGGGCCATCCGCCTGTCCAGAGAGGATTGTGGCTGTGACTGCCGTGTGTTCTGCGATCCAGAAACTTGCACTTGCAGTCTTGCAGGCATAAAATGTCAGGTAAATGTCTGTATGATTGTCATTATTTAACTACCAAGAGGAGGGGGAGGGCTGTGTGTGCATGCAAACGCATGTACTTTCTGTTGTTAAAGTTATAAATACTGGAAATTAATTCAGTTTATTATTTGACAATAGCACTTGTGAATCTCAAGCCAGTTTTTTTAAGGCCCAGATTTAAGACTATAAAGTGTGCAGTACAAACGATCTCCTTAAAATTCTTTATTTTATGATTGGTGTAGGCACATACATTGTTTAGGTTTTTTGTTTGTTGTTGTTATACAAATATTCTGCTCCTCGTATTCCTCTTTGGCCTTTATCTAAGTATGCAGATGCAGACAACAGAATAGGTAGCCTGCAGATGTCAAAAGGGATATTACATTTTATTTCAGAGACAATTCACATACTATCCGAATGTGAATTATAGTCCAAACTCATGAGAAACAATAAATGACACACTGTGGTACTGTCCTTTATTCAGCATGTATGATACTTAAAATGCATGCATGATAACTTTGCATGTAGGCAATAAAAATGTATCTGCTAATATAGCAGGTAGTTTTTCCTTGGCAGACTGAAGAGGTGTTTTGTTTTGTACATTTACATAGTGTCCTATGTACAGCTGTAAATGTCCTAAAGTGTTCCCTAAAAGATGTTTCCACTAATTTTCCTGAGTTGTCGTTACGCAGCTGAGTTGATTTCTTCCTGAATGCTTTTTTCATCATCTCTTAAACCCAAGCTAAACTTTCTCTGCTATTTTAAATAATATATTCTCTTTGCTGTTCCTGTTTTCATCTTCACATGTGGGGAAGATGTACTAGATTGTGTTATACGTTTCTCCTCTGCATCATATTTGATGTTTAGGTATTATAGTGTAGATGAAAATCACAGACCTTAAGCTACCTAATTGAACTATCAGACATGTGGATTGTGTCACATTTTAAAAAATTTAAGATGGCTATTATTAGATATATAAGTTCTGCCCACAGTCTGTTGAGCTTACAGTATTGCATCTACAATTGACTGGATTATCTTTTAAAATGTAAATGAGTTTTTATTCCTACTTCTGTGGTCAGGTGTCCCCATTGGCAGCTTTATAAAGGGTTTTATATGCAATTCATTTTGTTTCAATAGGTTTCTAATTTACATGATTTTTACAAAATTTTGAGACTCTGGTAATGTTTTTGCCTGGATTTGAGCACAACATGAAGTAAAGCTGCAGCAGATCCATAAATAGAAAAAAAACCCAACCCATTTTGTTGTTCCACTGTGTAATGCTTTCACCTATGAAACAGAATCATATTTTTCCTACTCTGCAACATTGTTGCATGTATGGGTCCCTTACTGTTCCTGTTGGTAGTGCTAAATTCCAGGGCTAAGTCTCTGAATTATTGTTAGTTTTGACTATTCTTGCAAACAGTCTCTTAGGGTGAATCCCACTTCACTATTGTATTTCTCTAGGCTGCTAGGTTCTGTCATATCGCCAGGCTTATGTTACGTATTGTTAATCTGTATTCTTTTTTTTAAAAGGTGGATCGTATGTCTTTTCCATGCGGTTGCACTAAAGAAGGGTGTAGCAATACAGCAGGTAGAATTGAATTTAACCCTATCCGTGTACGGACTCACTTTTTGCACACAATAATGAAACTTGAATTGGAGAAAACTAGAGAGCAGCAAGTTCCAGCACTAAATGGCTGCCACAGTGAGATAAGTGCACACACTAGTTCTATGAGTCCAGGACCCCATCCAGTTGAATATTCAATTGCAGAAAACTTTGAGATTGAAACCGAACCTCCGGCTGTGGTTACGCATTCTCAGTCAGCCGAGGACTTGGACTGCCCAGGGGAAGAGGAGGAAGAGGAAGATGGGAGTAGTTTTTGTAGTGGAGTTACAGATTCTAGCACACAGAGTTTAGCCCCTAGTGAATCAGATGATGATGAAGAGGAAGAGGAAGATGAGGAGGAAGATGATGAGGAAGAAAAAGCAGATGATTTTGTAGAAAGCATGGGCTCCCATGCTGATATGGTGCCTCTTCCTTCTGTCCTTTGCTACTCTGATGGAACTGCTGTGCATGAAAACCACTCTAAAAATGCCTCATACTATACTAACTCTTCAAATCTGTATTACCAAATAGAGAACCACGTTGCTGGCACTGCTAACCAGATCGGTGAGACTTACTCAGAAAGGGATGCTGTGAAGAATGGTAGTCTTTCTCTGGTGCCTTACAACATGACTTCAGAACAGTTTGTTGACTACACACGGCAATCAGAGGAAACTTTTAGCAGCTCTCATTACCCTTCTGCAAACCCCTCAGTGATTGTTTGCTGCTCATCTTCTGAAGGTGACAGCAGTGCTCCATGTAACAGTTTATATGCTGAGCATAGGCCAAGTCACCCTCAAGTGGAATTTCACTCATTCTTGAAAGGTCCTTCTCAAGATGGCTTTGTTTCAGCTTTGAACGGCGACAGTCATGTACAAGAGCACCCTGCTGAGAGTTCACTAAACCTCCCAGAAAAGAACAGGCTGCATGAAGACTGCATCAAATCACCAGTGGTAGAAACGGTACCTGTTTAATTTTAATATTATTCTAGGACTGACTTCCTATATTAAAATGCACTTGCATTGGATTTCCTAGAATCTTACTTTTTTAAGAGGTAAACAACACTTGGACTATTAGTCAATGTTCCAGACACATTTTGTTTTCTTAAGCTACACTGACAGTGGTATTGCACAAAACCAGTTCATGTAAAGATTTAAATAAAAATAATCAAACTGTCTTTTGATAAAAATAAAACGCATAAGTAAAAATCACACCCAACATATTTCAAAGTAGCCTGCCTATCAAAGTATGTGAGACCCGCCAAGCTATCTGAATCAAAGCTTTGCGTTTTTGATTGTCGGGCCTGTGCAAGATTGTTAAAAATGATACTTTGAAATAATCATGTTTAGAGTCCTAATTTTCAACATATCTGAAAAGATGGTAAGTTTAATGTAAAAGTAACTACTGTACAAAAAATGTTTTAATTGTTCTGTACTGTATGTATTTTATTTATGGTAGTTTAGTACTCACATTTTGATAAAAATGAACAGCATGTTCATTTGAGCAGAAGATCCATAGCTAGTTAAAAAGAGCATGTCCACTTTTCATCTGGAGTACCTTATATTCTTCCTTTTGTTATTTCAATACCATTTCTGGTAAATTATCTTGAAACACCTTTTTAGAGTGTACTATTTTCTCTTTTACTGTTCTTGACAAACAGAAGAGTCAGAAGGGGAGCATTTACATCTTGTAGAAAGGTGAAAGGTAGACAATCCTCCATTAAAATTAAAATCAGTGGCATTCCATAGCTAGTACCCCCTCCCCAAAGAAAAATGATCTTGTATATAATGGCAAAGCAGTAGCTTAAGCTTGCACAGCACCTTTTAGCCCAACAAACATTCAGATACTTATGCACTTTAGTGCCATTTTGCAGTACTGTATTAACTGCGGGAACTGTGAACTATTTTGGAGAAACGCCATAGCTCCAGACTCTGAGGTATGTATATGTAAGATCTTAAAATTCATTGTAACAAAACCTGTATATTTTTCCCACGCCAGCTTACAAATATGTCAGTAGGTAATTTATAAAAGCAGATTCCTGCTGATCAAAAAATGTGGAAGGGTCTAGATTTCCTAAATATTTAGTGGTTTTTATATGAAATATTAGACTGGCTTTTATGGACTTCTGATGGTATCTCAAATTTACAGAGTCATTTGGTCTAATTAGGAACCAGTAGATTCAGTGAGGAAACACAGCTTCAGAAATTTTATATCTGCTAAAGTTTGCAAGCAAACTAGCACATGCATCATATGGATATCTGTTACCTTGTACTGCATTTGTTTTTAAATGAAATGGGAATTAAAATACCTTCTGTATCTCAACCTTTAGTTTATTAACCAACTTTTGTTTTCTTCTAGAAAAGGAGGTATAGGAACTTGCTTTCCTCTACACTGATAATTCTGCACTGCCTTATTTTGATTTGAAAATCTATTTTAACATTTTTGTTCTTCTAATACTGAAATTCTATTTATTATACATCAAGTGGGTTGAAATGTAGACCTATCTTGTTTGTCAAAATAAGGATCACATCTTAGTTTTTATCTGTCAAATCTAGATGGTTAACAGTATGCATGTAAAAACAGTGTAAATTTTAGCTCTGTAACAGTGACTCTTCTGGTTAGAAGCTCTTTAAAATATCATGTACAGTACTCCAGTAGAAAAACTGCCAGATTTAAAATATGCTTTTAAAAAAAAAAGCTGACTTAATTGTTTTTATATGAAATCTAGGCAAAGTGATTTCTCATTTTTATGCTAAATTAGCAAAATACTTTTACTCCATGTAGTAGCTGGAAAGGTTTTTTATTTACTTGTTTCCACAAGAAGTCCTATGTGTTTTATATGAACTGCACTGAAAAGCCCTAGTTCTCTAGGGACCGGATTCCACACTTGAACGTATTCCATCTCCTGGGAAAATGCAGTCGTGTTGGTGATCTGGCTCAGCAGTTCCTTACCCTCTGTTCCTCTTAGCCACAGAACAATCTAGTCTCTTTCTCTAAAGGCTGAGTAGCCAGGTAAGTTCATGCATTCTCTCCATTTCCATAGAGCAAATATCAAGTCTTTAGTTTTAAAGAGAAACATGTTAGTTCATGAAGTTCTGTGTCTAAGAATAATATTATTCTGTTCAAGATATTCTGTGGGCAAATGTAATAAGTCTCTGTGTATATAGGCATCTTGCATTAACAGCAGGCTTAAATCTGGCACTCTCACTCAATACCAGCACCAAAAGCACAAATCTGTTTTACTTCAGCTGGGACAGTAGCTGTGAATCAGTAGCAGCTTTTAAATCTCAGAGTGTGTTTGGAGGATCATGGACCAGGGTGTTTCTCTCAGGGGAAAGTTAAATGAAATATTTTGTTTCATTATTTACCCCTTACTGAGCAATAAGAAATTATTTTCTTGGCCCCTGTGCTTTCACATGAAAAATATCTTTAATAGTATTAGCAAGCACAGTAAGTGATTAACTTCATAAAATACATCGCAACTAGTTTTAAAATACTGAGATGGTGTTTATTTAATATTTCCATTGGCACAGGCTTCAGAGCCCAGGCCTCCTTAATATTAGCATCTGTATAAACTTCTGAGTACTTAGATGTACATGCTTCAAGCTGTTGGGGCATCAGGGGTGAATACAGCTAAATTCTCTAAAGCTTGCAGCACAGGATAACAAGCAGTAGCTCGTAATCTGTAGGGTAGATAGAGAAGGCAGTGACTAAAGAACTTGCACTACACTATTTCCCCTTGTTTAAAGTAGCTAATTCCTGAGAGTCAGAAAGTAAAACATGCAGAATAAAGATTTAAGCTGAAAAATATTCTTAACTACCTGGTGATAATATATATAGTAATAATCTTTCTTTTGATCTGGTCTGATATTTTGTGATCAAGATTTGATCTTGGAATACAAAGTAAACAATCTTGTTTAGTTCTTGCAACAAGTTACAAAGTCAAGTCTGTTTATAATTCATGAAGATTTCCTGGTAGCTATAGTAATAGTATCAACAAGCCTTCTAACAGAGATAAACTCATACTGAGGGAACAAACAGAAACCTTTTTTCAATATAGGCTAAACCTGTTCCCAAACAATTCCATACCAGCAAATAAGAAAGCTAAGGCCTTTTCTACTATGTATGAGTAAAAAAAAAATAAAAGTCACAGCCCTGACCCAAACAGATGGGCTAATTTAACTATGAAATCTAGAGTAGGCTGTAGAAATCAGGTGAAAGACAAGATTCCCGCCCCTTGATTAGACTTTTATGTTTTGTTCAGAACAAATAAATTTAAATCATGAGATGAAAAATGTTTTACTGTTATTTTCTGGGCTAGTTTATAATAATATATGATACATCCCATTTCCCAGTTGGTTAGTAAGTTGATAACCAGTCCTTTCATTTTGGTTTAAGAATACTTTTGCGTGATAAAAGTGTTATGTTACTAAATGATAAACAGAAGTATTTGCTTCTGCATCGATGCAGTATATAATTTGTGGAGATGTTTACTGATAGTTGTATCAGCACTATTTCCCAAGTTACCTGGCTACTGATAATCACTCCTAAGAAGACAGGTAATAAATTGGTAGATAGTTCATGATTACATCACATAGTTCAGAAAAATGAGTCATAATAAAAGCATTTCCCTTTGTTAAAATAAAACAGAATTTTCACACAGATCATCACTGGAACAGCACCTAAAACTGGATGCCTTTTTGCCTATAATGTGAACTTTGCCTCTTTTGGAAAAAAGTGGATTGTTAAAGTTTATATATAAAGCTTTAACTGACATTAGACATAAAATTAGAACTTTCTGGCAGAATTGCAACAATTGCAATTGTTTCTTAAGAGCTATAGCTCGTCCACTGGAACATCCTTAAAAAAATTAAGAACTGGTTAGTAGATGTTTCTAATATATCTTTCCTTTTAAAAAAAATAAAAATTCTTTGATGAGCTGTGTTCCATTTAGATCAAGAGGTTCTAGATTTGTAAAAGTTTTACTATTTTTCATTTACATAAGTTCCTGCTAGTGAATTATAATTTGAGTTAACATTTATCTATTTTAAGGCCATTAATTACACTATCATAGTAACCATCACTTGCTATAAATATGGTTCAGCCTGCTCACTGGTCTGTTAACCGAGTCAGTTAATAATGGGATCCTGTCTTTTGTCTAAGTTCTGCAGAAATTGCCTGTAGTATTCATGGTGTTATTCACTGGATTGCTAACTGATCCAGATCCAGTTTCTAATCTTACCTGGGTGTTGTATTTCAGTAAGCGTGCTAACAAACAGATGATGTGGCATTCTGTGCCTCACAGTTGGGAGGATATCTTCATGAAACACAGCTAGATTGTTAAAGATTGTATATGTACATTTGTATGCAAAACAGAACATTATAGTTTTTAATATTGTGGATGTTCCCGACTCTTTGATAGGAAAGTGATGTACTGGATAGAGATTATTGGGCTCAGACAGAGGAGACCCGAGTTCTGTTAGCTTTGCCTTTGTCCTGCTCTGTCACTTCCATTCTCTATGCTCTGGTTTGTGAGGTACTTGGAGATATTGTGATAAAAAAGTAATTCTATAGAACAGGCAAAATACCATTTTTTCACTCTTTTTTTTTGGCATCATAACTAAATTTTTTTACAGCCAAACTAAGTCACTTTCCCAATAAAGCCCAACCCAGCTCAGAAGTGAGTAGAAATTTATCACTAGCATGAAACACAGCAAAAGCAAGCTCTCCTTTCCATGGACCAGATTAATGAGCAAAAGTTAAATGGTAAATTTCACCAGTGAAAATTAGAATAAAAGCTGTGTTGAATATACAGCATTTACCTCTTGAGTGCTTAACATTTGAGCAGCGAGGTTGTAGTTTGCCTGCAACACCATACTTGGCAGCAACAGGCAGTCTTATTCCCCTGCATGTTGTCTTCTTTTGCCAGGTGAAATCCCTCAGTTGAAACTCCTTGTCTAGGCTGCTCCTGTAGTGAAGCAGGTGCCCTTACTCAGAGCTAAAGCAAGAGACCCATTATATTGTTTTAAAAGGCATTTATTAAAAAAACTCCTGTGTTACAGCTCATGAGTTGTATAAACTCATGTTCATTGTGCCAGTTTAATTTCCTGAAGCAGTCAGGAACAGGGACAGAAGAGGATGATATGGGAAATCCTTAAGATGCTTTCCCACTGAGGCTAAAGAGTAATTCTGTCATCTACCTTGCTATGGTTGCAGAACATTTGATGTAAAATAGTTAGAAAAACTATAATTAACTCAGAGAATATATTCTATAGAATTTATTTCTAAAATATTAAATCCGATTACTATTTTTTTAAAATAGTAGAAAGCTACTGTTATTTTCAAAACAGAGTCTAGTTCATTAACATGTTCCTTGGTATGAGAAATCTCAACATTTGCCTTTTCAATGTTTCAAAATTTTTAAAAAATACTCCTTAATTTTGCTGTTCTCTGTAATCACTGTCCATGTGCAAATTATTAATTGTACATTTTCTCCAAGAAGCATGAAATCCAAAGCATGAACATTGTGAAGTGATGAACAAGTACGATTTAGTTGTAAAGATGTCTGAGTGAACACACGCTTGAGTTCTTTTTAAGTGCTTCCTCTTCACTGTCTCTTCCCACTCCTAAATCAGAGGCAGCTTTTAATTTTGTTGCTAATAAATGTGCCAGAGTATTGTTTTCACTTAAAGAGGAAAGTTACAACATCCTTGAGAACTTTCTGCTACCCTAATGGCTGATACCAAGAATTTTACTTTTCATAAAAATATTCAATTCATGAAACATCTGTTTTGCAGCCTTAGTCTTTTCTTTTTAATTCCTTCCTCCATCTTAGCGTCTGGGAAAGGTCTGTTGTACAGTAAGGCTTTTCATTAAAATTGAGCATGAGGGCAACTCTAGTGTCCTCTGTACTAGCTATCCTTTATTTTGCCAAGAATTCATTTCATTTTTTGCTTAACATTAGCGTGTAGATAGATCAGAACTGTGGGTGAAAAATAGTCCCCCACTGGCTCTGAATTTGAGTCATGAGGGAGCAGTCCCCTTGGGGGTCTCCCTTTCCATATACACAAATGAACAGGAAGGAGACCTACCCCACAGGCTGCAGAGATGTGGTAGGGGATCCTCGTTGTCTCCTGAGGCATGTAGATCAGGGGAGGAGTGTCATTCTAGATACAGCACAGCCCAGTACAGAATGAAAATCCAAGATTAGGGAAAACAGAAAACCATCACTTAGGGGAGCAAAAAGTTTCCTTCAAACTACTGTTATGATTTTTTTCTTTTTTTTTTTTCTAATATAAGTAATGAATTATAAAAGGTTGGTTTTGATTTATTAAATAGAAGTGAATTAGATCTTAAAAAGGAAAAATTAAAATTTGTATTGCTCTTCTGCTGTTACAGTCTTTATGGTTAGGAGTATACCTGCTACATAGAAGGCCACACTGACTGGAGAATAGTATTCATGATGCTGTGTATTGCTATGTCTCAATTGAGAAGATGATAGTCCTTCATCTAAGGCAGAGCAGGGATGTGGGGGAGATGGGACAAAACAAAAAAAAAAGTCAGAAGGCAAACTTCCATTTATTTACTCAGTTACCTTAATTTGGATCTTAGCAATGCCACATTTGTTTTACTTAGGTATTTTATGAATGAATGTCAAATAGAACCAAGTCAAAAGAAGTTTGCCTCACGTGTATGTTCTTCTCTAACTGTGCACTTTTCCAACAAGCCATGAAGACTGGATTAGCTTTTGTCGAGGGACAGGAAAACTGGTGGAAGATACAAATGAACACCACAGTCCTAACAGAATGATCAGGATAATCCTTTGTCTTAAAGCATGGGTGGATGCACCCTGGAGTGAGTGAGGATAGAAAGGGCAATTTAGAAGAAAAGAATGAAGGCAAGAGGTATATTGACGAGGACAATTTTTTCTTCTAAATGGCAAAAGAAAACATTATATATGAAAAAAAAAGGAAGGAAAAAAGGAAATTAAGATATCCCCAGAGCAAGGATGGAAAAAGCATATGCACATTCACTACAAGCTTGGCCATGTTAGATCATAATATTAACTCTGTTATTTAGTATGTTTTAAAACAAACATGAACTCAGTACAGACAGGAAATGTCATTTTTCCATACCTGTTTTATCCAGGCGGACATTAAATAAAAGACTTATCCAAAAGCATAGGGTAAAAACTACAAAGCAAAGCAACACCCTAGAAGCATTGCTACCGTGTCTTTTCTTTGCCTATGTCAACTGCAAAGTCATGTTCAGTATCATTTTAGTTAACTCTGCTTCCAGGCACATGTTCTGTTATAACCTGTTTCTCAGATAACAAGAGACACTAAAAGCAAGGAAGAAATAGGTGTCCTTTTTATTAGCATTTTAGCTTGGGATTTTCAAATGAGACTCAGTACATTATGGCAACTAATTCTTTTAGGTTTCTCCATCTTTGTAAAGATGTTCTTAATGAAATTTTGCATTGGATAATGGGTGAATGTCAACCTTGCTGGGGTACTGGGGGATCACTGTAAAGAACCAGCCATCCGTTTGTAAACCTCTGATACAAAGAGTTTTCAGCTTCTTGAAAAGATATGCATCATTGTGTGCACTGGTGCATTGTGTGCGTTGTGTGCAGCTGGTTCTCTTAAAAACAGAAGCAAGCATGCTGTTTTTTCAAACCATTTCACACAAATCCCACCACTTCAGTTCTCACATAACAATGCCCATGTAAACAATGCTTAGCAACTGGGCCCTTCTTTTAATTGACTGATTGTAGGCACTTCTATGGAAATACGTCTGAAGTGTAGTTTGTGAAACATGTTAAAAAAGTGTTTGATGTAAAATAAGCGCTAGACATTTAACAGTGCAAAAATAGTCAAAATCTGTAGATGAAAA
Source organism: Elanus axillaris (assembly GCA_026212715.1). NCBI lineage: Eukaryota > Metazoa > Chordata > Aves > Accipitriformes > Accipitridae > Elanus > Elanus axillaris. Next base: position 32,557,331 of record JANZLQ010000001.1, on the reverse strand, counting down.
ATCCATTCCTAAGAGCCTCAGCCTGTAATATTGTCTTAGTAAAGTCGATCTTTTAAGTTAAATGGCATTCTGGTGTAATAACCTTTTACAAATAAAGTTACTAATAAAAATGTACTGGTTAATACCTGTTAACATAAAACATGGCAATTGGTTATTTTGATTTGTCTCCATCTACAGCTAATAGATAATAACTTTGTAAAAAAACCCAAAACCAACACTACATTTTTTTATGTGTAAAAAGTGTTTTCATTGTTTTAACAAATACAACCTACATAACATATACAATGTCTAATCCAACCCTGTCTTTTAGGAGGTTCATCTCTCTCTGTATATATATATATATATATATATTTCCCCATAAGAATATACAATTGCTTTTGAAATTTTTGTTGGCAAGTGGTAAATAATACACCACGGCATGGATTCAAAAGCACTTAAGTTGATGGTCTTTCAGACGTGTAATCCATTCAAATGGGACTAGTAAAATTGTGGTGTAATTGCAGCCATTTGTTTAAAATTTGTACATTACTAATTTTTGAGAAAAATAATCATGTGAAGTACTTAACATTTCCATTACAGATGATCTTGCATACTAAAATTATGGAGATCTCAACAGTAAAGCAACATCTTTAACTGGACTGCTGCTTTTAAACTGTTCGAAGAAGCGAGGGGAAATAAAGTTAATCTTACAATCTGTACATGGAAATAATTTTAAGCTTCATGAACTACACATTTCCTTAATTTCCTTTCTTTTTTTTTTTTTAAACAAGTTGTAACATCAAAGATGCCAAAGGGTAATATAAGCTACAATAATATTCAACAGAACTTAACCTAGACCTTATGTTGTAATAATTTATTCAAATTAACTGTATTCTTCTGTATTTATATTTTCGGTATTTATTATGAATGATATGGAATTTGATGTATTTATTGTGGCTTATTACTGCAGTGTATATATTACAAAATTGAGCATTTTTAAGTCTTAACATTAGTTTTTTTGTTAATTAGTGGCACTTGTATTGGCTGTATTTTTATTATATATTGTACAATATATATTGTCCATTTGTTTGCAATGAAGTAAAACAGGTTTCTACGTTACATCATGGCTGCCAGTGCATTGTGCATCTTATTTCTACTATGCATTCACTAGACACTCCTCTCTCATCTAACAGAGCCAGAATTAGTACTGCACCTCTTCCTGCAGAGCCTCTAAAGATGCTGTGGGAAATTTCAAGCATTTCTCCCATTCCTCATAGTCCGATAGCTTGAGGAGAAACAGTTTCAGTTTGCTTTTTGGTGGTGGCGGTGTTTTTCTAATTTAATCAGCATATACATATTTAAGAAATAAACAGAAATGCCTTTTTAGGTGTCTCCGTTTGCCCTTTAACAATACTACTGCCTACACTTTTCTTTGGCCAATGTAATGAACCACATTGATTCACCTACACCTATCATGGTGAATTTAATAATTTTGGTTTTAAGTTAGTGAAAGAATGGTTTTCAACAGCTATTGAGAAAAAAAAAAATTGCAACAGCTCTCTCTGGTGGACAATTTGCAGTAATTTTACACAACAGATAATTTCAATGGCTACAATGGCATATAAAGCATACTGTTGAATTTCAGAACAACTGCTTAATTATTTTGAAAACTGATCAACATGCTTCATTATTAAAATAATCAACAGTCACAGGTCTCTGCCATCTTTTTATGCTGATATTTCTTAAAATTGAGCTGTACGTTTGTAAAAGGTAAGTTGTCCTTAAGTGTGCATTAATGACAAATTGCATATGGCTAAATTGTTTGTATTTACAAAACCTGATAAAGGTCAGATGTTGTTCTCTAGACTTAAAAAAAGTTCTCACAGGATTTATGGTAGCATTTATTTTTAATTTGTTAGGAGTTACACAGAATGGAATAGGTTAACATCTGCTATCATACTGCTTTTTGCATTGCCATGAAGTATAGTTAACAGTGCTGCTTCAGGGCTTGCGAAGCCTGATACAAAAAAATACTTTGTAAAACAGCTTTCCGCACTAGTGTTCTAATTCAAGGCATCAGGACCCCAATTCAGAAGTAAGAAGACATACCACTAAGGTTCAGTTGTAAGTTGATCTGTTAATAGTACTCACGTAATTCTATACTCACACTAGTATAAAGCGGTAATTACTCCCAAGGGTGATGAAACAAAATCTCAGGTGTGGTGAGCTGGTGAAGTCCCACTGCAGTTAATGGTGTCATAACCAGGTAGAGCCACGAAAAAACAGTGGGGACTCTTGTTTATGGACAGGAGCTGCTCAGAGCCACAGGCCCTGTAGTTGCAGAACATTTAGGACCTGCTTTGTCCTGCTGGGAGTAAGGCTGGGCTGTCCTTGCCTGAAGTCAAGCCTTCTTCAGCACTTGTGATTACTTTCCTGGATGTGTAAGAGAACATGGTGGAATGGAGGTTAACACGAGCTTTTCTGGTAACCTTTAGTTTACATAGCCATCTCACTGATGTATGAATTTTTACATGCTGTATATGTAACTATTTATTTTTTTCTCCTCCATGGGAGGAGAGCATAATACTATTGCTGAAAGTGCTTTAAATTTTTAAAAAAGGCAGTAAAAGAGCCAGAGAACCCACTGCAAAAAACTCTTGATTTTTCAGCATGCCACTTAAGTGAATATTAACAACATCCAGAAGAACTGTAGATAATATGAGGCAGTTGAAGATGTTTTAGTTGGGTTTTAGACATGTTATCCAGCATTTAAAAAAACAAAACAAAAAAAACACACAAAAATTCTTCAATTCGATTAGCTTGGAGGAGAGTAAAGGCTTACGATTTATATGCGTGAGTATGTACTATGACCACAATGTCTGCCGGACAAAGATATTTGCCAAATATTTCTAATAGACATCTCAGCAGAAATTTCCTGCTAATGAGAAAGGAGTTCTGGAAGGAGGGTGACATGGTACAAAGTGGAGTGTAGCCCAAGGGAAAATTAAATTTTAAGCTCGTTAAGGTACAGTGATACAGCACCTAGACTATTTGTCTAGGGTTTCAGATTATGCAACAAACATTTCTTGGTTTCTCATACTAAAATGGGATTTAGCTTGCACGAGCTTTTGTTTGTATGGCTTAGTTTTATATGGACACAACAAATTGCACTGTGTGGGCAGACTGCAGAAACCATTTTTATTTCCACATAAACTGCTTTGAATGCTACAAGCTGTGGACAATGGGAAACCAGCCTTTGTGGAAGACACCTTCCAATTATTACTATGCAAAAAGAATTTTTAGTTCTATTTCTTCTAGCATTTCCCTTGGGCTTTTGAATCCAGTCCCAACAAGTATGGGAAATGCACACTGAGGCCGCACATTACCTTTTTGGCCACACCTCTGCCTCTTCCTTCCCTTTCACATCAAAGGCACAGGCTACCTCTGATCTCACTTGGCCTTTTCACGGCTCCATTTTTCCCCAAACTCCACCTTTCTTGCTCGAAGTTGCCACCAAAAATTAGGCTCTGCTCATGGCAGAGCTAATGCAGAAGCCCAGCTTTTAGGCAGGCCCAGCCAACCCACAGAAACCAATTTTTGTTTCACAGCCAGCAAAAACATTGCTACACTTCAACCACAGGTCTTCAGTAAGTCAATAGGTGGCCTTCAGTTCTTAATTTCCAGTTAACTAGACAGGGAGGTAGTAGCCATGATCTGCCCTGAGCTCACTAGCTTTTTCCTTTATTCCTTTTTCCTCTCTTGTTACACATTCCAGTCCCCTTTGAAAATACACACAGGTGCTCTCGGATTAATAGGCAAGTATATTCAGTGAGTATTTCCTGGTCCTAGAGTAACACAGTTCAACTTTTTAGGTAAGTGTGCTGCGTCATTGTGAACTGATGTCCCCTGTTAAATTACAGATCTTACTATCTCATCGAAATCATTTAATATCAAAGCAAGGGTTAATACTAAAGCAAAGATTTTTATTTAGATGCAAGGTAATCTATGTAGGCCAATGTTACTTTACTGAACAGCCTTTAGAATTACAATTTACCAACAGGAAGTGATAAGAACCTATATAATGGTCTTCCTTGGCAAGAGACCCAGTAGCTAGCAGCCTGTCAACTGACCAGTTCCCAGTCACAAGGTATGTGATGATTTCTCTGATAGCATAACTGTTGTCAACCACTTAGCTTTTCCTGACAGCACGGCATGCCTGAAGGTTTAGCCAAGCAGAGAAGAAAGCATCTAGACTTCTCAGACCTATATAACCTAGGAGGCACTAATTCGGTGAACTTTGGTGCAAGTCAGCATTAAGAAACCTCAGAAGCACTTTATGACTCTAACCTTGGAGCTCTTCCTTAAAGTGCCCACATATTTTTCCTGTGTGAATGCAGTTTCTGACAACATTCTTCCCACCACAGATTCTAGATTCCTTGCTTTTCCAGCTTTTCCTCAAACTTATGCCCTTCACTTGCACTGCTGCCCCACACTCACTCCTAGAAGAGCCTGTCCCCTACTTTTCTTGCTTTTCCTCCCACATCTCTTCTTTTCCCTAGCATTTCTCATAGTTACTTTTCCAAGTCCACTCTGTCCTTGACTTAACCACCCAGCTTTCTGCCTTTGTCACTGCTTTCCAATGTTACACTTCTGTCCTTCGGGCTCCATCAGTTTTTCCTTCCATCAGATGGGCAGGAGGCTTTTTCTCTTCCTTATACATGAGTTAATAGCTGCTAGGTGTAACCTACATTTCTTCTGCAGCTCTCCTCACCAGCCATTTGCACACAGCATAGACTATATTCCATCATGAAAGTTTATATTATTTTCACTTCCGTCATTTACTAGTTTGAAGTTCTCCATCTCCTACACATTCCCCAGGACTTACTGCTAGTTCCAGTGATTTCAGGCCTCAGTCATACTGACTGAGCCTGTATGGAAATTTGTCTACATACAGCTGTAGCACTACTAAGTTTCACAAACCACAAATTCACCTAAGTAGATCATCCCTTTTGCAGCTGCATTGCCAAGACATTACCAACCATACTATTGGTTGATACGGGACTATTGCACATTGTGCTGTCTCATACTCCATTTCAGACTGCTAAAGACTTCCACCTTTCTGCTTCTTTTGAGGCAAAAAAAAAAAAAAGCTAAGAAAAGAAGGGAAACAAAATAACAGAAGACTGGTGAGGGCAGCACCCCAAGCTCCCACTTCAGAACCTAGTTTTCTTCTACTTAACTTCTGCCCTCCCCCTAAGCCTCTTTCCTGGACAAATTCTGTTTGCTGTTATCCTTTCAGTCACCCTATCCTTCATACTGCTGCAGGCATTCCCTTCTGATACCAGACACTACCATATCTATTTCTCCTTCACAAACCCAAGCATCAAATATTCCATCCTGGAAGTTCAACACGTTCTAACTTTATCCACAATATTTAAGACATTACTGGCAAGACGAGATTTACCTTCAGCTGTATTTAGACTCTAGTAATACTAGGTACAAAATTAGAACTTAGTATATAAAGTATTCTATTCTGTAGGCTTGAAAAAAAACTTACAAGCACCATGATTGATTAAGAAGCCATGAAAATATTTAGCCTTGTCTTGACATGATAGCTACAGTTGGTCAAGAACGATGAGGAAGAACAACGATTTGTTAAAACCAAAGCATTTTTGCAGAAATTTTACTGGCTTCAGAGAATATTCAGTGAAACATCAGTAGAAAGAAACAGTGTTTCTTGATAATTCATCATATAAGTTTATTAGAGAGCCAAGATTTTTAAGGTCTACAGAGCAATCCCATTAATTATGCTAAATAGGGATAGAAGTCTTGGTACCTGTCACTACTTCAGTGGGTGGTCTTAAAGGATCCAGACCCCCTAAAAATGCAAAAGTCAGGTCAAGGAATCCTGGGGAACCAGAAACAGAGCAGACAGCTGATTGACTCCAGTTAAGCAAAAAAATTGTTTCAAAAATAAAAATGGGCATTTCCAGCAGAAGTTTTATGAAAGACATTCGGAAAAGCAATGTCATGAGAAAGTAAACTCTTAACAAGCCAAAAAACCCCTCAGTATGTATTAACCTATAGCTGTTGAGTCCCCCAAACCCTGTCTCTGGCTGTCTTACCTTCCAGAGGCTCCTATTTTTGCCAAAAAAAATGCACTTAAGCCTTTGAAATTATGCTACTGCATATGTCCAGCGACACCAACATTCTGGCTGACTTCCTAAACAGAGTTAAGGAGAAAACAGATACTGAGAATCTAGAAATCAGGTTATATTTGCATTTTAACTGACATAAGCAAGAATGAAAACCATCCTGGTTATAGCAGTGGCTTCCTTTTGCCCTGGAATAGGTGGATGACTGAGATTGCTCATGGTAAAGAGAAGGCAGACACAGTGATGTCCAGTTAAAAGTTAGGAGGTTAAAGGGACTGTCAGGAGGAAGGAAGAAAAAGCTAGTGGCATAGTCACATTCAAAAGAGGAACTACTTGATTCTCATCCCTCTCTACATACTTTGCAGCAGTCTAACAGTAATGACATACAACTAGCAGCAGTTTCTATCAATGCTTTTGAGTTGTGCCGAATCAACTTATTACGGTCCAGAATTCAGCTGTTTAATGCAGGGAGACAGTTCTCCATTCACCCTGTTACTTTGGTCTGGTAACTAGGTCTTTCAGGTAAGACTGAAATGACTTTTGAAACCCACCAAATAACACTGGATTTCATATGCCCAGATGATGCCTAACCTGCCTCAATCAGGTAGGCCATAATATAGTGCCTCAGCCATCAGTTGATACCTTCCACAATTAGTCAGTCTTATCTTAGGACAAGCCAGTCCAATTCAACTGAGAACAAAATTTCATATCCAATATCTGGGAACATAATATTTTAGGGTAGCATATTTATTTTGAGGTCATTATCCCTAGGAAATTCTCCACTCCTAACAAAAAGCTTTCCTTGTGCTTTGTGCACTGTAACATAACACAGCATGAGAAATACACCAAGGATAAAGCACAGGAATTTTAAAAAAATAAACTGTGACAACTAGCCATTTAAATGTGCATTGTTCAAGTATAATATAATAAAGTATTATTATTAGTAGTAAATAAAGTGTGTGAAAAGTCAAATATGTATCTAAAAAGGGAAGCCAGGATATATAGTTTTAGTAAGAAAGTAACAAAAGTTGATCTATCACATCAGCCATCTTCTAGTTCAGTTGCAGACAGTACCAATACCAAATGAGAACAAAGGCATTTCATATATATATAAAAAAATAAAATAAATTTGAAGTTTTAATTCCAGTTGACACCCCTTCAAAATTTGAAGCTGTACAGCACTGAGCCATAACCCAGAGAGAAGAAAAAATATTTGACATGCAAGCCATAGATCAAAATAAGAAAAGAGGAAACTGAATTAGGAACACAAAAAAGAAAAAACCTACAAAACTTAAAATATTAAGTGAACAAGGGTACTATTTGAAATGTCTGTTTGAGATTAATTTTTGTAGGGTTGCTGGTTGTAGTAGTAAATGTCACTTTAGCAACATGAACATTATTCATTAAACAATTCTTATTCATTATTGGCAAGCTTTTTTATTCCTGAAACTCCTCTATCTGATGTAACAGATACTGTACCTATCAGAAAATACAGCATTTCTGGTTTTTGTTTTGCACAAGGAGCTGAATTGTCATTTCCTAGCTTTTCAGTGTGTGAATATAATGTTGATCTGATTCTAAAGAACTTTTAAATGCTCTTTCTCATCATAAGCCAAATCAGCCAGAATCTCCATCGTGTAAAACTATTTCATGAGGAAGAGGGTTGGGCAGAAATATGACATTCACTTTTAGGGGGATTTTACTTTTGTTTGCGCCTAGGAACATCAGTGTTTAATTCTAGTCTCTATATGGAATGCTGTACAGTTTTAAATCATTGTATCCATTCCCCTCCAAAACCAAAGGGCACCCAGTCTAGACACATATTTCCAATACAGCTCTTTCCCCATCCATCTAGCTCCTTTCTATTCTGATTTTCTTTTCCTCTTCTGGTATCCAACCCTTTGATAGTGCTTTACTTTTGAAAGGTTTTTTTCTTCCTTTAAAAATGGTAATCTTGTATGAATTTCTCCCTCAGACTGCATAGAAACTGAACAAGACATGTTAAAGTTATTATTGCTACCCTTTATAAAATATAAAGTCAAGCTAACATTTACATTATAAACCACAGATTCAGATATTGTAGATTTAACTTTAAAAATACACTTTTCAAAAACTTTTGAGGAGGGCAACCTAAAGTAAAGGGTTAACACAGCAAAGCTTTTTAATAAAAATCCATGGTTTGTTTGGGTTTTTTTTTAACATCATAATATTAAACTACTACTTGAAATATTACTGTGCTATTGACACAAGCGCAGCTTTGGACAGAATGTTTTAACGATTAAATCCCTACTTGAAGAATTCAGGAGCTATATTAAAATAACAGAAAAGATTACATGTCCCTTCCTTGGAACATTTGCTAGAAGGCACAACCTTAAAGTAGATCTGTGCACAAGAAGTTCAAAGGACTGGCTATAGTTCTGACAACTCCGCCACTGAAATCAAGACCCCTACATCTCAATCTAATATTATAATCTTGATCAGATGCATAAGATTGTATAACACTAATTCAAAAAATGTGGGAGATTATTCTTTAAGAGGAAAGGAGTTTCCACAAGTTCTTTCAGTTTCATGTACTTGTCAGTTACAGTAATTCAACATATTTAAAGAAATATATACAGCAAAACATAAAGTACAGAAAAGTTAGTACTGCACTGTAGAACATACTATAATTACTCAAGACAATCATGCTGGAGGAATAAGATATGCCAAGGAGAACATCCACTTCTGCCCTCTAAAAAATCCCTGCAAAATAGTTCAGTTTTCAGGAAAGACTGAAGACTAATGCTAGAAAAGCACAAAGAAGATGCACAATAACTAATGCTTGAACTGCTTGCAGTTTTTCTTACTGCTGCTTTTTTATTGGAAAAACATAATTAACTTCTAAAAAAAAATCTTTTCTAAACCTCCAATCATATTTACAGACTCCTATTGCACTTCTAAAATTGTATGATATCTATATGTATTCACACACATATATATGCATATTTAGAAGTGCAATACTCAATGTAGACACAGAAGTTAATTTCAGATGTTCAAACAGAACAGAACAAAAAATGTCTTCCTTTGTTTATAGATCTGCTTCCCTCTTTTCTGGCAGATAGTAGGGAGTCCAAGTATACTCGATTGCTGTTGTAATAAGTACTGCAAAAACACAGAGTAAAATGTCACTCATAGTTTAAAGAACAGATAATAAGCATTTGGAAAAAAAAAAAATAGAATGTTTCCAATAGTAGCAATAGTTAAAAGACCTACATTAAATTGTATTATGAATTTTGGACTATTGACTTATGTTAGGCCAGAAAAGAAGTCTTGAAAAATGAAAGGAAAATCTTAAAGACACTTTTAAACCACAGAATAAATTTTCTCCTTCCACAGCTAGAACTGAACACAAAATATAATAATCAGGTGACCTACTGCACCTAATTTTTTGTAGAAAACAGACTGAAAAGAACATATATTGCTATATCTGCTATAATATGGTCTTAGATTACCAACTAGAAAAACAAAAAAGTGGAGCTCCTCTAGCACTGCTCATGAGAAGATTCCTAACTCCAAGTTCAACAGAACACTTGTTTCCTTGCAATTTAAATTCTATTCTGGTTTGGAACATTACCTCTAAAAAGAAAAGTGAGTAATGAGTAAATGAATGATGTTTCAAGTATGCAAATTCCAATCTAACTAAAGTTTGTAAGAGAAACAGGTTGCATGAAGAAATTAACCTTTAGTGATATTAAAAATATTTGCAGTATAACACGAACTAAGAACTAAAAGAACTCAAGTCCTTTTAAACAGTTATGCTAAATACCTTGTCTTCTAGAACAGGTTCCTTGAACACTCAGTTTCCATTTCATACCTGGGGATTGACACAGCACAGCTGCTGTCTTATGTAATCTCCCATCCTCTATTCATATTTGTTGAACAATTTTCACATTGACCTGCATCCTATTTTTCCTCAACTCCTCCAGTTTGTCAAGAGCATTTGTTGCCCTTCCAATATTGGTTTGATCTGTGAAAGTAATAAGAATACTTTGTGTTCCGTTACTGAATTATGGAAATATTTATCAGAGGGCACAGGCAGATCTTGGTGCAATGCCACTCGACACAGCCTTCCAGTTTCACGTGGCATTAATAACCCTCCTCAGTACAGTCTTTTTCACAGTTTATGTCCACTCTGTAGCAAGTTATTTTAAGTCATACAGCTTTAACTTCATAGGATATTCTCACAAGTATCAACAAAAGCTTTACAGAAGCCAAGACATGACTCAAAGGCATGATTATCAAGCCAGAAAAATAAATTAGCTTAAGTTAATGCTTCTGACAAATTCTTGCTGGTCCTTGCTTATTCATTTGTTGTCTTTTAGATGACCTAGAACTACTGAAAGGATTTCTTCTTGCTTTTCTTTAGAAGCTGAACTCATTAGTCAGATACTGTTAAATTAACCAAAGACAGGTTCCCTCCCCTGTTAGAAATGAAAAAAAAACCCCATATCATCATCCACCCATCCATCCACCAGACTCTATAGATAAATTAGTATTTGTCTGTAATTATATTATTTATTTACCAGGACAAAAGGACAAATTTAGCATTAGTGTATTTTGTCCTATTCAATCTTTAAGACCCGCCCCTTCAAATCTATTCTCAGCTTTATATTTGATCATGCAGTCAAATATTTTTCTTTGTCTTCACTTTAAAAATTTGAATTTTATATTCTTTTGGCAGCCATGAATTTTTCTGTAGTCACCCTCCTCCTATGGTACAGTACTTAAAGGAAATACTAAGTATTTCCTAAAATACAGTTACTAGCTGCATCTAACTACACCTGATCTTATTGCTCAGCTTTCCACTGTTATGTGCACATTTCTTAAGACTCAGATGATTAAAGAGTTCTTTACTAAGCTGGTTGCTATTATACCTACTATTTTCTTCTATCTGAACAGATATTATAGATGTTCAACACAATTCTTTCAACAAGGTGCAAAGTCTAAGTATCTTTCTACCTTTGATGTTTCCCATCCTCAGTTAACACTGGCACTTCTAGACAACAGTAAATCTTTTCCTTGTCTTTATTCTGCTGCTTTCTTCCCTTCCTAGAAGTTAATTGTTTTAATTTCATAGCCATTTTCCTCCCATATCATAACACATGCAAATTTAATGTTATTTTTAAACCTCCATAATTTGCATAAACCAATTAATTCTTCTCCAGATCAGAATATAAAATTTTATTATGAAATAGTTTGTCTTAGTAAAGTGCAATTTTATGTGAACTTAGATGCTTTTAAGGGTGGGATGGTCATTAATCTCACATTCGTACCCTGAAGCAGACATTTTCAAGTAAGCGTGTATCTCTTTTCCCTAAAGAGCATATTTCTTGTGCGAAGGCCTAAGATAATCACAGTCAGAAAATGGGCATGATTGGTGTTTGCAAGGGAAGACCAACTGAAGGGTGTTTAATGACTATGCAGCCACTAAAATAACCAAAGAAATATATATGTATGTTTTTAAATACTTAATCAAAGGAAGGCTATTTATGAAGTCAGACCTCTACATGATCTATTGAAGTATACTTGTGGATGCCTACGAGAATACAATATTTCATGAAAAGAGCTAGCAGAATAGTTAGGAAGGCCAAGGTCTCACTTGGACTGATAAAACTGAGGTCAGTCCTTTGTAAAAAAAAAAAAAAAAAAAAAGGGGTGGGGGGGAACAGCAAGAACAAGAAAAAAAAAAGAACATGAAAATATTTGCACAAGAAATTATGTACAGATAACATTAGGAACCTATTAGCTAAACATTGCATAAATCACTAAAAGGTACCAAAAAAGTGGGTTTAGTAGATAACATGTAATTTAAAAGCAATAATGAACAAAATGCTGAAAAAATCTGTTAATGTTAAGCAGCTCAGAAATCTATTCCTATATAAATTCATAATAAATTTTAAAGTTCATGAAATATAAAAAAACTATACAATAAGTTTTGGCTAAACAAAAGATTAATGTCAGAATAAGCAGATTTTCCATTAAAATAGACATACATACAAATTTCACAAAGAATGATTTTTTTCTTCTACAAGAGTAGAATGGACTTGCTAGAAGCTGAGCACAGTGTGGTAGCCTACTTGGCTTTAACCTGAAGGTAAATTATTTAATTTTTCAAGTGAATGAACTTAAAAACTACTGAGAAAGGTGCACTGAATAAATGATTAAAAAAAAATTAGTCAACCATTTGAACATAAAAATATACATATAAAGTGTCTTGTTTTTTAGACACTATACAATAATTTCTCGTAACTCTACAGAGAAAACTAGTCTTCAGAAGTACTTACAGTACATGGAAAAATTATATACATATGGTCCCCAAGGTGAAAGAGGACTATAGGATCCATGAATCAGTGGTTCAATATATAAAGTCTTATCATAGAAATACTGTAAACATTTTTTCTTAATTGGGATCTCAATCATCTTTGGTATAACAGACTCCTAGGGAATCTCAGATGACATATTTTATATCCAACTTAAATAGGACGGAAAAGAAACTTTAAACATTTTGCATTTAAAGTATGCATCACTTAAAAATGCAGTATACATATATGATCACAGTTTAGAATGGATCTTTTCTTTTAATAAAAATGCTCCTGGCCCATAAATATTAAATCTCAATTGTTCTGGCCAAAGATCCACTTCTGGAAGGGGTCTGAAGGATTACAGGATGCCAAACTTGGATGCTGTCCGTTTCCTGTAAGGCACATATGTAGTGCTGTATTGTACAGAGTTTGATCCTAAAGTGAGTAAAAAAGGAGGAAAAAAAAGAAAGTGAACAAACAATGAGCATGCTATTTCCTCTCACTCATTTTTTCCCAAGTTCATTATTGTTAAAGAATAAGGCCATACACATAGTGCAGATGGGGGCCAGCAAACAAATATGAGTAGTATGCAAGTGCCAACTTATTTTGTTAGGAATTTTTTTTTTAAATATTAAAAAAAAACAACCCACTAAACATTTGGATTGACTTCCAAGTGGATGCTCAGACACACACTAAAGGATAAACTGTTTTTGTAAGTGACATTTCTATTTTATATTTAAAATAGTGAAATCATCAAGTTTTGAGCTGGTAAGTAAAAAGCTGAAATTTTCTACATTTTCCTCCCCAAAATAAACTTACTCCTTTTTGGCTTTTGAGTTTTGTTTCATTGGGGTTTTCTCTTCTATTGGAAATCAAAAATTAACTCATGTAAAAAATCACTGATAAAAATGCCAATTTATTGTGTAGTCTAAATACCTTTTGATGCAACCATTGCTCTTCTCCAACAGTGAAGGTTTTCTGGCCTTTGTAGTTACATTCACGAAGATGCACAGGTCCTTTAGAAGCATGCAGACAAAGTTCCTTCTGAATGTTATGTCGAATTTCATGGTGTGCAGAATATTCAAAGTACTATTTAAATAGTAAGTTTTAAAAGGTTCAGTAAATAAACACAAACAAGAATATTAAACTAAATTTACCCTTTGAAATTCTACAACACAAATAGATTTGTTATTCAACAATTTGAGACTACAGAATAATTTCTCTGATCTTTAGCATGTATGCTTTAAAAGTGTTTACAAAACTGAAAACATTTTCCAATACTAATGCAATGGAATATATTTAGAAGTCCTTAGATGTATAAATTGCAAATGACACCTTGTGCATTATGATGCAAGATCTCATTGCTTGCTCCCCCAGGAAATGTATATAACTCAAGGAAACAAACCAAAGAGGAGATAGCTGCATGGATAACTTAAATTTTGGCATTTCTTAACTTTAAAAATCTTTATTCAATTTTTGTTGCTGGATTTTGTTTTTCCTTAGACCAACAACAAAAAATAATTTGTCATGTGGAACAATACTGATTGCTGTACGTCTGCTTTTGCTGCTTGATCTAAACCATAATGCTAACAAAAGGATGCTGTTATATTCTCTTATGAGCTAGCTGTGAGAAAAGTAATGGAAGTATGTATTTTGTGAGTGAATTTCACAATTTTTTCCTGACAGCAGATTACTCTTAAGGATCAGGAATTCTAGGCTATAATTCCAGTCTTAAAAGGGATTTCATTCTAATGGTTTCAGACACAGCTGTCCTTTTATACCTCTAGTCCTACCCTACCATCCTGGTCTCTTCCTTTTCTCCCTCATTAAATAGCAGAGCTCCTTTCATTACATCCCACTGCCACTGTTTCTTATCTCCATATGTCAGCCTTCTTCATTATATCTTTCCTTTGACTATTAAGGCCAGGCTCAGTTAGCTCCCTGTGGCTTTCAACTGCCTGTCCAATTGGTCAGCTTCTGCCTTCTCACTGCCTTGGCATCAATGGGAATAGCACTGAGGAACAAACATGCATCTCACTCTTAAGTCTCTGTGCCCAGCTCCCTGAAGCAGGTACTGATAGGAGTGACCTAGTTATTTAGCTCTCAGACATAGTAATTTACTCTAAATCTGTTACCCTGACTTAATCTGTTCCGATTTATCTTTTGAACTCCAATATCTCTGCAAGCTGTGAAAATATGACTTGAAAGCTAGGTTTAAAACTTCATTAACTTTGGATATTGAGATGTCATTGAGATGGACATGTTCCCAGCCTCAGAATATTCTAAAAAGGAAAAATGATAAACAATTGATGTACAATTCTGAAAACTAGGTTCTCTCTTCCAATCCCTTCTCCTACCTCAAATAAATGGATGAAGACAACAGGTAGCATGGAAAATTTCAGCCTACACTGTTAAAGTCTGGTAAAGAACATAAAACTGAAAATAGAGTATTGTAATGAGAAGGGTCAAGTAAGCAAATATGCACACCTCTTGTGCTTTGCCAGCAAAACCTATATTAAAATTCTCTGAAGGCTGGCATTTAAAGGGATTCAGACTGTTATTTTATGGCAGGAGGAAAAACAAAAACCACAGCACTTGAAAGCATAGAGTTTTAGTACAGTCCAAGATAACTTAGAGATGACAATAGAAGAATACAGCAAAACTCTTAATACAATGTGTCTTGGTACAGTGTTTCTGTGTTAATGACTCTGACAATGTGAAAAGGCTAATATAGTATTAATCCCCAGCAGAATAAAAAAAAAGTTCAGTACTGTAAGAAACTAACATAACAGGGTAGTTTTTAATCTAGACAGTTTTGCATCTCCCACAAAAATTGATTAGGAAAGCATTAACTAACTAGGATCATGTGTCTGAGTTTTCACAGTGCCATCAATGGATGGCTTTTAAGATTGAAGATTTTATTAAAAAAAAGAAAAATTACAACTATATTCTAAAAAAAAAATAAATTAAACCTTTGTTGACCTTTAGTTTACAGTTAATAGGTTTTATTCACCAAATAACTCTTTAAGGCAACAGAGAAGTGTTCATTTCTGGGCAGGGAAGGAGATGTTACTTTTATTAGTATTACAGTAGTGCCAGAAGGATTCAGTATCTGACATCTATTGCAAGTCATACTGTAGAAGAAACAGAGCACCGTTGCTGCCTCCAAGAGCTATGCATCAAAGGGAGCTCCTCTTGGACAAATTCAATCATATTATTCACTTGCATTAGCCAGTACAGGATAGACCACTTTGACCTCACATTATGAGGCTGGAAGCATGATAGGGAAGGTGGCTCAGTCCTGGCCACTTGATCTTTCATTGGCTGGATTCCCACCATCTTCCTTGACAGTACAAGTCCTGGTGGCAGAGAAAGAAGCAATAGGAGGAAGCATAAGGAAAGGAAGAATTAAGAAGACAACACTTACAAGAAAGTAGTAAGGGTAGGATGAAAAGATTTTGCACAGAAAGGAGAGATCAAGTGAAGCAGTGCAATTGTTTTAAAAAATCTGAATCTGTATGCTGAACATAAAATGTTAGATTTGGGACACAACATGAAGAGCAGTATGGCATTTCCTTGAACAATATATATAGGAATTAACTCTTTTTTAAAAAAAGGAGACAGAGAGATTGCATATTAAAAATTAGTCCATTTCTCTAAAATAAATTAAAAGCTTTAATATGGTAAGGTTACAGCTGAATAGATCATAAAAATCGGGTATCAAATATCTCACCTGATTTCCTCCAAGTCCATGACAAGAATACATAATCAATGGTTTGCCACCGTGGTTATTTTCACCAACATCCAGACACAGGCGGTTACCTATATTTTTTAACTAAAGAAAGGATGTTACCAGAAAAAAATGAAAGAAGGTAAGTGGGGATAACAAAAAATTAAACTGTCTCATTTGCACACAAAGCTAACCTTTGGCTTAACAGCAATTACAGCTGTTAGTTCATTTTTACTTTCTGCTAATGCTTAAATCTAAAAATCCTTGTCTCTCAGTTAATCTTTTCTAACCCAAAGCCCAGTAACTACATTATGGCTGTCTACAGCCACACCCTGTGAATTATTAGGCTACTGGCGTACAAGGTTACTGTTAAATTACAATTTGAACAGATACACATAAAATATTAAAAATTGGAGGAAGGGGAAGTTTTATTTGTAAATGCATGCTAAACCTTCACATTCACCTCAGACTAAGAATTATTAGTAGTTTAATATTTTTTTTGTTTTAGCAATGCAATGTATAAGAAGTTATTTGGCAGAGCAAATGCAATGGTCTTTAAGAAAACCATACATATAACTATAAACACACATTTTCTTCATCATAAATCTAATTCTGAGAAGCAAACAACTCTCCATTTTTCCTTATTAACACAAACTAAAAATTTTCTCAGACTTCTTACTATATAAAGCTAAATTTGCCTTGATAATTCAGGAAATCTCCCACCACCAGCTTAGTACTTTTGTGACATTTTAACTGTTAGTGATAGGCAGAATGTTGCTTATCATAGCAGGTTGTAAGATCACGTTAAGCAAGGCTACTGTTAGTTATTAAGAAGCTTTGCTTAAATTTCATATTGTCATTGGCAAAGCTATAAAATACTCAAATAGAAAGGTATGCAGAAGAGATTCTTTGTCCAGAGTAGTGACAGAAAAACCTAGGGCTGTTAATGATAGCCAAAATGTAAATACTATGGCTAAGGTAGCACAAAAAATTAGTAAACTTCCTGGATTATGGAAGACTGTAAAGAATAATTAAACTTACATATCCATAAAACAAAGGATTCAGGTCTGGCACATATGCTTCTGGATAAACATTACTGAGATACCAGGTGAAATTTTTACACTGCAGACGCTGCCTTAAATCTAGTCTTTTTGAAATGTCTCCAAATGTTTTCTGTTAGAGGAAGGGAAGTAAGGAAGGATGGAAGAGAAATATACTAACGTTACTAATATCAATTTGGTACATACAAGTCTATGATATTCTGTACTGTAGCATTAAACAAGTTTTAAGCTTCATTTTTTGATTTTTTTTAATACTGTACTACTACTATTACTGCTGTTTCTTTTTCAGTGTCATAACACCACTGACATCCTGCCTGCAGCATTTCAAAGCATGTGCAAGAAAAATACAGTGCAACATGGGACTAAGGATACTTCTCTTGTTTCCAAGAGTTAACACAGTGCCATGAAGTAGGAAAGTACAAACAAGACCATACTGATGGCAGCTTTAAAGCTAACTGATCTCACTAAAAGGAGTGAGACGAAATAATGAATTGGATTAATTAAATCATTAGCACAGTAGTGAATACAATGCAGAATGTTCCAGAGAATATTCAGTTGTCTAGCTGCTACACATGCTTAGGAAATCTAATGCTATTAGTGATACAATAGTCACAAAGATTTATCATACAAAGGGAGAAAAAATAGCTTCTTGAAGAAAACTCTAGTTTCCAGATGGTGACAGACCAAAGCTCAGAAAGCTCACAAAAATAAACCAACAGCCAAGCCCCCTGAATTTAACTTGTATTTTTAAGCAGATAGACAAGATGGATATCTATCATTGAATAGGCCTTATTCTGCAGCTAAAGAAAAACAAACACTGCTTTTTAAGTAAAAATACTAAGCAACTTGAAAGTAATGAGAAATTATGTTTCTCACTCAAAAAACAAATTAGTTTGCATTTTCTATGCTCAGTAGCTTTTCCATGCTCTTCTGGTAGTTCCAGTAGCTTCTCAATGCAAACAACTCAGGATTTTAGAGAACGTATGAAAAAGCCCTACCAATCAAAAAAACCCACCACACAAAATGACACTATCACCACCCAAACACTTAAGTTTTTTCATGTTTGTTTGGGCTATAGCATTAAGCAAACTGAAATCTTTTCATTAAAATATCTAGAATCCTTACATACTTTGTCAATAAATAACTTTTGCTCACCAAAACTTTCAACGCAGCAAGTGTGATTTCTAATACCACCACCACCACCTACTTGTTTCACAATTTTTGCTGCCTCTGTGTTTCTTCGGTAAAATATTTCTTTATATTCATCCATCCACACTTCTGCAAGGCGGACTTGATTACGTGTGATCACTTGAGTACCTTTTGGGAAAGTATGGGGACTCTTGCTGCGAAAGACATGGCCAACAACAGAGCAAGGCATGATCTCCAACTGTCCACCACATTGCCACACCTAATAATAACATTTTTTGTGTAAGTGCACTGCAATTAGAATTAAGGAGGTGGAAAAAAAAAGTTCAGCAATGTTATTGTTCACCAGAAAAAAACCCAAACCACTAACAATAGTGCATATATCAGGCATACCATAAGTGAATTTCCTAATCAGGTAAACCCGGAAATGTACATTTCAGCTATCAACCCTAAATACATTTTAAAAAAAAATTAAAAATTAAATAAAAAAATCAGTTCAGTGAGCATGTTTGTATTTTATTTCATAGGTCATTAGTAATTCATTTTCCATGTCCTAGTTGTCCGATTCAGCAGAGAAGTCAAGAGCTAATACTAATTTGTCCTCAAAAATCCTGTACACTGTCAGTATAGAGACCACTGTTAATTAAGTAGCTAAACTTACTCTGAAAGACATTTCTATATTTTCACCTCCCCATATTTCCATTTCTTCATCATAGCTTCCAATGTGTTCGAAGTAGTCTTTTGATATTGAAAAGAGACCTCCAGCAAAAGTAGGTGTTCTGCAAAAAGAGAAATTTACTGAGGAAGACAGGATTCAAATAGGCAGTGTTTTTTTTTTTAAAATATAGATTTAAAAGCACGGTATAACTGTTCTAGGAAGTTCCCATGCATTTGTCAGTGTTTCACTACATTGATACATTTTCCTGGCATAGATAATACTTCAGGCAATTAAATCTGCCCACATCGAGTCCCATTTGACAGTTTAATTGTAATTTATTAACAACTAATTTAGACTAATGACTGCTGGTACAGAAGACAGCATCAGGAAAAATAACATATTTTTTCTGTGTGGAGGTTATCAAGTGTTTATTACTCCTCCAAACCAGTAACCTGTCTGCAGCCAAAGCACACAGAATTATCATCAAATGCACCACTGTAACAGTCTAGTATTTTGGTGCTCTGAATGTTTGTTATTATCCCTTCAAGGATGATGAATGAGGAGCCAGAATCTGTGGTACTGTTTCTGAAAAATAACTCTTTTTAATCCTCCTCTTCCCTCTCCCTCCTGATGAAAAAAACATATAGAAATTGATTATTATGTTCCTACTGTATGAAGAAAAAAGGTAATGCAGAGCAACTACTGTATTAAGGAAGCTATATTTTCACGAAAGCTTTAAAATTTACAATGTGGTTCTTAAAGTATTACAAAAACAATCTAGAGATGCTAACACTTCTGATCATACTCATCTGAACAACTAGTTCATTTACAAACTGCTGTTCATAACAAAAACATCATCAAAACTAAAGGATTTAAAATATTATTCGAATTATGTTTACCTAATTGGATAGGTTTCATCTTTTCTTCTTTTACTTTCATGTTTAGGAAGAGACTCCCATCCAAATGACAAACTCCAATCAAAATTTCCTCTGTTGTGGCTGTGCCCATAAGGAGATGGTTTACTGAATTCAAAAGTATTGAGATCTATAGAAGCAATATCAGGGCTTACAACAGCGACAGGGTTCTCAGCTATTCTTGCCAATAATGGCTCTAACCAGCCATAAAAGCATTCACCTATGGAGAAAATGGGAACAAGCACTGAATTTCTACTTGACTATAAAGTAGTAAAAAGGGAATATTTTAACATGCCCACAGCAAGCCAATATACACAGCTTTTAATTAACATTGCTAATTATATTTTCAATAACATAAAAGAGCAACAGGAAAGATGATACATTGCTAATGTTCATAATTGATTAAAAAAATCTGCATCATTAAAGAGGAGAACAGCATTATAAACAGACCTGGCATAGTTACAGATTACACTTACAGTGAGCATCTAGAAAGGTGAGGGTCTCTCCTGTTGCTGCTGAAGCTCCCAACAACCGTGCAGTGATTAGACCTTTTCTTTCCTTTTGACGGACTACTTTAACTATTTGAAATTGTTTCACATACTCGTCTAGTTTATCATGCAAGTATTCTAGAACAACAAATCAATTTCAGGATATTCAGTGTATATACGTGCCACTGCCTAAAATTTTACATTAATAAACTAACAGGATAAACAATTCAGACTAATCCCAGGAATGACCTCAACATCAAAGCAGCAAACAATTCCTGACTCTTGAATGTTATTTTAGAGGCTGCATTTTGTTGGGGGTGAGGGCATAGGAAGAGGTGACTGGCAGAGAACAGGAGATGGAACATAAAAAATATTCTAAAAGGGAAAAGACACATCTCTTCTGCAGTATTAACAGTTTGAGTATCAATTCAAAATCCATTTTCAGAGCAAATGGATCATGTACCTACTTACTCAAGTTATCTGCAGAACATGCAAATTTTCTCCTTAATGATGGCACATTTTGCACACAGTTGTCAAAGGCTACAATACTTACAACAGCAACAGAAGCTACATGAAAAGCTCTTTAAATGTGCAAAATTTAAGAAACAGCCCCACATCCTTCATTAAACATCCCACATCATCTTCCTTCCTCTGCCCATCCTTATTATTAAACTGTACTATTGAACACACTTCACATCTGAGTGTGGCAGTGTCAGAACCCAGGACAGTCAATCTACTAAATACAGACTTGCAAAAAGTGTAAATACATTAATATAAGCATGTATGTATAGACATGTTAATCTGAAGTTAAGCATATAAAGTTTTTTGAACTTGCATTTGTGATCACACTTAGCATACATTCAATTATATTTGGCAGTCAGCTTGAGTATTGAAGATTATTCTTCCATTAAATAATCTTACTTTCTAGGAAAGGCATTGTCCTTCATATTCATGTAATTAATTTGCATAAAGACAATCACTATGATAAAATGCAAATTGCTACAAGCATTGGACAATTTATCCTTGGATACTTTGTTCTATAAATTGTAATTGGTCTGAAGCACAAGTTACAAAGCTACTTGTCATGCAACTAGTTATGCAGTTTAAGCAGTACTACAATTGGAATAATCAGAAATGGGGTTTAAAAACCTTTTCAAGGACAATAATTTCACATTTGACTACGTTATGAAAAAAGATAAGGGAGAACCATTTTATAGAAACAGAAAGGAACAAAACCACTTAGAATACCATTATACATGTTAATAGTGGTTAAGAGATATCCCTTTTAACCAGTTTATCTGCAATCCTAACATGCCTTAAATTAAAAAAAAAAAAGAATTAAGAGAAAACAGAAAGACTTCTTACCATCTACACTAGCATCATCCACCAAAATAATCTCCTTTAGCAGTATGGCAGGAGATGTGTACATCACACTGTGAACGGTTCTGAGCAGAGTGGACCATGCTTCATTATGAAAAACTATTATAATACTTGTGGTTGGCAATGGTGGGCAACGCTTGAACTTTTGTTCAATACATCTAAAGATTAGAAAGTGTCAAATGTTACAAAATGGACAAAAAGTTCTGACTTAAACTCTTAAAAGAAATCCTTCTTTTCTAGTAAAAAGTTTTATATGTTTGGACATTAAATATTTCAGCTTCTCCACTTTCCATCCCAGTTTTGGAGCACAAAGGCAGGAGCTCCAACTGGATAAGCTGTACAAAATATTTTTTAAAAATATGGCGAATAAGAACGCCACTTGAACAACTGATTCCGTTCTGCTTCTCTCTCACAAACGTTTGAGGACATTTCATACAGCATCCAGGTCTTCAAAAAGAAATGTTATTGTATTGAGAGCAGCAGATACTGAGCTGCAAAATCAGACTTCAAGTCAGCTTTACTGTTGAAACCCCCAAATACAAAGAATATTTATTAGAAGAATGCAGAGTTTGCAAGGAAAACTAGAAGAGATCTAATTCAGAACTTCAACGTTTTGTAGAAACCATGTAACTCTTAGGGCAGCATACCCCATTCAAGGCAAACAATTTTAAACCCACTTTTTCAAAGACTGATGTATTCTGAACATAAATTTAAATCCAACTGCAAGTCAAGATGACAAGACCACTTCTGTATTCATAAGCTGCACACTTACTGTTTATTGCCTGTCAACTTTAGAGACTGGAAGACTCCCCAAGGTAATTATCACAGCCATTGCCTCACAAAGTACACAGGCAAAAACTCACCAGTTATCCTCTAGCAAAGGTTGTTGTGAGCTGCACCACGTGTAACGTGATATTCATACTACCAGCAGCAGCTCAGTAAGGCTAGTCACTTCTGACACAGATAGCCGAGAACATAAAATCTGACACTGACAGAGAATGCTCATAAACAAAACCCACTCTACCCAAGTCCTACAGTCCTCATTAATAAAATTTTTCAATACTACAAGACTGCTGAGATGTTCCATTGCCTTGTTAAACAGTTTACAATACCTAATTATGCTGGTGGGTTTATTAACATTGAAAACAAACAAAAACAACAAAAAAAGGGGGGGAATGGTGTTTAAACTGGGAAAAAGTCTAAGCTACATTTTAAGTAAAATTTAGCAGGTTTTCAAAAATTGTATCTTAAAGGCAATAGCAGAAAACCTTATTTAAATATGTTTACTTGGAATGAAAAACCATGAAAGAAGTTAGCATTTCTAAACAATCTCGGCTTTGGCACTGTGGATCACTATGTACAGCCAGTCATTATGTATAACCAGGAGAGTTTCTTAAACTATCACCTAATGCTGAACTCAAATCACTTTGCAGTCTGCATTTCTGACAAGTTTTTCAACTATCAGGACATAGACACTTCAACATACTCAGGAGGTCGAGTGTCTGGTCCAAGATCTCGGTGTAAAGAAATCCTATCACTTGCAAATGCATTAAAACAGTGTTTTTCTTCTCCACGCTGTTTTTCTTTCTGTTCTTCTGAATTTAAGTTGATGGGTTTAAATGCTTTACCAGAAGCTCCAGGAGCATTAGGATCTTGAAGGGGTCGATCTAGAAAGGGTTTTAGTTCCACTGTGGTATAGTATCCTGGCAAACAATGCCTCTCTCCAGTAATCTTAGTTTGCCTAACAGGTGCTTTTATCTGCATTTTTGGCTTTGCACCTTTGATATTGTTCATAGCATTTAACATGAGACCTAACACATGACTTTTCTTCCCAACAACTGGCTCTATCCCTGCTTCATCTTTAAAATCTTGAACACCCACTTCTTTTTGTAATAAAAACAAAAATACCAGAAAGACAAACACAATAATGCTAAACTTCCAAAGTTTCCAGTGAAAAAATAATTTCTTGAATAGTTTAGGTGTTTTTTTCAAAGCCATTCTAGTTTTAAAAAAATATCACAAGACAAAAGTTTCTGTGGATTATGTTTTTCAAATAGGTCACAGCATTTCTTGAAATTATAACACCTGTAAATGAAAACAAAAAGTATTAATTTAGACATCTAGTATATTCAACAATGTAAAACTACAAGAAATTAATGGGCAGAAGTTTTTCACAACTCCCAACTGTCAAACATTATATGTCCGTCACTTAAAGATAAGTCAAACCTATCTGTAAGATACCTCAAAAGCATTTTCCTTGTTTTGGTTTGGGGGTTTTTTGTTGTGATTTTGGTTTGGTTTAATACACTTCAAATAGAAGAACCAGAAAGCAGACATACCACTAAGAACAAAATACTATTTCTATACAATGCTACTGCTTCACATAAATTTTGTTCCAAATCTTGAAAATTAAGTTGTTTAAAATCAGAGGAAAGTGTTGTTTTAAGACTTCCAGAAGCAGGGAATTTTAGGTCAATGATGTGATAAAAGGAAAACAGATGGAATCAACACAGTAAGTTCAAGTTGCATGTAAGAAATATCCACATAAAAAGTGAACATATAAAGACAGGAAGGACTCCTCAGTCAACTTATTTCAACAATTTGGAAATTTCCAATATTTAAAAAGAAAAAATCCATTTCAAGATCCTACTTAAGTAATCAGACTTCAAGTGGGAAATTTTTATATTAATTTAGTTATCTAGCATACATGTTCAATGCAGACTTACTACAGGTAATTTGGAGTAGGTTAATTTAGCCTGGGGATCAAGTAATCATTCTGTATATTTTTTCATTCACTTGTACTGCATTTTCTGGCATGTGCTGCTACAACTCATCAAGAGAACATGTCAAACAGCTCTCCTCTTTCAGGAACTCTGCCACTATTTTTTTTTCCACAGACCAGTAATTATTCAGCAGCTTTCAAAGATGGAGAACTATGAAAAACAATTGAGGGCTACCAGAATGCAAGTGATTTGAATTAAATTCTCTCTGCAAAATTGGCAGTTTACAAGAAGGGGAAAAATAACAAGCATCCTGGATTCAAAGCACAGCTTTATTTTTGTGTGAGTTGTACGTATATTAACTGAGAAAAGAAATAAGCAGCATCTAGATAAAAGCCACAGTTAATTCCCACTTACTAACTACTGACCACAGAATTGCAAAAAACCTGCTTTTCTATTTCATCCTTTGAAATACAAAGAGATTCTGCATTTCTTAATTGCAATAACATACTCAGGAAGAGATATAACTTATAGAAAACAGAAAAAAAACCTCACCTGGTGTCCTTGAAGAATTTGCAGGATAAGTTAAGCATCCATATTTGTTCACATTATAGTTTATTTCAAAGCTTATGTCAGCTTTTTTAATAAACCCATACATCCAAACCACAGTATTACCATAGAGCTATTGTTATAAGAATGTAGAGGGGAAGCTTGTTACAGCATTGCTATACAGATATTAAAAGGTACCAAAAATGTGCTTCACAAGGCTCACAAAATTTCCAAGAAAACCCATTAAAAAAATCCAGTCTCACACATTTTCCCATTTTAATTTAGTGCTGAAAAATTTGTGCTACAGTACTGATACCCATACACTGCAAGACTACAAATAAAAACTTTTTTTTCTGATGAAAGGATTGCAACCAATTTACCAAAGTGCCTGATTAAAAATGCGTTGTTTTCTCACAGTGTCTGCTGGGTTATCTTGGCTGTCTGCTACACACCCAACCCCTCCTCAGCATGACAGTGGGGAGATAATAAGATGGGAAAACACATGGGTTGAGGTAAGGACAGTGTGATCACTTACCCATTACTGTCGCAGGGAAAACAGACCTGAAGATGATTATTTTTAATTGGCAATAAATTAAATTTGAGTAAGATGGTGAAAAACAAAGACAAAACTAAAACCACCTCCCCAGGCTCAACTTCACTCCTTCATTCCCAGCTCTTCTATCTCCTTTCTCCCAAGTGGTGTAGAGGAGATGGAGAATGAGTTGGGGTCAGCTCTTAACACTTAAATTTCTGCTGCTCCTTCCTCTTCACACTTTTCCCCTGTTCCAACATGGGTTCTTTCCACTGGGTACAGTACTTCAGCAAAAACTGCTCCAGCATGGGTCATCCATGGGTCACAGTTCCTGCCAGGATATTGCTCCTGCATAGGCTCTCCATGAGCTGCAGCTTCCTTCAGGGCATATCCACCTGCTCCAGCATGGGGTTCTGCATGGGCTGCAGTATGCGTATCTGCTCCAGCATGGTCCTTCATGGGCTGCAGAGAAGCATCTTCTTCACCGTGGTCTTTTCCATGGGCTGCAGCAGGACAACCTGCTTCACCATAGACTTCTCCATGGGCTGCAGGGGAATATCTGCTCTGGTGCCTGGAACACCTCCTCCCTTCCTTCTTCACTGACCTTGGTATCTGCAGGGTTGTTTCTCGCACATTTTCTTCACTCCTCTCTCACAGCTGCTGCGCAGCATTTTTTATCCTTTATGAAATACTTCATCAGAAAGGCACCATCTGCTACACTGGGTGGGCTCAGCTTTGGCTAGCAGTGGGTCCATTTTAGAGCTGGCTGGAACCAGCTGTGTCCAGCACTGGAGCAGCCCCTGGTCTCTTCTCACAGAAGCCACCCCTGCAGTCATCCCTGCATCTCAACCTTGCCACGGAAATGCAATGCACAACGTAAACCAATAAGTGTAAGTACAGATCAGCACCCAGAAAGACGACTGTAACTTGTAAAACTACCACTGCTAAATCTGCAATGGCTCTGCTCGAGTCTACAGCCTCTGCAACCTGTTAGCCAGGAATGTTTTCGTAACACCATGAAAAAGATCACACCACAGTTTCTCAGTGCACCATGCACAAGCACACATGATATTTAGTAAATCTTAAAGCTTGGGAATCAGCAAGTAATATAAATATATCTTCCTCAAATATAAAAAAGAAAATGCATCTTATTTTTATATTTAAAGTACTTAATATTATACGAGAGGCCTAGCAACCTCTTTATCTCACAAGCAGTGATTAGGCACAGTCAATCAGGCAGCCACACGGGGAGCCCGGCATTAGCCTTGGCTGGCTGGTTGGTTTGTTTCCAAACATTGTTGCCCTCAAATTTCTTTTATACCACTAAACATGCAACAATGTTGCAACTTCCTCTAGGCCTCCTCCTAGTGAAAGAGAGACTTAAATTTGTCCCCGACAAGAGAAAGGTTAAGCTTTAATGAATGTGATGGTATAAGATATGTCAAGAGAAGAGAGGTTAAAGTTAATTCTATATAGCAACACTGACTGCTTTACACTGAAATTATGCTTAAATTTAAGAATCAGTATTTCAGTCAAATATTTATGATTGTCTCTTTTTGTTTTAATGAGCTGACATGAGACTACTCAAAGGGTAGAAAAATTACATGGTATGGCTACATATCAGTTATCTGGCTTAGTACCAGAGAAATCTTTTAACTAATTTAACGATTACCTTAGAGAGTTGAAGTTGCAGTTGTCAGATTTCCATCACGTATCTTCATCATTTCAATTAATGCAGCAATATTTACTTATGCTACACTAACTATGTCATAAATATTTTTTTTTCTAGTTTTGTTTACTACAGGAACTTTGGCTTCATTGACTCCAGCAACAAAAAGGAAAAATGGACTAGAAAATACCAAAGATTTCTTCCATAGGTTTTTAACACATACTTCAGACTTCTGCTGCTGCTGGCTTTGATGCCAACGCGCTGATTCTTCACAAAACATCAAAAGTACATATGTACGTTTTAGCAAAAACGTAAACTAAATTGCTGTTATTTTTATTTGGGATTATGTCCTGCACAAATTGAGCATATACAAATCCTTAGAATACTCAAGAACAATACAACACAATGTTCAAGATACCTGTAAATCAAAATCTAAATACATCCAGAATATTTCTTGAACTACCTGTGTTTTGCATACATCTGTCTTCAGACAAATAAGTCATTAAAGACTATAATGAGCAGACCTAATGAGCAACCAAGAACATAGTGCAATTTATTCAGCATTTGTTTTCTTATGTAGCTATATTCACTTTTACCTCCATACACTGATTTATCTTTGACAAAGTATTTGCTTGTATTGGATACATCTGTCTTGGCTGCTCAGGTCTAACCACAGCAGGCTGCCATAACACACAGGTGAAATGTGTCTGTCCCTAGAAATGAAAAGACAACTCACCTGAGTTAAGTTGTTGCAACAGAGCAACACAAGTTAACCCTTTCAGTGTGGATTAGCATGCTCCAGTAGCATACACGGCAGCATGCTGTGCAAGAAACAAGCACAAGTGGTGTTTCTTTTTTAAAGAAAGGATCAAGTGATAGCCTTGGGATAGTATGTGCAGCGGAGGTGGACAAACACAGGCTTGTTTGCCATAAACATACAGCAAACTCTTTGATACAGACAAATGCTGAGTGTAGTTTCATTGACAAAATATCCGATAGGGTTATTGCTTACAATAAGACAAGAGCTCTTTGTCACACAGAATAGTAGCAGCTTCCAGAAAACAGACTACACTGTCCAAAGAACTTTTGCCATGAAAGTTGTATCTTCTTCAGGGTTTTTACCAGGATAATTTTATTGTCAGAAATACAATCTTTATTTGCTGCAAATGCCTCAAATTTTTATGGCATAGCAATGTCAGTAAGCAAAGACGAAGCTACTGTTCCATCCTCCAGGACATGCTGAAGAACTATGTGGCATGATTAAACTCCCTGAGGTGACTGTTCAGCAAAATGTTTAATCTTCTAATCATTAGTGTTGTTTTCAGTAATAGTAGTCTGGATTCTTACAGCACTTAGAAATAATTAGCCCTAAACATCAAAAGTTGGATTTTAGGGATTTTTTTTTTCTTTTTTTTTAAGAGAAGAAAATAACCAGAAAACTAATATGTACTACAAAAGTCTTCTAAAAGTGCCAAAAAGCAGCTGCCACACTACTTCAAACCACGTCACGTGGGTAGTGTGTGAATTCAATACACGGTCTATGTTACATTATGCCACCCACTAACTCTGATGTCAGACTGTCTGCAAAAACTCTGGCTTACAAGAAAGCCTCACTACAGTAGCCAATATCTACACAACTCTGACTTTTTGTTAGCTTGGTCTGAACAACACTGTAGATGACAATTTTTTTAAAAAAATTAAAATGTCAAGATAACCCAAATCAGCAGAAATTCTTTCAGAACTTTACTGGGTTTAGTATCAACAATATACTTGACTTCCATTTTTTTTAATAAAACTGTTTTAAGATCTACTTTTATCTGACTGTTAAATAGCGTTCTAATATTTCCTGAGAATGTTGCTTATCGAACATAAAAAAAATTAACAATATAAAATACAAAGTAAAAAATACTAAAAAAATACTTAAGAAAAAATAACTAAAAAACAGAGAAAAATAGGAAAATAAAAAACCCTTTGGAATTATTCTAATCACAACTATTTAACTACTCAAGTTTACTTCACCCTTAATCTAATTTCTTCTGTAACTCTAGAAGCACAGTCTCATTAAAAAGCTTGTCTATTTTTTCTTATAAGTATACAATCCCTTCATCAAGACCTTAATGTCCCCTTAATCAGAAAGTGAGTGAGTAGAAACACTGAACAAATTCCTTAGAAGAAAAAGACCTGACACTGGTGATTAATCATTCTTGCCAAATTAGCAAAAGTCTGCCAAAGATGCATGATTACATACATCGGGATACTTTACCTGTAAGAAGTGCTACTTTCAACACTGGTATTTCTGAAACTAAAATTCTGGACAGGACTTTTTGTTTTCTTTGCGTGAATACCAATGTAGATTATCTACTGAAATAATCAGTTTGGTAAGTGATATTCTCATCTTCTACCACCATGGAAATAGAGTTTTTTCTACCAGGAAAAAAAATTTAAAAAATTAAAAAAAAAATAAAAAAAAAATATCACTGAACAAAACCATTTCCACTTCCTAGAAGTGCTACATCCCAGCAGAACATCCACTTACATTACCACCTCTTGTGTCAGACTAAGAAACATCCAAATGGGAGTGAACTTTTCATACAGG
This sequence comes from Elanus axillaris, assembly GCA_026212715.1. Lineage (NCBI taxonomy): Eukaryota > Metazoa > Chordata > Aves > Accipitriformes > Accipitridae > Elanus > Elanus axillaris. The sequence continues at coordinate 32,527,413 of JANZLQ010000001.1, read as the reverse complement.
TTTAGCTGAATATGGAACACAATCAAAAACATTCAAAAGCACTTAAGAATTTAGGGAAAATGAAAACAGTTACTGAAGTTTACCAAACTATGCTACTGTTTACAAGAATATTACAAGCTTTTGGCTTAAATAAAGGAACAAATTATAAAATGAAGTATACAGAAGTTAAAGATTAAACCTTCATGTGAAAGGGAGAAACAGAATCAGCTGGCCAGTTTCTAGCTCTACACTTGAAACAAAAGATACTTGCCTATCTGCTCCACCAAGAATTCCTACTGAAAACAGTCCTAGATCAGGCACACATACCTAAAAGAAACAGAGATTCACAAACCAAAATACTGTTCATCTGGGTACATCCTTTGAAGCTCAGCCAGTAGAAATGTGGTTCTACTCCTGAAAAAACTACGTTTTAAGAGGAATACTGAACATACTCAATTCCCGAGTCTTAGTTTTAGAAACATTAAGGACACAGATTATTCTAGGAAAGACTGGACATAATCTGCCCTAGTGATTATTACAGAAAAATCAGAAACTGTAACTGGATGATAACATAATAGGCTGAAGAAATTGGGAGCAGCAGCACCCCAGAATGCCTAGCTGGAACACAATTTTGTAAACTATCTTCTTCAGCAGTTTCTTTGAGATTAAAAAAATAAATAAATAAAACCCCAAATCCCATCCTTCTATGTATTCTAATGGAAGTGCTTTCAAAAACTCTTTCACAATGAGCACTGCTACTATTTTTCTGCAGCTAAGCACTGTACATGATAGGCAGAGATAGATAGTTCCCTGTAACAACAGTATATTAAAAATTATAAAGTAAACATATATTATAAAAAATATTTACAGCTTATTTCTACAGTCCTGGGACTATAAATGTGCACTGAACTCAAATGTAAATGTCACTCAACTCTGCAGCTTCCTTTTTTCCCCTCGGCCAGATTGGTCTGGACCTCTTAAAAACTTTTATTTTAGACTGTCCCTAAAAATGCTGTGATGACAAGTGAGCACCATAGCAGCTGTAAAGTGCTGGTTTAACTTAAAAGGATTATTGTCTGATTTTCACTTAAGCACCAGAAAATAATCTCCAGATCATGAACAAGGGAATTTTTTTTTTTGTTTTCCTGATTGTAGTAATGTTTCTAAGATAATAAAAGCATCTGAGTGTTAAGTGCAGGGCTTGAAATCACAGTTTTATACCCTAATTGGCTTTAAACTTTTAAGTTGTTTAAATGATAAGTGTAAAGCAAAGCAAGACTCCTCATGGATTTTGTTTTTGAGATTTACTAAGGTTTATTAGATCAGCGACAGCTAAACTACTCTTTGTCAGTCTCCTAAGGGTGTCTTCCCTTTCCTCCTCTCCCCACTTAACTTGTCTTTTCCAGCTACATTTCACTGCTGAATAATCTTGCCTAACAACAAATAGACATTTGACTATAGAATTTATTTACGAAGTTGCTGTCAGAAATTTTCCAACATGATTTCTGTTTGTAAGCAGAGCTATTTCCTGTGGCACGGTATCAGTGAATCTCAGGAAAAAATCAGACAATGTTAAGACAGACAGCAAGTGAATAAAATCATGCTTTACACAAGCAGATGAAACCTAGCACTTTATGGTCTAGAAACTTGAGGCACTTCCAAATCTTCTAGAAGATTAGCACATAAATGAGCAAATTAGGAGGAAAAACTCATCAGTGCTCATAGATACCCGATTAGCAATTCATATTACAAACATGATTGTCTACATTGATTCCAAAAAAGGGGAAGCCCTGCACTAGATAACAGCTCTCGGGACAGAGAGACCAGGCAACAAATTTATGCAAAGCAAAAAGGAATGTCTCAAAGCAATGCAGTCTGCCACCTAGAACCACAGACTTTGGGGAAATGTCACAGAGAGGGCAATTATATCTTGTTCCTATTTTGGCAGAAGTCAAGATATCCAGGATGCCACTAGTATTACCCTGCCCAAAAATGGGGCAAAGTTAAATGGCAAGAGCAGTTATGACAAGGAGGAAAACTGGTCTTCTGTTCCTTCCCACAGTGCAACAAAAATAGTAGTTTGGGTTGTCTGTAACTAACTTAATTTTTACTTTGCTATGTTATTGAGAAGCCTTGAGATGATAGTAGCAGATGCCAAACTGACCAGGCCATTGAGCAAACCTAGCTAAAAAAAGAAACCAAAAGCAGTAAGTTGGCTGTTCCGTCTCCATCTTTAACTTTGTCGCTCAGCTCAGGAGCATGACACTAGCTTTAGTCAAGACTGAATAGACCAGTAAAATTCATATTTTTTTGAACAAAAGGTGTTGTTTTGTAACAGAAGACTAACAGGTAAAACACTGCTGAGGTGCATATGTAAAATTTATATTTCCAGTAAGATATTTTTTATTTGATGAATAAAACCATTTACTAATAAATTCTTCCCAGAGGCGTATTTTCATGAAGTTAAAAAACATTCCGTGACTGACACTAAGGTTATCTATGTTACAACTCACTTTTCCTGTCAGCTCTCCAGAGCCAAGAAAGTATTCTTAAGTACTGTCACCTGCCACACAGAAGTAAGACTAACAATCTAGTAGCTTAAAAGCACTTCGCACAGGATGAAATATATCAGAGGAAGCTGGCAACGTAGCCCATGAAACTAACACCCTGCTGTTATTAAAGCAGTGCGGTACTATGAACAAATACTTGGGTGGGATCAGTATGCGGCAAGAGACACCTCCCTCGGTCAATACTTCTGGTGCGGACAGTGCACCCGGCGGGTGGCCAGCCCTTCCCGGAGACCTCTTCGCCCAGCTGCCAGGCAGCAGCGCCCTTCTCCGCAGCCTCAGCTCCTCGCCCTGCCTCACGTTTGCCCGGCGCAGGGCACACAGGGCCGGGCCGGCCCCGGCCCCCTGGAAGGCCCCTGGGGCTGGCTGAATGCGGCGGGACTTGAGGGGGCTGCGCGTGGGGCGGGCGTTGCGCGCGCGAGAACGTGTGCGGCTGGGGGGGCAGTGCGCCTGCGGGGGTGCCTGAGGGGGATCCTCCGCCCAGGCCCCGGCCCCGCGTCTGCCCCGGGACCTCTCCCTCGCGTCACGGCTCCCTCCCGCCTCCTGCGCCCCCGCGCCGCGCCGGGCGCATCCGGACGGTTGGCGGGGAACGGAGGAGAAGCGGCACCGGGCGCTGCCCCGCCGCCGGCCACGGCGCCTCGCCACGGCGGAGCGGGGCCGCGCGGTG